>OZ010748.1:1280452-1621321 GCA_963932245.1 Tachinus rufipes | reverse complement strand
AAAAATATCAATTTTCATCAAAAATTTAAAATTTTCAAAACATTCAAAAACAAATTTTTTCAAAACTTTCAAAATTTTGGTTCAAACACAAAAATGTCAAAGGTATATACCTTTGGATTGTAACCCGACTTGAAACAAAAATATCAATTTTCATCAAAAATTTAAAATTTTTCAAAACATTCAAAAACAAATTTTTTTTTTTTTTTGTTCAAACACAAAAATGTCAAAGGTATATACCTTTGGATTGTAACCCGACTTGAAACAAAAATATCAATTTTCATCAAAAATTTAAAATTTTTCAAAACATTCAAAAACAAATTTTCTCAAAATTTTTGTTCAAACACAAAAATGTCAAAGGTATATACCTTTGGATTGTAACCCGACTTGAAACAAAAATATCAATTTTCATCAAAAATTTAAAATTTTTCAAAACATTCAAAAACAATTTTTTTTTTTTTTTTTGTTTAAACACAAAAATGTCAAAGGTATATATCTTTGGATTGTAACCCGACTTGAAACAAAAATATCAATTTTCATCAAAAATTTAAAATTTTTCAAAACATTCAAAAACAAATTTTCTCAAAATTTTTGTTCAAACACAAATAAGTCAAAGGTATATATCTTTGGATTGTAACCCGACTTGAAACAAAAATATCAATTTTCATCAAAAATTTAAAATTTTTCAAAACATTCAAAAACAATTTTTTTTTTTTTTTTGTTCAAACACTAAAATGTCAAAGGTATATACTTTTGGATTGTAACCCGACTTGAAACAAAAATATCAATTTTCATCAAAAATTTAAAATTTTTCAAAACATTCAAAAACAAATTTTTTTTTTTTTTTGTTCAAACACAAAAATGTCAAAGGTATATACCTTTGGATTGTAACCCGACTTGAAACAAAAATATCAATTTTCATCAAAAATTTAAAATTTTTCAAAACATTCAAAAACAAATTTTTTCAAAACTTTCAAAATTTTGGTTCAAACACAAAAATGTCAAAGGTATATACCTTTGGATTGTAACCCGACTTGAAACAAAAATATCAATTTTCATCAAAAATTTAAAATTTTTCAAAACATTCAAAAACAAATTTTTTTTTTTTTTGTTCAAACACAAAAATGTCAAAGGTATATACCTTTGGATTGTAACCCGACTTGAAACAAAAATATCAATTTTCATCAAAAATTTAAAATTTTTCAAAACATTCAAAAACAAATTTTTTCAAAACTTTCAAAATTTTGGTTCAAACACAAAAATGTCAAAGGTATATACCTTTGGATTGTAACCCGACTTGAAACAAAAATATCAATTTTCATCAAAAATTTAAAATTTTTCAAAAACATTCAAAAACAATTTTTTTTTTTTTTTTTGTTTAAACACAAAAATGTCAAAGGTATATATCTTTGGATTGTAACCCGACTTGAAACAAAAATATCAATTTTCATCAAAAATTTAAAATTTTTCAAAACATTCAAAAACAAATTTTCTCAAAATTTTTGTTCAAACACAAATAAGTCAAAGGTATATATCTTTGGATTGTAACCCGACTTGAAACAAAAATATCAATTTTCATCAAAAATTTAAAATTTTTCAAAACATTCAAAAACAATTTTTTTTTTTTTTTTGTTCAAACACTAAAATGTCAAAGGTATATACTTTTGGATTGTAACCCGACTTGAAACAAAAATATCAATTTTCATCAAAAATTTAAAATTTTTCAAAACATTCAAAAACAAATTTTTTTTTTTTTTTGTTCAAACACAAAAATGTCAAAGGTATATACCTTTGGATTGTAACCCGACTTGAAACAAAAATATCAATTTTCATCAAAAATTTAAAATTTTTCAAAACATTCAAAAACAAATTTTTTCAAAACTTTCAAAATTTTGGTTCAAACACAAAAATGTCAAAGGTATATACCTTTGGATTGTAACCCGACTTGAAACAAAAATATCAATTTTCATCAAAAATTTAAAATTTTTCAAAACATTCAAAAACAAATTTTTTTTTTTTTTTGTTCAAACACAAAAATGTCAAAGGTATATACCTTTGGATTGTAACCCGACTTGAAACAAAAATATCAATTTTCATCAAAAATTTAAAATTTTTCAAAACATTCAAAAACAAATTTTTTCAAAACTTTCAAAATTTTGGTTCAAACACAAAAATGTCAAAGGTATATACCTTTGGATTGTAACCCGACTTGAAACAAAAATATCAATTTTCATCAAAAATTTAAAATTTTTCAAAACATTCAAAAACAAATTTTTTTTTTTTTGTTCAAACACAAAAATGTCAAAGGTATATACCTTTGGATTGTAACCCGACTTGAAACAAAAATATCAATTTTCATCAAAAATTTAAAATTTTTCAAAACATTCAAAAACAAATTTTCTCAAAATTTTTGTTCAAACACAAAAATGTCAAAGGTATATACCTTTGGATTGTAACCCGACTTGAAACAAAAATATCAATTTTCATCAAAAATTTAAAATTTTTCAAAACATTCAAAAACAAATTTTTTTTTTTTTTGTTCAAACACAAAAATGTCAAAGGTATATACCTTTGGATTGTAACCCGACTTGAAACAAAAATATCAATTTTCATCAAAAATTTAAAATTTTTCAAAACATTCAAAAACAAATTTTTTTTTTTTGTTCAAACACAAAAATGTCAAAGGTATATACCTTTGGATTGTAACCCGACTTGAAACAAAAATATCAATTTTCATCAAAAATTTAAAATTTTTCAAAACATTCAAAAACAAATTTTTTTTTTTTTTTGTTCAAACACAAAAATGTCAAAGGTATATACCTTTGGATTGTAACCCGACTTGAAACAAAAATATCAATTTTCATCAAAAATTTAAAATTTTTCAAAACATTCAAAAACAAATTTTCTCAAAATTTTTGTTCAAACACAAAAATGTCAAAGGTATATACCTTTGGATTGTAACCCGACTTGAAACAAAAATATCAATTTTCATCAAAAATTTAAAATTTTTCAAAACATTCAAAAACAAATTTTTTTTTTTTTGTTCAAACACAAAAATGTCAAAGGTATATACCTTTGGATTGTAACCCGACTTGAAACAAAAATATCAATTTTCATCAAAAATTTAAAATTTTTCAAAACATTCAAAAACAAATTTTTTTTTTTTTGTTCAAACACAAAAATGTCAAAGGTATATACCTTTGGATTGTAACCCGACTTGAAACAAAAATATCAATTTTCATCAAAAATTTAAAATTTTTCAAAACATTCAAAAACAAATTTTTTTTTTTTTGTTCAAACACAAAAATGTCAAAGGTATATACCTTTGGATTGTAACCCGACTTGAAACAAAAATATCAATTTTCATCAAAAATTTAAAATTTTTCAAAACATTCAAAAACAAATTTTTTTTTTTTTTGTTCAAACACAAAAATGTCAAAGGTATATACCTTTGGATTGTAACCCGACTTGAAACAAAAATATCAATTTTCATCAAAAATTTAAAATTTTTCAAAACATTCAAAAACAAATTTTCTCAAAATTTTTGTTCAAACACAAAAATGTCAAAGGTATATACCTTTGGATTGTAACCCGACTTGAAACAAAAATATCAATTTTCATCAAAAATTTAAAATTTTTCAAAACATTCAAAAACAAATTTTTTTTTTTTTGTTCAAACACAAAAATGTCAAAGGTATATACCTTTGGATTGTAACCCGACTTGAAACAAAAATATCAATTTTCATCAAAAATTTAAAATTTTTCAAAACATTCAAAAACAAATTTTTTTTTTTTTGTTCAAACACAAAAATGTCAAAGGTATATACCTTTGGATTGTAACCCGACTTGAAACAAAAATATCAATTTTCATCAAAAATTTAAAATTTTTCAAAACATTCAAAAACAAATTTTCTCAAAATTTTTGTTCAAACACAAAAATGTCAAAGGTATATACCTTTGGATTGTAACCCGACTTGAAACAAAAATATCAATTTTCATCAAAAATTTAAAATTTTTCAAAACATTCAAAAACAATTTTTTTTTTTTTTTTTTGTTCAAACACAAAAATGTCAAAGGTATATACCTTTGGATTGTAACCCGACTTGAAACAAAAATATCAATTTTCATCAAAAATTTAAAATTTTTCAAAACATTCAAAAACAATTTTTTTTTTTTTTTTTGTTTAAACACAAAAATGTCAAAGGTATATATCTTTGGATTGTAACCCGACTTGAAACAAAAATATCAATTTTCATCAAAAATTTAAAATTTTTCAAAACATTCAAAAACAAATTTTTTTTTTTTTTTGTTCAAACACAAAAATGTCAAAGGTATATACCTTTGGATTGTAACCCGACTTGAAACAAAAATATCAATTTTCATCAAAAATTTAAAATTTTTCAAAACATTCAAAAACAAATTTTCTCAAAATTTTTGTTCAAACACAAAAATGTCAAAGGTATATACCTTTGGATTGTAACCCGACTTGAAACAAAAATATCAATTTTCATCAAAAATTTAAAATTTTTCAAAACATTCAAAAACAAATTTTTTTTTTTTTTTGTTCAAACACAAAAATGTCAAAGGTGGATTGTAACCCGACTTGAAACAAAAATATCAATTTTCATCAAAAATTTAAAATTTTTCAAAACATTCAAAAACAAATTTTTTTTTTTTTTTGTTCAAACACAAAAATGTCAAAGGTATATACCTTTGGATTGTAACCCGACTTGAAACAAAAATATCAATTTTCATCAAAAATTTAAAATTTTTCAAAACATTCAAAAACAAATTTTTTTTTTTTTTTGTTCAAACACAAAAATGTCAAAGGTATATACCTTTGGATTGTAACCCGACTTGAAACAAAAATATCAATTTTCATCAAAAATTTAAAATTTTTCAAAACATTCAAAAACAAATTTTTTTTTTTTTTTTTGTTCAAACACAAAAATGTCAAAGGTAAATACCTTTGGATTGTAACCCGACTTGAAACAAAAATATCAATTTTCATCAAAAATTTAAAATTTTTCAAAACATTCAAAAACAAATTTTCTCAAAATTTTTGTTCAAACACAAATAAGTCAAAGGTATATATCTTTGGATTGTAACCCGACTTGAAACAAAAATATCAATTTTCATCAAAAATTTAAAATTTTTCAAAACATTCAAAAACAATTTTTTTTTTTTTTTTGTTCAAACACTAAAATGTCAAAGGTATATACTTTTGGATTGTAACCCGACTTGAAACAAAAATATCAATTTTCATCAAAAATTTAAAATTTTTCAAAACATTCAAAAACAAATTTTTTTTTTTTTTTGTTCAAACACAAAAATGTCAAAGGTATATACCTTTGGATTGTAACCCGACTTGAAACAAAAATATCAATTTTCATCAAAAATTTAAAATTTTTCAAAACATTCAAAAACAAATTTTTTCAAAACTTTCAAAATTTTGGTTCAAACACAAAAATGTCAAAGGTATATACCTTTGGATTGTAACCCGACTTGAAACAAAAATATCAATTTTCATCAAAAATTTAAAATTTTTCAAAACATTCAAAAACAAATTTTTTCAAAACTTTCAAAATTTTGGTTCAAACACAAAAATGTCAAAGGTATATACCTTTGGATTGTAACCCGACTTGAAACAAAAATATCAATTTTCATCAAAAATTTAAAATTTTTCAAAACATTCAAAAACAAATTTTTTTTTTTTTTTGTTCAAACACAAAAATGTCAAAGGTATATACCTTTGGATTGTAACCCGACTTGAAACAAAAATATCAATTTTCATCAAAAATTTAAAATTTTTCAAAACATTCAAAAACAAATTTTTTTTTTTTTTTGTTCAAACACAAAAATGTCAAAGGTATATACCTTTGGATTGTAACCCGACTTGAAACAAAAATATCAATTTTCATCAAAAATTTAAAATTTTTCAAAACATTCAAAAACAAATTTTTTTTTTTTTTTGTTCAAACACAAAAATGTCAAAGGTATATACCTTTGGATTGTAACCCGACTTGAAACAAAAATATCAATTTTCATCAAAAATTTAAAATTTTTCAAAACATTCAAAAACAAATTTTTTTTTTTTTTTTTGTTCAAACACAAAAAATGTCAAAGGTATATACCTTTGGATTGTAACCCGACTTGAAACAAAAATATCAATTTTCATCAAAAATTTAAAATTTTTCAAAACATTCAAAAACAAATTTTCTCAAAATTTTTGTTCAAACACAAATAAGTCAAAGGTATATATCTTTGGATTGTAACCCGACTTGAAACAAAAATATCAATTTTCATCAAAAATTTAAAATTTTTCAAAACATTCAAAAACCAATTTTCTCAAAATTTTTGTTCAAACACAAAAATGTCAAAGGTATACCTTTGGATTGTAACCCGACTTGAAACAAAAATATCAATTTTCATCAAAAATTTAAAATTTTTCAAAACATTCAAAAACAAATTTTTTTTTTTTTTGTTTAAACACAAAAATGTCAAAGGTATATATATACCTTTGGATTGTAACCCGACTTGAAACAAAAATGTCAAAGGTATATATATACCTTTGGATTGTAACCAGACTTGAAACAAAAATATCAATTTTCATCAAAAATTTAAAATTTTTCAAAACATTCAAAAACCAATTTTCTCAAAATTTTTGTTCAAACACAAAAATGTCAAAGGTATACCTTTGGATTGTAACCCGACTTGAAACAAAAATATCAATTTTCATCAAAAATTTAAAATTTTTCAAAACATTCAAAAACAAATTTTTTTTTTTTTGTTCAAACACAAAAATGTCAAAGGTATATACCTTTGGATTGTAACCCGACTTGAAACAAAAATATCAATTTTCATCAAAAATTTAAAATTTTTCAAAACATTCAAAAACAAATTTTTTTTTTTTTTTGTTTAAACACAAAAATGTCAAAGGTATATATATACCTTTGGATTGTAACCCGACTTGAAACAAAAATGTCAAAGGTATATATATACCTTTGGATTGTAACCAGACTTGAAACAAAAATACCAATTTTCATCAAAAATTTAAAATTTTTCAAAACATTCAAAAACCAATTTTCTCAAAATTTTTGTTCAAACACAAAAATGTCAAAGGTATACCTTTGGATTGTAACCCGACTTGAAACAAAAATATCAATTTTCATCAAAAATTTAAAATTTTTCAAAACATTCAAAAACAAATTTTCTCAAAATTTTTGTTCAAACACAAAAATGTCAAAGGTATATACCTTTGGATTGTAACCCGACTTGAAACAAAAATATCAATTTTCATCAAAAATTTAAAATTTTTCAAAACATTCAAAAACAAATTTTTTTTTTTTGTTCAAACACAAAAATGTTAAAGGTATATACCTTTGGATTGTAACCCGACTTGAAACAAAAATATCAATTTTCATCAAAAATTTAAAATTTTTCAAAACATTCAAAAACAAATTTTTTTTTTTTTTGTTTAAACACAAAAATGTCAAAGGTATATATATACCTTTGGATTGTAACCCGACTTGAAACAAAAATGTCAAAGGTATATATATACCTTTGGATTGTAACCAGACTTGAAACAAAAATATCAATTTTCATCAAAAATTTAAAATTTTTCAAAACATTCAAAAACCAATTTTCTCAAAATTTTTGTTCAAACACAAAAATGTCAAAGGTATACCTTTGGATTGTAACCCGACTTGAAACAAAAATATCAATTTTCATCAAAAATTTAAAATTTTTCAAAACATTCAAAAACAAATTTTTTTTTTTTTGTTCAAACACAAAAATGTCAAAGGTATATACCTTTGGATTGTAACCCGACTTGAAACAAAAATATCAATTTTCATCAAAAATTTAAAATTTTTCAAAACATTCAAAAACCAATTTTCTCAAAATTTTTGTTCAAACACAAAAATGTCAAAGGTATACCTTTGGATTGTAACCCGACTTGAAACAAAAATATCAATTTTCATCAAAAATTTAAAATTTTTCAAAACATTCAAAAACAAATTTTCTCAAAATTTTTGTTCAAACACAAAAATGTCAAAGGTATATACCTTTGGATTGTAACCCGACTTGAAACAAAAATATCAATTTTCATCAAAAATTTAAAATTTTTCAAAACATTCAAAAACAAATTTTTTTTTTTTTTTGTTTAAACACAAAAATGTCAAAGGTATATATATACCTTTGGATTGTAACCCGACTTGAAACAAAAATGTCAAAGGTATATATATACCTTTGGATTGTAACCAGACTTGAAACAAAAATATCAATTTTCATCAAAAATTTAAAATTTTTCAAAACATTCAAAAACAAATTTTTTTTTTTTGTTCAAACACAAAAATGTTAAAGGTACCTTTGGATTGTAACCCGACTTGAAACAAAAATATCAATTTTCATCAAAAACTTAAAATTTTTCAAAACATTCAAAAACAAATTTTTTTTTTTTTTGTTTAAACACAAAAATGTCAAAGGTATATATATACCTTTGGATTGTAACCCGACTTGAAACAAAAATGTCAAAGGTATATATATACCTTTGGATTGTAACCAGACTTGAAACAAAAATATCAATTTTCATCAAAAATTTAAAATTTTTCAAAACATTCAAAAACCAATTTTCTCAAAATTTTTGTTCAAACACAAAAATGTCAAAGGTATACCTTTGGATTGTAACCCGACTTGAAACAAAAATATTAATTTTCATCAAAAATTTAAAATTTTTCAAAACATTCAAAAACAAATTTTTTTTTTTTTTGTTTAAACACAAAAATGTCAAAGGTATATACCTTTGGATTGTAACCCGACTTGAAACAAAAATATCAATTTTCATCAAAAATTTAAAATTTTTCAAAACATTCAAAAACAAATTTTTTTTTTTTTTGTTCAAACACAAAAATGTCAAAGGAAATATACCTTTGGATTGTAACCCGACTTGAAACAAAAATATCAATTTTCATCAAAAATTTAAAATTTTTCAAAACATTCAAAAACAAATTTTTTTTTTTTTTTGTTTAAACACAAAAATGTCAAAGGTATATATATACCTTTGGATTGTAACCCGACTTGAAACAAAAATGTCAAAGGTATATATATACCTTTGGATTGTAACCAGACTTGAAACAAAAATATCAATTTTCATCAAAAATTTAAAATTTTTCAAAACATTCAAAAACAAATTTTTTTTTTTTTTTGTTTAAACACAAAAATGTCAAAGGTATATACCTTTGGATTGTAACCCGACTTGAAACAAAAATATCAATTTTCATCAAAAATTTAAAATTTTTCAAAACATTCAAAAACAAATTTTTTTTTTTTTTGTTTAAACACAAAAATGTCAAAGGTATATACCTTTGGATTGTAACCCGACTTGAAACAAAAATATCAATTTTCATCAAAAATTTAAAATTTTTCAAAACATTCAAAAACAAATTTTTTCAAAACTTTCAAAATTTTGGTTCAAACACAAAAATGTCAAAGGTATATACCTTTGGATTGTAACCCGACTTGAAACAAAAATATCAATTTTCATCAAAAATTTAAAATTTTTCAAAACATTCAAAAACAAATTTTTTTTTTTTTTGTTTAAACACAAAAATGTCAAAGGTATATATATACCTTTGGATTGTAACCCGACTTGAAACAAAAATGTCAAAGGTATATATATACCTTTGGATTGTAACCCGACTTGAAACAAAAATATCAATTTTCATCAAAAATTTAAAATTTTTCAAAACATTCAAAAACAAATTTTTTTTTTTTTTGTTTAAACACAAAAATGTCAAAGGTATATACCTTTGGATTGTAACCCGACTTGAAACAAAAATATCAATTTTCATCAAAAATTTAAAATTTTTCAAAACATTCAAAAACAAATTTTTTCAAAACTTTCAAAATTTTGGTTCAAACACAAAAATGTCAAAGGTATATACCTTTGGATTGTAACCCGACTTGAAACAAAAATATCAATTTTCATCAAAAATTTAAAATTTTTCAAAACATTCAAAAACAAATTTTTTTTTTTTTTGTTTAAACACAAAAATGTCAAAGGTATATATATACCTTTGGATTGTAACCCGACTTGAAACAAAAATGTCAAAGGTATATATATACCTTTGGATTGTAACCCGACTTGAAACAAAAATATCAATTTTCATCAAAAATTTAAAATTTTTCAAAACATTCAAAAACAAATTTTTTTTTTTTTTGTTTAAACACAAAAATGTCAAAGGTATATACCTTTGGATTGTAACCCGACTTGAAACAAAAATATCAATTTTCATCAAAAATTTAAAATTTTTCAAAACATTCAAAAACAAATTTTTTCAAAACTTTCAAAATTTTGGTTCAAACACAAAAATGTCAAAGGTATATACCTTTGGATTGTAACCCGACTTGAAACAAAAATATCAATTTTCATCAAAAATTTAAAATTTTTCAAAACATTCAAAAACAAATTTTTTTTTTTAAATGTTCAAACACAAAAATGTCAAAGGTATATATATACCTTTGGATTGTAACCCGACTTGAAACAAAAATATCAATTTTCATCAAAAATTTAAAATTTTTCAAAACATTCAAAAACAAATTTTTTTTTTTTTTTGTTCAAACACAAAAATGTCAAAGGTTTATACCTTTGGATTGTAACCCGACTTGAAACAAAAATATCAATTTTCATCAAAAATTTAAAATTTTTCAAAACATTCAAAAACAAATTTTCTCAAAATTTTTGTTCAAACACAAAAATGTCAAAGGTATATACCTTTGGATTGTAACCCGACTTGAAACAAAAATATCAATTTTCATCAAAAATTTAAAATTTTTCAAAACATTCAAAAACAAATTTTCTCAAAATTTTTGTTCAAACACAAAAATGTCAAAGGTATATTATACAAATTCACACCACCCGCAACACACAACAACACCTGTGAAAAGAAAAAACTGATGATGGCCTAACCGCCGAAACCGGTCTTAATATATAAAAATAAAATCAGCACAATAAAGTATAAAATTTTTATTAAAATACCCTAAACTCAATTATTTTAAACTGTGCAATAATCAGAAACAAATACTAATTAATTTAATGTAAGCGAAAAATGCAATTTTTTAATTAATTCTGAATAACGAGTTTATTTATGAAAATATGGCAACAATGTATATAAATAAATTTATTGCCCGATAGTTGAGCAATGATTTTTGTACTAAACGTTTTTCCATAAATTCATTATTGTAAGCGGAAAATGCTATTTTCATTAAAAATTGTACAATTTTTCAATTAATTCCTAATAACGGGTTTATTTATGGAAATATGGCAACAATGTATATAAATAAAACTGTTCTTTACTTACCTAGCAACAAAGTTTATTTGAATCAATTTTTAAAGAATATACATATAAGGGAAAAATTATGTTTTTCAATCATTCGATTGAATTATTCAGCATAGCTTACTTTGGCAACAATGCATATAAATAAAATTGTTCTTTACTTACCTAGCAACAATGTTTATTTGTAATAGTTTTCAAAGAAAAGAAGGAAATTGTATTTTTCAATAATTTGGGTTAATTTTTTAACATAGCAATTTGGCAACAATGTACATAAATAATATTAGTCATTACTTACCTAGCAATAAAGTTTTTGTAAAAAATTGGCGGCCATCTTGCAATTCCTGTCAAAACAAAAAATAAACAAAACAAACATTGAAATGATTACCGCATACTTTATTAATTTCTTTTTAGATTAATTGATTTGTTTAAACAGACAAAAAGGTGTTCGACGAATCCGCAACGCGGGTCGGTATAACACATCCCTTTTAGTACGGTCCGTCGCTTTGATATTTAATTCATTTTTTTTTATTATAATAATATATATATATTCAACATTCATTATATAGAAATAGTTTTCATCAATGATTACATCGATAATTGCTAGTAACCTAATTAATTAATAATTAAAACCTATGTACTGTATGTCTATAATATATAATAATGGGAGAGCGATGAGGGTTAGGAAATGCGATCGTGGACGGGGAACGTACAAGCCCACTTATAAATCAAGCCACTCCCACTAATGAATCGAGCCCAGCCCACACGCATCATCGGGATGGGGGATAAAATCATGATCCAGTGATTGTTATAACAAGAACAAACAATCGATGACGAGTGCTAGTAATAATAATAATAATAATAAAAAATATAACAAGTACGCCGTTCAATTATAACCTCACTTATCGACGGCGAATACTGTTTGATATGGCCTCCGGTGCGAGGGAAGCGGAAACGGAATAAAAACAAACATTTACGGACGGGCTAACATGCGTTTATAATAAAAAGTAAGGTTAAGTGGTGGTTGTGAGTGTGTGTGCAATATTATATATAATTTATGTGTGGAAGTTTATCGGAAGGAAATGATTCGTTTCGTGGCTCCCTCTGGCGGTGCTCCAATTGATTAATTAACATCTATTGTTTAAATTTTTATTGGGGGTTTTCATGTTGGGCGCGCCGGGTGTTTTATTTTTTTGTTGATACCTTACGTTAGTGCTGCTTAAATATCATAAGAAACAGGAGACTAGACGGGGTAACTCTCTACCATCTCGTTTAAGGCTACCATTGCTGTTGTTGACCCATCGAGTTGCTCGTCATTCCTAATAACAGAAATTAAAACATTGACAGATCAGATGTCAAAATAATTTGACATAAAATTTCTCCTCCGATAGATTTTGACAGTTTGATTGACATATGTCATAAAATAATTTAAAAAAATTGACATACAATTCGACAAATCTGTCAAATTTTTGTCAAAATGTGATTATGTTTACCTGGTGTATAGACGGGATGATCACCCTGATTGAGGGCAGCGCTCTCGTTGTTTGCGGATGGAGGGGCGGGCATGGCGAATACGGGATAAGCGCCGCCTTGATTGCGACTGGGCGACGGCTGTGACGTCACTGGTGGGCTACCGCCGCCACCACCACCTCCCGTACCCTCCCCGCCGGCAAGTTCATCATCAGAATGGTCCTCCTGCAAGAGAAAAATGAGAAACAATTTGCGGGCTAGCGGCACACGCCATCGCATTCACAAACAAAAAGCACACATTTAGGCAGCAGAAAAAGAAAGGCAAAGTAATTATTAAAAAAAAATTGATAAATTTAAATATATATATTTATAGATCTACAAATTGCGAGTTATGTTGTCTTCCATGACTCTTGATTCTGTTAAGTCATCTGAATTAGTTTGAGATTATTTTGAATTGCGCGTATGGATTTTGATTAAATTTGTACAGTTTGTACTAATAGTATTGAGGTATGTTGGTACCAAATTGCACTAATTTCCAATGTACCGTTAATGAGTTATGAGGAATTATGTTGTCTTGATTCTGTTAAGCCATCTGAATTGGTTTGAGATTATTTTGAAATGCGCGTATGGATTTTGATTAAATTTGTACAGTTTGTACTAATAGTATTGAGGTATGTTGGTACCAAATTGCACTAATTTCCAATGTACCGTTTATAAGTTATGAGGAATTATGTTGTCTTCCAAGACTCCTAACTCTGTAAGTCATCTGAATTGGTTTGAGATTATTTTGAAATGCGCGTATAGATTTTGATTAAATTTGTACAGTTTGTACTAATGGTATTGAGGTATGTTGGTACCAAATTGCACTAATTTCCAATGTACCGTTTATGAGTTATGAGGAGTTATGTTGTCTTCCATGACTCCTAACTCTGTAAGTCATCTGAATTGGTTTGAGATTATTTTGAAATGCGCGTATGGATTTTGATTAAATTTGTACAGTTTGTACTAATGGTATTGAGGTATGTTGGTACCAAATTGCACTAGTTTCTAATGTACCGTTTATAAGTTATGAGGAATTATATTGTCTTCCATGACTCCTAATTCTGTTAAGTCGTCTAAATTGGTTTGAGATTATTTTGAAATGCGCGTATGGATTTTGATTAAACTTGTACAGTTTGTACTAATAGTATTGAGGTATGTTGGTACCAAATTGCACTAATTTCCAATGTACCGTTAATGAGTTATGAGGAATTATGTTGTCTTGATTCTGTTAAGCCATCTGAATTGGTTTGAGATTATTTTGAAATGCGCGAATGGATTTTGATTAAATTTGTACAATTAGTACTAATGGTATTGAGGTATGTTGGTACCAAATTGCACTAATTTCTAATGTACCGTTTACGAGTTATGAGGAATTATGTTGTCTTCCATAACTCCTAATTCTGTTAAGTCGTCTGAGTTGGTTTAAGATTATCTTGAAATGCGCGTATGGATTTTGATTAAATTTGTACAGTTTGTACTAATAGTATTGAGGTATGTTGGTACCAAATTGCACTAATTTCCAATGTACCGTTTATAAGTTATGAGGAATTATGTTGTCTTCCAAGACTCCTAACTCTGTAAGTCATCTGAATTGGTTTGAGATTATTTTGAAATGCGCGTATAGATTTTGATTAAATTTGTACAGTTTGTACTAATGGTATTGAGGTATGTTGGTACCAAATTGCACTAATTTCCAATGTACCGTTAATGAGTTATGAGGAATTATGTTGTCTTGATTCTGTTAAGCCATCTGAATTGGTTTGAGATTATTTTGAAATGCGCGAATGGATTTTGATTAAATTTGTACAATTAGTACTAATGGTATTGAGGTATGTTGGTACCAAATTGCACTAATTTCTAATGTACCGTTTACGAGTTATGAGGAATTATGTTGTCTTCCATAACTCCTAATTCTGTTAAGTCGTCTGAGTTGGTTTAAGATTATCTTGAAATGCGCGTATGGATTTTGATTAAATTTGTACAGTTTGTACTAATAGTATTGAGGTATGTTGGTACCAAATTGCACTAATTTCTAATGTACCGTTTATAAGTTATGAGGAATTATGTTGTCTTTCATGACTCCTAATTCTGTTAAGTCATCTAAGTTGGTTTAAGATTATTTTGAAATGCGCGTATGGATTTTGATTAAATTTGTACAGTTTGTACTAATAGTATTGAGGTATGTTGGTACCAAATTGCATTAATTTCTAATGTACCGTTTATAAGTTATGAGAAACTATGTTGTCTTCCATAACTCCTAATTCTGTTAAGTCATCAGAGTTGGTTTAAGATTATTTTGAAATGCGCGTATGGATTTTGATTAAATTTGTACAGTTTGCACTAAAGGTATTGAGGTATATTGGTACCAAATTGCACTAATTTCTAATGTACCGTTTATAAGTTATGAGGAACTATGTTGTCTTCCATAACTCCTAATTCTGTTAAGTCATCTGAGTTGGCTTAAGATTATTTTGAAATGCGCGTATCAATTTTGATTAAATTTGTACAGTTTGTACTAATGATATTGAGGTACAATGTATTAAAATATTATTTCCTTTTAAATTGAAGCATTTCTCAAAATTTTGCAAAATGTCTCAATTTAATCCAAATAAAAGCAAATTTCAAAATTTTGGAAAACCACTAATAAATTATATTACTCAAAATATAATTTCCAGCAACTTTTATTTGAATAATTTTTCAAATTTGTTTGATAAATTTAATATATATATTTATATATACATAATGCGTCATAGCGGTGCACTCTTTTTTTGCATGTTTAGGGCATCTTTCGATATAAGCAGCTGCTTAAACGCAACAAAATTAAAAAAATAAAAATATAAATTTATAAATCAGCACATTCCATCATATCCGCCTGCCTAAATGCGCGCTGAAAATATTCACACCTTACCTGCATCGCGGTTCTTCTCACAATTAAAAATTATGTACATAATTAATAACAATAATGCCAAAATTAAACAAATTTATTGCCTCTCTATGTTTACGTGTAACAAACAAAAATGATGATGGCTGATTACAACAACAACAACAACAACAATCTGATCAGTAGTTTATGCGATTGCGATCATGGTACTCACCGTTTTGTGGGGCTGCTGCGTTATCGGTTGGCCACCGGACGTACCCTCTGTATTCTCACGCTGCAAAATCATCAACAATAACTCTCACTATGCCACATGGGTATCGTTTACGACTCACCCACCAACCACAAACAATAAATAAAATAATTAAAAATAAATAAAATTGAATTAGCCACCATTCGGTCGACAATTGTCTACTACAAGCGTTAGTAATCTCTCTTTCTCACTCACACAATGAAAAGCATGAAAAACTACAAACTAAGTGATATTGGGATTAATTTAGAGCTGAGCGTGTTTGATGATTCAATGTTTGGACAGGAGGGGTTGTAAAGAGGGGGGCAATATGCTGAATAGTTACCTTATTTTTTTTCAGTAAACACGCCCGCATTAACAGCCCGACTCAACATCAAACAACAACAACAACAAAAGTATTTACAAACTAAAGAAGAGTATTTACCATGCGAGCTGTATTAGATTGTAAAAATCTTACATTGAGGTTGTGATAGTCTCCCGTTTCCTCGGGCGGCCTCGGCTTGCACTTGCCGCAACAGAAGTTGCAGCAACAACACAGGCAACAGCAACAATAGCATCCTGTTATGATGCCGCACACCACGAACAATGCCTGGAAAAAGAAATAAAATTATTTTTATTAATTCACTCAATTAGTTTGTATTAGAGCACCTTGCACGGGACACTCTGCGCGTACGAAAACAATACGAGCGCGTTTATGTTATCCGGCATGTTTCAACTCGACCTTTGACCTTTCCACTTCAGATAAAAAATATAATCAAGTGCGACCTTATCTTTTTATTTAAAAATTGGCAGCACTTGATCTCATTTAAATTCAAAATATTCAATCAAACAATAATTAAATGTCAAAAAAATTGTCTTAGCTAAGCCGAATTAGTTTTCACAATGGCACAAATTCATACCGACTGCGCCAAAATTAATAAAATTACACTTCTTTGCATTTAAATTAAATTATCAAATTTCTACAGGCTGCGCCAAATTGTCTCAACTGAGCTTTAAAATATAATCAATTAATGATTCCAGAAAATCCGTACCGACTGCGCCGAATTATTTGCATTAGATTTTTGTCTTATTTATTTTATTATTTTATTTCTACTGCAAAAAAATCCTACCCGCTGCGCCAGATCCATGTGCGTTTACAATTCCTCTTTATTGAATTTATTTTAATGTTTTAAATAATTCGACCATATTTTTTAAATTTCCATCCAACCGACTGCGCCAAAACAGTTAGTAAATGAATAACGATAAACGTCAAAGTGACAATTATATTCAGCAATAAACTGACAACAACCAAACGTCAAAAATAAAAATCAATGTAAACGAATGAATCGATAAACGTCAAAATATTTGTAAACACCAACCGTTTATGTGATTATGACCGGTAAAACCGAAAAACGTCAACGATAAAAATGTCAAAAACAATCAAAATGACTTAAAAACAACAACAAACGTCAACAATTACAAAAAAAATGTCAAAAACGTCAAACTGACGTTAACAAATAATTTTTTAATAAAAACGTCAAAATTATATAAATTTTTATTAAAAAAATATTGTTAACGTTTATGGTTTTATACATTTTTATTATTTTTTATCGTTGACGTTTATTTTAATGTCATTTTGACGTTTAACGTTTTTGACATTTGTTGTTTACTACACAGTCATTTAAAGTTTGTCGTTTATTCGATGTACAGTTAACGTTTGTTTGCACATTTATTGTTTTTGACATTTTCATTTTTTTTAAATTTCTAAAACGATTTGAACATTAAACGTCAACAATGTTGAAAAACATAAGCAAAAAACGTCAGTTAAAAACAACGTTTAACGTCGGTACAAAGATAAACGTCAATAACCAAAAACATACAAAAATAAATGTTAACAATTAAAATAGCAAACGTCAACGATAAAAATGATAATTGACGTTTAATGTTCACGTTAATCGTCAAAAATGTTAGCAAGACTATAAACGTCAAAAACATCGAAAATTTAACGTTAAACGTCTCTACAAAGCTAAAAGTCAACGATAAAAGTCGGTTTGGAAAAACTTAAACGTTTGAATTCAACTTTAAACGTCCGTCAAACAATAAACGTCAACGATAAAAACACAAGCTTATGATTACGCGCGAATAGCTTTGATTGGAATGGCCCACCCACCCTCCCAAGTGTTTGTGATCAAGAAATTGGATACAAACGCTTGGGTGGGTGGGCGGGGACACAAGTTTATGACAACGCGAGAGTAGTTTTGATTGGACTGGCCCACCCACCCGGCGAAGAGCTTGTGATAAAGGGATTGGATGACTAACACTTGAGTGGATGGGTGGGGACACAAGTTTATGATTCCGCGCAAGTAGTTTTGGTTGAAGTGGCCCACCCACCCGCCCTAGTGTTTGTGATCAAAGAATTGGATTACAAACGCTTGGGTGGGTGGGCGGGGACACAAATTTATGATTACGCACGAATAGCTTTGATTGGAGTTGCCCACCCTCCCGCCCAAATGTTTGTGATCAAGAGATTGGATCACAAACGCTTGGGTAGGTGGGCGGGGACACAAGTTCATAATAACGCGCAAGTAGTTTTGTTTAAAGTGGCCCACCCACCCGCCCAAGTGTTTGTGATCAAGAAATTGAATCACAAACGCTTGGGTGGGTGGGCGGGGATACAAGTTTATAATAACGCGCGAGTAGTTTTGATTGGAGTGGCCCACCACCCGCCCAAGTGTTTGTGATCAAGAGATTGGATCACAAACGCTTGGGTAGGTGGGCGGGGACACAAGTTTATAATAACGCGCGAGTAGTTTTAATTGGAGTGGCCCACCCACCCGCCCAAGTGTTTGTGATCAAGAGATTGGATCACAAACGCTTCGGTGGGTGGGCGGGGACACAAGTCTATGATTATGCGCAAATACTTTTGATTGGAGTGGCCCACCCACCCGCCCTAGTGTTTGTGATCAAAGGATTGGATTACAAACACATAGGTGGGTGGGCGGGGACACAAGTCTATGATTATGTGCGAGTGGTTTTGATTGGAGTGGCCCACCCACCCGCCCAAGTGTTTGTGATCAAGAGATTGGATCACAAACGCTTGGGTGGGTGGGCGGGGATACAAGTTTATAATAACACGCAAGTAGTTTTGATTGGAGTGGCCCACCCACCCGCCCAAGTGTTTGTGATCAAGAAATTGGATCACAAACGCTTGGGTGGGTGAGCGGGGACACAAGTTTAAAATAACGCGCGAGTAGTTTTGATTGGAGTGGCCCACCCACCCCCCCAAGTGTTTGTGATCAAGAGATTGGATCACAAACGCTTGGGTAGGTGGGCGGGGACACAAATTTATAATAACGCGCGAGTAGTTTTGATTGGAGTGGCCCACCCACCCGCCCAAGTGTTTGTGATCAAGAAATTGGATCACAAACGCTTGGGTGGGTGAGCGGGGACACAAGTTTAAAATAACGCGCGAGTAGATTTGATTGGAGTGGCCCACCCACCCGCCCAAGTGTTTGTGATCAAGAGATTGGATCACAAACGCTTGGGTAGGTGGGCGGGGACACAAGTTCATAATAACGCGCAAGTAGTTTTGTTTAAAGTGGCCCACCCACCCGCCCAAGTGTTTGTGATCAAGAAATTGAATCACAAACGCTTGGGTGGGTGGGCGGGCATACAAGTTTATAATAACGCGCGAGTAGTTTTGATTGGAGTGGCCCACCACCCGCCCAAGTGTTTGTGATCAAGAGATTGGATCACAAACGCTTGGGTAGGTGGGCGGGGACACAAGTTTATAATAACGCGCGAGTAGTTTTGATTGGAGTGGACCACCCACCCGCCCAAGTGTTTGTGATCAAGAGATTGGATCACAAACGCTTCGGTGGGTGGGCGGGGACACAAGCCTATGATTATGCGCGAGTACTTTTGATTGGAGTGGCCCACCCACCCGCCCTAGTGTTTGTGATCAAAGGATTGGATTACAAACGCATAGGTGGGTGGGCGGGGACACAAGTCTTTGATTATGTGCGAGTGGTTTTGATTGGAGTGGCCCACCCACCCGCCCAAGTGTTTGTGATCAAGAGATTGGATAACAAACGCTTGGGTGAGTGGGCGGGGATACAAGTTTATAATAACACGCGAGTAGTTTTGATTGGAGTGGCCCACCACCCGCCCAAGTGTTTGTGATCAAGAGATTGGATCACAAACGCTTGGGTAGGTGGGCGGGGACACAAATTTATAATAACGCGCGAGTAGTTTTGATTAGAGTGGCCCGCCCACCCGCCCAAGTGTTTGTGATCAAGAAATTGGATCACAAACGCTTGGGTGGGTGAACGGGAACACAAGTTCATAATAACGCGCAAGTAGTTTTGTTTAAAGTGGCCCACCCACCCGCCCAAGTGTTTGTGATCAAGAGATTGGATCACAAACGCTTGGGTAGGTGGGCGGGGACACAAATTTATAATAACGCGCGAGTAGTTTTGATTAGAGTGGCCCGCCCACCCGCCCAAGTGTTTGTGATCAAAAGATTGGATCACAAACGCTTGGGTAGGTGGGCGGGGACACAAGTTCATAATAACGCGCAAGTAGTTTTGTTTAAAGTGGCCCACCCACCCGCCCAAGTGTTTGTGATCAAGAAATTGAATCACAAACGCTTGGGTAGGTGGGCGGGGACACAAATTTATAATAACGCGCGAGTAGTTTTGATTAG
The DNA here is from genome assembly GCA_963932245.1 of Tachinus rufipes. Lineage (NCBI taxonomy): Eukaryota > Metazoa > Arthropoda > Insecta > Coleoptera > Staphylinidae > Tachinus > Tachinus rufipes. The sequence continues at coordinate 1,600,667 of OZ010748.1, read as the reverse complement.
AGTGGCCCGCCCACCCGCCCAAGTGTTTGTGATCAAAAGATTGGATCACAAACGCTTGGGTAGGTGGGCGGGGACACAAGTTCATAATAACGCGCAAGTAGTTTTGTTTAAAGTGGCCCACCCACCCGCCCAAGTGTTTGTGATCAAGAAATTGAATCACAAACGCTTGGGTGTTGTTTTGATTGGAGTGGCCCACTACCCGCCCAAGTGTTTGTGATCAAGAAATTGGATCACAAACGCTTGGGTGGGTGAGCGGGGACACAAGTTTAAATCAATCAAGTAGTTTTGATTGGAGTGGCCCACCCACCCGCCCAAGTGTTTGTGATCAAGAGATTGGATCACAAACGCTTGGGTAGGTGGGCGGGGACACAAATTTATAATAACGCGCGAGTAGTTTTGATTGGAGTGGCCCATCCACCCGCCCAAGTGTTTGTGATCAAAGGATTGGATTACAAACGCATAGGTGGGTGGGCGGGGACACAAGTCTATGATTATGTGCGAGTGGTTTTGATTGGAGTGGCCCACCCACCCGCCCAAGTGTTTGTGATCAAGAGATTGGATAACAAACGCTTGGGTGGGTGGGCGGGGATACAAGTTTATAATAACGCGCAAGTAGTTTTGTTTAAAGTGGCCCACCCACCCGCCCAAGTGTTTGTGATCAAGAAATTGAATCACAAACGCTTGGGTGGGTGGGCGGGGATACAAGTTTATAATAACGCGCGAGTAGTTTTGATTGGAGTGGCCCTCCCACCCGCCCAAGTGTTTGTGATCAAGAGATTGGATAACAAACGCTTGGGTGGGTGGGCGGGGACACAAGTTTATGATTACGCGCGAATATCACGCGATTGGATCACAAACGCTTGAGCGGGTAGGCGGGGACACAAATTTATGATTACGCACGAATAGCTTTGATTGGAGTGGCCCACCCACCCGCCCAAATGTTTGTGATCAAAGGATTGGATCACATACTCTTGGGCGGGTGAGCAGGGACACAAGTTTATGATTACGCGCGAATAGCTTTGATTAGAGTGACCCACCCACCCGCGTGTTCAAGGGATTGGATCACAAACGCTTGGGTGGGTGGGCGGGGACACAAGTTAATAATTACGCGCGAGTAGTTTTGAATGGAGTGGCCCACCCACCCGCCCAAGTGTTTGTGATCAAAGGTTTGGATCACATACTCTTGGGCGGGTAAGCAGGGACACAAGTTTATGATTACGCGCGAATAACTTTGATTGGAGTGACCCACCCACCCGCCCAAGTGTTTGTGTTCAAGGGATTGGAACACAAACGCTTGGGTGGGTGGGCGGGGACACAAGTCTATGATTACGCGCAAATAGTTTTGATTGAAGTGGCCCACCCACCCGCCCAAGTGTTTGTGTTCAAGGGATTGGATTACAAACGCTTGGGTGGGTGAGCGGGGACACAAGTTTATAATAACGCGCAAATAGTTTTAATTGGAGTGGCCCACCCACCCTACCTAGTGTTTGTGATCAAAGGATTGGATCACAAACGCTTGGGTAGGTGGGCGGGGATACAAGTCGATGATTATGCGCGAGTAGTTTTGATTGGAGTGGCCCACCCACCCGCCCTAGTGTTTGTGATCAAAGGATTAGATCACAAACGCTTGAGTGGGTGGGCGGGGACACAAGTCTATGATTATGCGCGAGTAGTTTTGATTGGAGTGGCCCACCCACCCGCCCAAGTAATTGTGTTCAAGGCATTGGATCACAAACGCTTGGGCGAGTGGGCGGGGACACAAGTTTATGATTACGCGCAAATAGTTTTGATTGAAGTGGCCCACCCACCCGCCCAAGTGTTTGTGTTCAAGGGATTGGATCACAAACGCTTAGGCGAGTGGGCGGGGACACAAGTCTATGATTACGCGCAAATAGTTTTGATTGAAGTGGCCCACCCACCCGCCCAAGTGTTTGTGTTCAAGGGATTGGATCACAAACGCTTGGGCGAGTGGGCGGGGACACAAGTTTATGATTACGCGCAAATAGTTTTGATTGAAGTGGCCCACCCACCCGCCCAAGTGTTTGTGTTCAAGAGATTGGATTACAAACGCTTGGGTGGGTGGGCAGGGACACAAGTTTATGATTACGCGCAAATAGTTTTAATTGGAGTGGCCCACCCACCCGCCCAAGTGTTTGTGTTCAAGAGATTGGATTACAAACGCTTGGGTGGGTGGGCGGGGACACAAGTTTATGATAACGCGCAAGTAGTTTTGATTGAAGTGTGCCCATGCACCCGCCCAATGATTGAACGACAAACACTTGGGTGGGTGGGCGAAGACACAAGTTTATGATTACGCGCGAATAGATTTGAAAAAAAAAAACAAAAAATCATAAAACGACGATAAAAGCAAAATTTTTGTCAAACAAACTTTATATGTCAAACAAGTCAATAAAAAGATAAACGTCAACATAAACTTTAAACGTAGGTAAAAAAATAAACGTCAACGATAAAAATGTTAAAACATCAAAAATTTGAAACAACCATTAAACGTCAAAATTGTCAGTAAAAAACTAATAAACGTAAAAAAAAAAAATATATAAACGTCAACGATAAAAGTAAATTATTTGACATAACATAAAAGTAACAAGATAAACATCAAAATAAACTTTAATCGTCGGTCCAAAAATAAACGTCAACCATAAAAATGTTAAAAAGTCAAAAACTTAAAAAAAAAACACGAACGTTAAATGTCAATAAAAAATATTAAACGTCCAAAACTTCGTAAAAATTAACGTTAAACGTAGGTACAAAGATTTGGCAACCGTGAACGTTAAATGTCAAAAACATACGTCTTTACGAAGATAAACGTCAAATATATAAACTTAAGCGTCAACGATAAAAATTATAGAAAACATAAATGTCAAAAAATAAACTTCAAAAACTAAAAACATCGTAAAAAATAAATGTTAAATGTCAGACACCAAACGTTGAACGTCAATACAAATATAAACGTCGGTAAAAAAATAAACGTCAAAAACATCGTAAAAATAAAAAGGTTAAACGTCAAAAAACAGATAAACTTCAATTAAAGTCGGTAAAAATTAAACGTCAAAAGCATCGTAAAAATTAACGATAAACGTCAAAAAGATGGAATAACATGAACGTTAAACGTCGGTAAAACAAACGTAACAATTAAAAACTTCGTCAAAATACACGTTTAACGTTTGCGTAAATATAAACGATATAAATCAATAAACGTCAACGTTAAATAACGATAAACGTCGTCGAAAAAACCGGCTTAAAAATATGTAACGCCAATGGATAAATGTCATGTCAAAATGACTTTCATAAAATGTCAAAATGAAGAAAGGTTAATAAATTTGAAATATTGATGTTTCAGTAATACCAACACAATTAATGCTAAAAAAATTGACCAAAATGCACCAAAATTCAGGTCATCGACACAATTGGCACTGAATAATTTGATAATCGCTGATACTGTTATCAATTAGCGTTCCATTGTAATAATAATAATGACATGCACATATCAATTGGTATCACTGTATAAATAATGTATGCAAAATATTATTACCTTGCACCATGTGGACGTTACAACAAAATAAGCATTGACATTCTCTTCGCCGAATTGTTCGGCAATGTAGAGACCGAGAGAGCCGTAATTATCATAAATATTCCTTTTAGTAGCATCACTGAGTATGGAATGTGCTCGGTTGACTTCTTTAAACTTCTCCGCAGCGTCTGGATTATTGGGATTCTTATCTGGATGATATTTAAGTGCAAGACGTCTGTAAGTCTTCTTAATTTCATCAGCAGTGGCCGTCTTTGGTAGTGCTAGGATTTCGTATAGGGAATCGCCCTGTGTTCTAGAATCATGATTCATTTGTTATGATGTGACGCATTGATTGTTTAAAGAATTCCGGGATTTACTTACGATAGTTTTCTCCCTCTGCTGTTGTCCATAGTTGTTGGGTGTGGAGGAACATGCAACGGGTCGATACCTTTAAATGGGGTTTGTTTTTTTGTTACCTTCGTTAGGGCATCAATTAATTACGATTGCATTGTGCTGATTTTATTTGTTATCGGTATTTTGCGGCCGGAAAGAAAATGTTTCGTCTTCGTTATCAGCAGCAGCTGTCAATTGACTGCACCACTGCAGCGCAAAAAGTGTCACAGTGCTACCAACTGCGCTTCCCCTACTTTGTCGAACTTCACTTCGTACTACCCCTCAACATACAGGGTGAATTCCAATAAAATTACTTTGTTTACAAATTTTAATTAAATTTTTAAATATTTATTTTGAATTTTATACCAATTAATACTGACTTTATAAGTTATAAGCAAAAATTCAATTAATTTTGCAATTTTACCAATTAACTCAGTTAAAACCAACTTTACAAAGATTACTGTAATAAATCATTTTATAGGAAATTTACTGCTCTATAGAATGTGTTCTTTAATGTTTCTCAAAATAATAAATAGTTTCCAAGTTACAGCTAAAATTGTTAAATTTTTTGCAATTTTATTTGTTAAGTCAGTTAGTACCAACTTGACAGTAATAACTTACATAAATCAATTTGTGGAAAATTAGATTTCCTATAAGTTTTGTGATTAATATTTTTTTAAATAGCTAACAGTTAATTAGTTAATAGCTAAAATTCAGTTAATTTAGCAATTTAAGTTAAATAAGTCAGTTAATACCAACCTGACGGTAAAAACTAACATAAATCAATTTATGGCAAATTAGATTTCCTACAAGTTTTGTAATAAATGTTATTTTAAATAGTTAACAATTAATTAGTTATTATCCAAAAACTAGTTAATCAAGTTTGGCAATAATGTATATAAATTAAAATGTTTTTTGTTTATTTGGCAACAATGTTTACTTAAAACATTTTTTAGTAAAATCATTAATTACAAAAAAAAAATAATTTAAAAGAATGATCAGAACTAAAAAAAATATTAGAAAATTACATTTTCCTCCGTAAATAATGGTTTTACTAAAAATTGTTTCAAATAAACATTGTTGCCTTGTAATCAAGGAATAATTTTGTTTATATACACTGTTGCCTAATTTTTATTATTAAGCAAGCTATTATGTTTTAAATTCCAAAACAGTGATCAGAACTAAAAAAAATTTAGAAAATAAAATTTTCCTTCGTAAATAATAGTTTTACTAAAAATTGTTTTAAATATTCATTGTTGCCAAATAATCAAGGAATAATTTTGTTTATATACATTGTTTTCAAATTTTCATTAACAAGAGAGCTATGTTAGAAATTTCAAAACATTGATCAGAACAAAAAAAAAATTAAAAATTTAATTTTCCTCCGTAAATAATGGTTTTACTAAAAATTAATTAAAATAAACATTGTTGCCAAGTAATCAAGGAACAATTTTATTTATATAGATTGTTGCCCAATTTTTATTATTAAACAAGCTACGTTTGAAATTCCAAAACAGTGATCAGAACTAAAAAAAATATTAGAAAATTAAATTTTCCTTTGTAAATAATGGTTTTACTAAAAATTGTTTTTAATAAACATTGTTGCTAAATAACCAAGGAACAATTTTGTTTATATATATTATTGCCAAATTTTAATTAATAAGGGAGTTATGTTAGAAATTCAAACTGCAAAATGATAATAGGATTTGTAGCTCCTCCCCTTACAAGATGGCGGTGCTCTAACCACGCCCCATTATTACTGACTAATAAGATAAAAGTTTAAAATTAAAATATCAATCTTTTAATTGTCATAAGTGACAAGCTGTCAAATTATATAGTGAGATCTACCGAGTTATTAGATAAAATTCGATTATTTTTGCTATTTTATCAATTAACTCAGTTAATACCAACTTAACAAAAATAAACATTATAAATTATTTTATAGACAATTAAGTTCTCTATAGATTTTGTCTTTTAGTAGTTTTTGAAATAGTTAATAATTAACAAGTTATTAGCTAAAATCCAATTATTTTTGTTGTTTTATTAATTAACTCAGTTAATACCAACTTAACACAAATAATTATTATAAATTATTTTGTAAACAATTAAGTGTTCTATAAATTTTGTCTCTTAGTAATTTTTGAAATAGTTAATAGTTAACAAGTTATTAGCTAAAATCTAATTAATTTTCTTATTTTATTAATTACCTTAGTTAATACCAACTTAACACAAATAAATATTATAAATTATTTTATAGACAATTAAGTGCTCTATAGATTTTGTCTTTTAGTAGTTTTTGAAATAGTTAATAGTTAACAAGTTATTAGCTAAAATCCATTTAATTTACTTGTTTTATTAGTTAACTCAGTTAATACCAACTTAACACAAATAAATATTATAAATTGTTTTATAGACAATTGAGTGTTCTATAAATTTTGACTTTAAGTAATTTTCGAAATAATTACTGGTTAAGACGTTATTAGCTAAAATCTAATTAATTTTCTTATTTTATTAATTAACTCAGTTAATACCAACTTAACACAAATAAATATTATAAATTGTTTTATAGATAATTGGATGCTCTATAAATTTTGTTTTTTAGTAATTTTTGAAATAGTTGATAGTTAACGAGTTATTAGCTAAAATCTAATTAATTTTCTTATTTTATTAATTACCTTAGTTAATACCAACTTAACACAAATAATTATTATAAATTGTTTTATAGACAGTTGGGTGCTCTATAAATTTTGTTTTTTAGTAATTTTTGAAATAGTTACTAGTTAAGACGTTATTAGCTAAAATCTAATTAATTTTCTTATTTTATTAATTAACTCAGTTAATACCAACTTAACACAAATAAATATTATAAATTGTTTTATAGATAATTGGATGCTCTATAAATTTTGTTTTTTAGTAATTTTTGAAATAGTTGATAGTTAACGAGTTATTAGCTAAAATCTAATTAATTTTCTTATTTTATTAATTACCTTAGTTAATACCAACTTAACACAAATAATTATTATAAATTGTTTTATAGACAGTTGGGTGCTCTATAAATTTTGTTTTTTAGTAATTTTTGAAATAGTTACTAGTTAAGACGTTATTAGCTAAAATCTAATTAATTTTCTTATTTTATTAATTAACTCAGTTAATACCAACTTAACACAAATAAATATTATAAATTGTTTTATAGATAATTGGATGCTCTATAAATTTTGTTTTTTAGTAATTTTTGAAATAGTTGATAGTTAACGAGTTATTAGCTAAAATCTAATTAATTTTCTTATTTTATTAATTAACTCAGTTAATACCAACTTAACACAAATAAATATTATAAATTATTTTATAGACAATTAAGTGCTCTATAGATTTTGTCTTTTAGTAATTTTTGAAATAGTTGATAGTTAACGAGTTATTAGCTAAAATCCATTTAATTTTTTTATTTTATTAATCAACTCAGTTAATACCAACTTAACACAAATAAATATTATAAATTGTTTTATAGACAATTAAATGCTGTATAAATTTTGTCTTCCAGTAATTTTTGAAATAGTTAATAGTTAACGAGTTATTAGCTAAAATCTAATTAATTTTCTTATTTTATTAATTACCTTAGTTAATACCAACTTAACACAAATAAATATTATAAAATGTTTTATAGACAATTAAGTGCTCTATAGATTTTGTCATTTAGTAGTTTTTGAAATAGTTAATAGTTAACAAGTTATTAGCTAAAATCCAACTAATTTTTTTGTTTTATTAATTAACTCAGTTAATACCAACTTAACAAAAATAAATATTATAAATTATTTTATACACAATTAAGTGCTCTATAGATTTTGTCTTTTAGTAACTTTTAAAATAGTTAATAGTTAACGAGTTATTAGCTAAAATCTAATTAATTTTCTTATTTTATTAATTACCTCAGCTAATACCAACTTAACACACATAAATATTATAAATTGTTTTATAGATAATTGGATGCTCTTTAAATTTTGTTTTTTAGTAATTTTTGAAATAGTTAATAGTTAACGAGTTATTAGGTAAAATCTAATTAATTTTCTTATTTTATTAATTAACTCAGTTAATACCAACTTAACACAAATAAATATTATAAATTATTTTATAGACAATTAAGTGCTCTATAGATTTTGTCTTTTAGTAGTTTTTGAAATAGTTAATAGTTAACAAGTTATTAGCTAAAATCTATTTAATTTTCTTGTTTTATTAATTACCTTAGTTAATACCAACTTAACACAATTAAATATTATAAATTGTTTTATAGATAATTGGATGCTCTATAAATTTTGTTTTTAGTAATTTTTGAAATAGTTGATAGTTAACGAGATATTAGCTAAAATCCATTTAATTTTTTTATTTTATTAATTAACTCAGTTAATACCAACTTAACACAAATAAATATTATAAATTATTTTATAGACAATTAAGTGCTCTATAGATTTTGTCTTTTAGTAGTTTTTGAAATAGTTAATAGTAAACAAGTTATTAGCTAAAATCCATTTAATTTTCTTGTTTTATTAATTAACTCAGTTAATACCAACTTAACACAAATAAATATTATAAATTGTTTTATAGATAATTGGATGCTCTATAAATTTTGTTTTTTAGTAATTTTTGAAATAGTTGATAGTTAACGAGTTATTAGCTAAAATCCATTTATTTTTTTTATTTTATTAATTAACTCAGTTAATACCAACTTAACACAATTAAATATTATAAATGGTTTTATAGACAATTGAACGTTCTATAAATTTTGTCTTTTAATAATTTCAAAAATACCTAATAGTTACCGAGTTATTAGCAAAAATCTGATTCGTTTTGCTAGAATGCTTGTCAACTGTCAAAAGTATTATTAATAATGTTCTTGAACTGTCATGAAATGTTCCTCAACTGTCAAAAGTAATATAAAACGTTCCAGAACTGTGATAATGTTAATGAAGTGACATAAAATGTTCCTTAACTAATAAAATTTTTGAATAAGTGTTCTTGAACTGTCATAAAATGTTTGTCATCTGTCAAAAGTATTATAAAATGTTCCAAAACTGTCTTAATGTTTATAAACTGACATAAAATGTTCCTTAACTAATAAAAATGTTGAATACATTTTCAGTAATGTTCTTGAACTGTCATGAAATGTTCCTCAACTGTCAAAAATATTATAAAACGTTCCTGAACTGTCATAATGTTTATGAACTGACATAAAATGTCCCTTAACTAATAAAAATGTTGAATAAATTTTCAATAATGTTCTTGAACTGTCATAAAATGTTTCTCAACTGTCAAAAGTATTATAAAATGTTCCTAAACTGTCATAATTTTTATGAACTGTCATAAAATGTTTCTTAACTAATAAAAATGTTGAATTATTTTCAATAATGTTCTTGAACTGTCATAAAATGTTCCTCAACTGTCAAAAGTATAATAAAACGTTCCTAAACTGTCATAATGTTTATGAACTGTCATAAAATGTTCTTTAACTAATAAAAATGTTGAATAAATTTTCAATAATGTTCTTGAACTGTCATAAAATGTTTGTCAACTGTCAAAAGTATTATAAAATGTTCCTGAACTGTCATAATGTTTATAAAGTGACATAAAATGTTCCTTAACTAATAAAAATGTTGAATTATTTTCAATAATGTTCTTGAACTGTCATAAAATGTTCCTTAACTGTCAAAAGTATTATAAAACGTTCCTGAACTGTCATAATGTTTAAGAATGACATACAATGTTCCTTAATTAATGAAAATGTTGAGTAAACTTTCAATAATGTTCTTGAACTGTCATAAAATGTTCCTCAACTGTCAAAAGTATAATAAAACGTTCCTGAACTGTCATAATGTTTATGAACTGGCATAAAATGTTCCTTAACTAATAAATATGTTGAATAAATTTTCAATAATGTTCTTGAACTGTCATGAAATGTTCCTCAACTGTCAAAAGTATTATAAAACATTCCTGAACTGTCATAATGTTTATGAACTGTCATAAAATGTTCCTTAACTAATAAAAATGTTGAATAAATGTTTAATAATGTTCCTGAACTGTCATGAAATGTTCCTCAACTGTCAAAAGTATTATAAAACATTCCTGAACTGTCATAATGTTTATGAACTGACATAAAATGTTCCTTAACTAATAAAAATGTTAAATAAATTTTCAATAATGTTCTTGAACGGTCATGAAATGTTCCTCAACTGTCAAAAGTATAATAAAACGTTCCTAAACTGTCATAATGTTTATGAACTGTCATAAAATGTTCCTTAACTAATAAAAATGTTAAAGAAATGTTTAATAATGTTCTTGAACTGTCATAAAATATTCCTCAACTGTCAAAAATATTATAAAATGTTCCTAAACTGTCAAAATGTTTATGAATTGACATAAAATGTTTCTTAACTAATAAAAATGTTGAATTATTTTCAATAATGTTCTTGAACTGTCATAAAATGTTTGTCAACTGTCAAAAATATTATAAAGACGTTCCTGATTTATCAAAAATGTAACAAACTGTCAGAAATTGATTCTAAACTATAATATAATGTCTCTGAACTGTCACAAATTACATAAAATGCTTCTGAACTGTCAAAAATGTAATGAACTGTCAGAAATTAATTCTAAACTATTATATAATGTCTCGGAACTGTCATAAATGACATAAAATGCTTCTGAACTGTCAAAAATATAATAAACTGTCAGAAGTTAATTCTAAACTATTATAAAATGTTTCTGAACTGTCACAAATTACATAAAATGCTTCTAAACTGTCAAAAATGTAATGAACTGTCAGAAATTAATTCTAAACTATTATATAGTGTTTCTGAAGTGTCAAAAATGTAATGAACTATCAGAAATTAGTTCTAAACTATTATATAATGCTTCTGAACTGTCATAAATGACATAAACTGCTTCTGAACTGTCAAAAATGTAATGAATTGTCAGAAATTAATTCTAAACTGTTATATAATGTCTCTGAACTGTCATAAATGACATAAAATGATTCTGAACTGTCAAAAATGTAATGAACTGTCAGGAATTAATTTTAAACTATTATATAATGTCTCTCAACTGTCATAAAATGCTTCTGAACTGTCAAAAATGTAATGAACTGTCAGAAATTAATTCTAAACTATTATATAATGTCTCTGAACTGTCATAAATGACATAAAATGCTTCTGAACTGTCAAAAATATAATAAACTGTCAGAAGTTAATTCTAAACTATTATAAAATGTTTCTGAACTGTCACAAATTACATAAAATGCTTCTAAACTGTCAAAAATGTAATGAACTGTCAGAAATTAATTCTAAACTATTATATAGTGTTTCTGAAATGTCAAAAATGTAATGAACTATCAGAAATTAGTTCTAAACTATTATATAATGCTTCTGAACTGTCATAAATGACATAAACTGCTTCTGAACTGTCAAAAATGTAATGAATTGTCAGAAATTAATTCTAAACTGTTATATAATGTCTCTGAACTGTCATAAATGACATAAAATGATTCTGAACTGTCAAAAATGTAATGAACTGTCAGGAATTAATTTTAAACTATTATATAATGTCTCTCAACTGTCATAAAATGCTTCTGAACTGTCAAAAATGTAATAAACTGTCAGAATTTAATTCTAAACTATTATATAATGTCTCTGAACTGTCACAAATTACATAAAATGCTTCTGAACTGTCAAAAATGTAATGAACTGTCAGAAATTAATTCTAAACTATTATATAATGTTTCGAAACTGTCATAAGTGACATAAAATGCTTCTGAACTGTCGGAAATGTAATAAACTGTCAGAAATTACATCCAAACTATTATTTAATGTCTCTGAACAGTCTCAAGTTACATAAAATGATTCTGAACTGTCAAAAATGTAATGAACTGTCAGGAATTAATTTTAAACTATTATATAGTGTTTCTAAACTGTCACAAGTTACATAAAATGCTTCTGAACTGTCAAAAATGTAATGAACTGTCAGATATCAAACTGTCATATGTGACAATGTTAAATTAGTACACAAGACAAAACTAACAAAAATATTTCAATTTATTCAATAAATTATGTACAAAGGATTTGAGAATTCTCTCCGTAAAAGAAACTATTTGGTTCATTGGTTGTGAAGGCACGGCTTTGGCATCAATCAGACTGTCGTTGTGTAATCCATGGCATTATAACTGGCATGATCGTAACTATTAAAACTATCCCATTCCTCTTCATTGGCTTCAAAATCATACATCGAGAGAATATTCTCACGTAACATTTCTCGGCGACGTTTCCTCGCCATCAAATAAACCTAAAAAATAAAAACAAAATGGTTGCTTAGTGATTTACAAAATGGCTGAATGTAATAAACAAAATGGTCGCTGATAGTTTACCAGTGCTGATAGGAGCATGACTATGATGATGACTACGAGTGGGATGATGAGGAATTTTAAATCGTCATCAGTCTCTATAGGAATTGTTTCTGTTGTGGTGGTGATTATAATAGTTGTCTCCAATGGATCCATTCCGTTGCAGACGCTCCATTTTAACAATAATCAAGACTAACCTAATCAGGATTTTATCAAAAGTTTATCAGCCGGCTATCGCAACATGACATAGAAATCAAACAGATACACCAATTAATTGGAAATTAATCACAGAACTGCTTTATTTACGTTGAAATAACACTCAAATCACAAGAGAATTAATTTTATGACTAATAATTTGTTATGGTGGCTTAGACTGGCAACACTGCCGAATGACCGAATGAAGTTGCAGCGAATGACATAGGCGTAACATAAGGAAATTTTATGAGGTTAAAATATTATTTTTTCTTTAAACGCTCAACTAAAGGAACGTAAATGTCATCAAAACTGTCATCTGAGCTGTCAGATCTGTTAAAAGTTGCTTCAAATAAATCAACCTCATCAGGAGCTGATATAAAGAAGCTCGATGTATTTATTTTATTCAAATTTGACATTTCCTGCATGTAATTTTGCAATTTATTTCTAACAATTTGTGGCAAGCCATGCGAAACAATACCATCAACAACTGATTCCAAATCATATTCATCATCCTCATCACCAAAACATGAAGAATCCGATTCATTTCCTTTCTGTATATATTTATCAATTGTATTCTTCGATTTAATTTTTTTAACTTTTTTCACTTTAATTTTCGATTGTTTGTATGTATCGACCAATTCCGGATAAACGAGTTCTACCGATGTTTGCGGTTCGATTGTTGAGAATAATTTGATCGGGTCTGCTTGGCTTAATTGTTCGTCCGGGATTAGGGAATGGAATGATTCGCAATTCCAGATGATTTCGTAACTGGAAATGCCTTTCGGGTTGCGTGCTTTTTTTATGTAATCGGGTTTCGGGTCGATTCGGTCGTCGTGCAATTTAGGATGGGAGAGTAGCCATCTTGTTAAGATTGGTAGGAATTTTTCGAATACGTATATCTCTTCCCATTGTAAATATTTTGTGGTGAATTTCTGAAATATAATTATAGCTGTCAAAATTGGACTAGATAACTTGATTTTTTTCAAAGAATTCTTGTATAATTGATCGTAAAACAAAAACTAATCGGGCGATTTTGATAAAATTTGCTATTTACTACCTCAAGATGTTAGCAAACAATTAAAAATCATAAAAGTCGTAATAAATTTACGGTAACTTGATTTTTTCAAAGATTTTAACAGAAAAACGGAAGAATTCTTGCATAATCGATCGTAAAACAAAAACTAAACGTGCAATTTTGATAAAATTTCCTATTTACTACCTTAAGATGTTAGCAAACAATTAAAAATCATAAAAGTCGTAATAAATTTACTATAACTTGATTTTTTTGAAGATTTTAACAAAAAAACGGAAGAATTCTTGTATAATTGATCGTAAAACAAAAAGTAATCGGGCGATTTTAATAAAATTTGCTATTTACTACCTCAAGATGTTAGCAAACAATTAAAAATCATAAAAGTCGTAATAAATTTAGGATAACTTGATTTTTTTGAAGATTTTAACAGAAAAACGGAAGAATTCTTGCATAATCGATCGTAAAACCAAAACTAATCGGGCAATTTTGATAAAATTTGTTATTTACTATCTCAAGATGTTAGCAAACAATTAAAAATCATAAAAGTCGTAATAAATTTACGATAAATTGATTTTTTCAAAGATTTTAACAGAAAAAACGGAAGAATTCTTGCATAATCGATCGTAAAACAAAAACTAAGCGGGCGATTTTAATAAAATTTGCTATTTACTACCTCAAGATGTTAGCAAACAATTAAAAATTCTTGTGATCGTAATAAGTTTACGAAAAGTTGATTTTTTCGAAGATTTTAATAGAAAAAAACGGAAGAATTCTTGCATAATCGATCGTAAAATAAAAACTAAGCGGGCGATTTTAATAAAATTTGCTAATTACTACCTCAAGATGTTAGCAAACAATTAAAAATCATAAAAGTCGTAATGAATTTACGATAACTTGATTTTTTTGAAGATTTTAACAGAAAAAACGAAAAAATTCTTGTATAATTGATCGTAAAACAAAAACTAATCGAGCAATTGTGATCAAATTTGCTGTTTACTACCTCAAGATGTTAGCAAGCAATTAAAAATCATAAAAGTCGTAATAAATTTACGATAACTTGATTTTTTCAAAGATTTAAACAGAAAAACGGAAGAATTCTTGCATAATTGATCGTAAAACAAAAACTAATCCAGCGATTTTGATCAAATTTGCCATTTACTACCTCAAGATGTTAACAAACGATTAAAAATCATCAAAGTCGTAATAAAATTACGATAACTTGATTTTTTCAAAGATTTTAACAGAAAAACGGAAGAATTCTTGTATAATCGATCGTAAAACAAAAACTATACGGGCGATTTTAATAAAATTTGCTAATTAATACCCAATTGTAATACATTTACGATAAATTTGATCAAATTTGCTTACTAACCATAAACTTCCTCATATCAGGTCGCTTCCATCTAAGATCCAGACTATCAACCCGATCCTTCCTGACCAAAAATTCCTTCACCAAATCTTCATTAGGAAACTCGGGATCCTCTAACGCCTTACCGCGCATGTTGATCTCATTCTTAATTTCAGCCCTCTTTTCTTGAAACTTGCTAAAATCGCACCCGCGATTAGTAGCGCAATCGGTACATCCGTTCTTGGCATGCAATGCTTTTCTACCGCCATGACCACATTGCGCGCAAATATTTTTATCATCCAATTGCTTCTCCATATCGCGATACAGAAAATTTTTCAATTTCCAACCGCGCAGATGATCTAAAATGGCTCCATCCTCAATATGTGCGAATAATTTAAGAGCGGAATCTTTACCAACACCGAAAACTCCAGAATTATAATCGGAACCGCATAGTAAAGCCAATGCAACCACCTTATTACGACCAAATCCTGTTGGAAAATATTTTAGGTTATGTTGCAATTTAAGGTTATAATTACCTGTAGCTTGCGTTGCTTTCCTAATATCATAAACATCAATAGAACCACCAGAAGCAGCATGAGCTCCCTGTTGGCTGATTGAAAAATTGCGATAGACAACTTTAGCACCATACGCAAAGCAATCCGAATCCTGACTGATGCATCCATCCACTAACTGCAATTTAATCAATTACACTCCAACAATTTAATTGTTCCAAACTCACCCCTTCTTCATTCAAATAAGCGCACATGGCTTCAGCTTCCCCACTACCCGTAACGCATGCTAAACCCATTAACCGCAACATCTCTTCGCATTGTTTTAAAATTCCATTAAATCTACTACGCCCCTTTTTAGGCTGACTTGATTCACCTCGATCTTTTTTCGGTTTAGCTCCTTTAAACTGTATCTGATTTCTAGCAGCTATTGTTTTGTATTTTAATGTCGGTGCAGCACCTTCCAATACAAAAACCGGATGAACTCCTTGTAATAATAGATAACTGGTTCGGAAGTATAAATTTCTTTAAAAAAATTTAAAATAGTTTGAATAAATTATAAATGTTACGCCACTGGTGGTTAACTGTCAGATTTTGAGGTTATGATTTACCTTAAATACATTCTTGGTTGTACTTCGTATTCTGTGATGCATTGCGCTTGACAAACCCATCCTGATAAATCGACGGCAACCTTTTTGTCTTGTAATTCAAATAATGGTTTCCTTTCACAGAAAGGCGTTAGGATTGTCCATAAATCTTTGATACCCATTTGAATGTAAATGCCAAAACACAGTTGGTAGAACTGTTTTGTAACAATTGTAACGGCCTTTTATGGAATGAAGTTAGCTGCTTACAATTTACTTCAGAGCAGATAGATCCAGTGGCGTAAGAATTGTTTTTTTTTAATGAATCTGATTTTAATAATTTTTCTAAATTGTTACTAATTTATTAATTATTTCAAAAATAGTGAACCGGATTAATTGATTCTAGAAAAAAATATAAAACTTTAATTCAGAAATTTGGCGCTTAATAGAAGTAGATGTAGAACAATTTGATTAGTATTCATGCAATCTGTAATTTATGACAACTGTCAAATTTGACACCTATCAAATTAGGTTACATTTTTACAATTAATTCTTTTATTTAGAAAAATACAATTAAAAACAACATAAATAATTCCAATTAATAATATATACATCATCCCTTTTTCTTTCGTTTCCATTTTCCGCCTCCGCCACCTCTTCAAAAATAATCAAAATTAATTCAACAAAAAAATTTAAAAAATATTAATACAAACCTCCTATAGGCAACCCTCCTACGTTTAACACCTTTTTTCCTTGGTGTAGTAGTAGTAGTACTCGGAGCCCAATCATTCCGTGGATCATCTTGACTTTTATAATAAGTAACCGGTTTCAATTTAGTAACTTGTTTCGCATATTTTTGAGTTATTTTCAGTAAAGCCTCGCCGAATTTTTCATAGTTGGCAGCAGTGACGTATTGTATTTTAAGGAAATCTTCTTTCGTAGTAGGCAACCTTTCCGACATAACACGAAGCGCCACGAGATTCATAATGGAGGATAGTGTGGAGCCACGTTCTAAAGCAAATCGACCGCAAGCTTCGAGCAATTCTTCGTGACATTTACCAACAACAGTTTTCATTTCGAATGAAAGAGGTTCAGGTGGATCTTCCGTTGTTTTAGTTGATGATGTTCCGGGTTCCGATGTTGATCGTTTAATTGCCGTTGCCTTGGTTACCGAAATTGTTAATTTTGCTACAAATTAAGTTAGGTTAAATCAAAATCCCAACCAAATCATGCTACTTACTATTATCCTTAAACAACGTTTGGTAATTAGGTCCGGGCTTAATATAAGTAGCCGGAAACTGTCCATTATAAACCAAATCCTCCCGCACAACCTTTTTAAAATTCAATTCCTTCAAAATTCGATGCACATCGATTTTATTCATCGAAGATCCAGCTCCGTAAAATCGATGCCCTTCGTACCTCATAAATTGCGACGAGCCTCTATAAACCTCGACGAGATGATTCATGGTTAAATTGTTTTGCGATGCTATGTCTTGTACCAATTGAGCCAATTCACGGGATTCTTTAGTGACGTCGAGGATTTGGCTGTTGGAAAGGTTCTCACAATTGTCGCAAGTGGTCGCTGCGTTTTCGATACAAACCTTTCGATCGAAATTTTCACCGAGATGGATTAGTTGGAGGTAACGGCGACAATCGATTTTATTTTCGCAGAATTGAGCCATTTGTTGGAGCATGTCGAAGTGGCCTTCGAGTGTTTTCCGCGATGCTTTCCTATCGACTGCAAATTTTATTAATAACATAACCTAAAATGCAATATTTGAGGTTATGAGTGATAGTTATACATTTATATGATTTTTTAAAAATACAAAAAAAAAAAACTAAGTTTGAGCAAACAAAGTTAATAATAAACTAAGTTCAAGTTTTATAGGCGGGTGGTTTCTGTTAGTAAGCCCCACCCACCCACCCAAGCGTTTGTGGTCCAACTGCTTGATCACAAACACTCGAGTGGGTGGGCGGGAACTAAGTTCAAGTTTCATGAGCGGGTGGTTTCTGTTAGTGTACCCCACACACCCACCCACCCAAGTGTTTGTGATCTAACTGCTTCATCACTAACGCTCGAGTGGGTGGGCGGGAACTAAGTTCAAGTTTTATGAACGGGTGGTTTCTGTTAGTGTATCCCACCCACCCGCCCAAGTGTTTGTGATCCAACTGCTTGATCACTAACACTTGGGCGGGTGGGCGGGAACTAAGTTCAAGTTTTATGAGCGGGTGGTTTCTGTAAGTGTGCCCCACCCACCCACCCAAGTGTTTGTGATCCAATTTCTTGATCACAAACACTCGGGTGGGTGGGCGGGAACTAAGTTAAAGTTTTATGAGCGGGTGGTTTCTGTTAGTGTGCCCCACCCACCCACCCAAGTGTTTGTGATCCAATTTCTTGATCACAAACACTCGGGTGGGTGGGCGGGAACTAAGTTCAAGTTTTATGAGCGGGTGGTTTCTGTTAGTGTATCCCACCCACCCGCCCAAGTGTTTGTGATCCAACTGCTTGATCACGAACACTCGGGTGGGTGGGCAGGAACTAAGTTCAAGTTTTATGAGCGGGTGGTTTCTGTTAGTGAGCTCCACCCACCCACCTAAGTGTTTGTGATCCAACTGCTTGATCACTAACACTCGGGTGGGTGGGCGGGAACTAAGTTCAAGTTTTATGAGCAGAAGGCTTCTGTTAGTGTGTCCCACCCACCCACCCAAGTGTTTGTAATCCAACTTCTTGATCACAAACACTCGGGTGGGTGGGCGGGAACTAAGTTCAAGTTTTATGAGCGGGTGGTTTCTGTTAGTGTGCCCCACCCACCCACCCAAGTGTTTGTGATCCAACTGCTTCATCACTAACACTTGGGTGGGTGGGTGGAAACGAATTTAAGTTTTATGAGCGGGTGGTTTCTGTTAGCGTACCCCACCCACCCACCCAAGTGTTTAATAATCCAATTTCTTGACAACAAACACTCGAGAGGGTAGGCGGGAACTAAGTTCAAGTTTTATGAGCGGGTGGTTTCTGTTAGTGTGCCCCACCCACCCACCCAAGTGTTTGTGATCCAATTTCTTGACAACAAACACTCGGGTGGGTGAGCGGGAAGTAAGTTCAAGTTTAATAAGCGGGTGATTTCTGTTAGTGTGCCCCGCCCACCCACCCAAGTGTTTGTGATCCAATTTCTTGACAACAAACACTTGGGTGGGTGGGCAGGAACTAAGTTCAAGTTTTATAAGACGGTGGTTTCTGTTAGTGTGCCTCGCCCACCCACCCAAGTGTTTGTGATCCAACTGCTTGATCACTAACACTTGGGCGGGTGGGCGGGAACTAAGTTCAAGTTGTATGAGCGGGTGGTTTCTGTTAGTGTACCCCACCCACCCACCCAAGTGTTTGTGATCCAATTTCTTGTTTACAAACACTTGGGTGGGTGGGCGGGAACTAAGTTCAAGTTTTATGAGCGGGTGGTTTCTGTTAGTGTACCCCACCCACCCACCCAAGTGTTTGTGATCCAATTTCTTGTTTACAAACACTTGGGTGGGTGGGCGGGAACTAAGTTCAAGTTTTATGAGCGAGTGGTTTCTGTAAGTATGCCACACCTACCCGCCCAAGTGTTTGTTGATCCAATTTCTTGTTTACATACACTTGGGTGGGTGGGCGGGAACTAAGTTCAAGTTTTATGAGCGGGTGGTTTCTGTTAGTGTACCCCACCCACCCACCCAAGTGTTTGTGATCCAATTTCTTGTTTACAAACACTTGGGTGGGTGGGCGGGAACTAAGTTCAAGTTTTATGAGCGGGTGGTTTCTGTTAGTGTACCCCACCCACCCACCCAAGTGTTTGTGATCCAATTTCTTGTTTACAAACACTTGGGTGGGTGGGCGGGAACTAAGTTCAAGTTTTATGAGCGGGTGGTTTCTGTTAGTGTACCCCACCCACCCACCCAAGTGTTTGTGATCCAATTTCTTGTTTACAAACACTTGGGTGGGTGGGCGGGAACTAAGTTCAAGTTTTATGAGCGAGTGGTTTCTGTAAGTATGCCACACCTACCCGCCCAAGTGTTTGTTGATCCAATTTCTTGTTTACAAACACTTGGGTGGGTGGGCGGGAACTAAGTTCAAGTTTTATGAGCGAGTGGTTTCTGTAAGTATGCCACACCTACCCGCCCAAGTGTTTGTTGATCCAATTTCTTGTTTACATACACTTGGGTGGGTGGGCGGGAACTAAGTTCAAGTTTTATGAGCGGGTGGTTTCTGTTAGTGTACCCCACCCACCCACCCAAGTGTTTGTTGATCCAATTTCTTGTTTACATACACTTGGGTGGGTGGGCGGGAACTAAGTTCAAGTTTTATGAGCGGGTGGTTTCTGTTAGTGTAACCCACCCACCCACCCAAGTGTTTGTGATCCAATTTCTTGTTTACAAACACTTGGGTGGGTGGGCGGGAACTAAGTTCAAGTTTTATGAGCGAGTGGTTTCTGTAAGTATGCCACACCTACCCGCCCAAGTGTTTGTTGATCCAATTTCTTGTTTACAAACACTTGGGTGGGTGGGCGGGAACTAAGTTCAAGTTTTATGAGCGAGTGGTTTCTGTAAGTATGCCACACCTACCCGCCCAAGTGTTTGTTGATCCAATTTCTTGTTTACATACACTTGGGTGGGTGGGCGGGAACTAAGTTCAAGTTTTATGAGCGGGTGGTTTCTGTTAGTGTACCCCACCCACCCACCCAAGTGTTTGTGATCCAATTTCTTGTTTACAAACACTTGGGTGGGTGGGCGGGAACTAAGTTCAAGTTTTATGAGCGGGTGGTTTCTGTTAGTGTACCCCACCCACCCACCCAAGTGTTTGTGATCCAATTTCTTGTTTACAAACACTTGGGTGGGTGGGCGGGAACTAAGTTCAAGTTTTATGAGCGGGTGGTTTCTGTTAGTGTACCCCACCCACCCACCCAAGTGTTTGTGATCCAATTTCTTGTTTACAAACACTTGGGTGGGTGGGCGGGAACTAAGTTCAAGTTTTATGAGCGGGTGGTTTCTGTTAGTGTACCCCACCCACCCACCCAAGTGTTTGTGATCCAATTTCTTGTTTACAAACACTTGGGTGGGTGAGCGGGAACTAAGTTCAAGTTTTATGAGCGAGTGGTTTCTGTAAGTATGCCACACCTACCCGCCCAAGTGTTTGTTGATCCAATTTCTTGTTTACAAACACTTGGGTGGGTGGGCGGGAACTAAGTTCAAGTTTTATGAGCGAGTGGTTTCTGTAAGTATGCCACACCTACCCGCCCAAGTGTTTGTTGATCCAATTTCTTGTTTACAAACACTTGGGTGGGTGGGCGGGAACTAAGTTCAAGTTTTATGAGCGAGTGGTTTCTGTAAGTATGCCACACCTACCCGCCCAAGTGTTTGTTGATCCAATTTCTTGTTTACATACACTTGGGTGGGTGGGCGGGAACTAAGTTCAAGTTTTATGAGCGGGTGGTTTCTGTTAGTGTACCCCACCCACCCACCCAAGTGTTTGTGATCCAATTTCTTGTTTACAAACACTTGGGTGGGTGGGCGGGAACTAAGTTCAAGTTTTATGAGCGGGTGGTTTCTGTTAGTGTACCCCAGCCACCCACCCAAGTGTTTGT
The DNA here is from genome assembly GCA_963932245.1 of Tachinus rufipes. Classification (NCBI taxonomy): domain Eukaryota; kingdom Metazoa; phylum Arthropoda; class Insecta; order Coleoptera; family Staphylinidae; genus Tachinus; species Tachinus rufipes. The sequence continues at coordinate 1,579,081 of OZ010748.1, read as the reverse complement.
GATCCAATTTCTTGTTTACAAACACTTGGGTGGGTGGGCGGAAACTAAGTTCAAGTTTAATAAGCGGGTGGTTTCTGTGGGTGTGCCCCGCCCACCCACCCAAGTGTTTGTGATCCAACTGCTTGATCACTAACACTTGGGTGGGTGGGCGGAAACTAAGTTCAAGTTTTATGAGCGGGTGGTTTCTGTTAGTGTGCCCCGCCCACCCACCCAAGTGTTTGTGATCCAACTGCTTGATCACTAACACTTGGGCGGGTGGGCGGGAACTAAGTTCAAGTTTTATGAGCGGGTGGTTTCTGTTAGTGTACCCCACCCACCCACCCAAGTGTTTGTGATCCAATTTCTTGTTTACAAACACTTGGGTGGGTGGGCGGGAACTAAGTTCAAGTTTTATGAGCGGGTGGTTTCTGTTAGTGTACCCCACCCACCCACCCAAGTGTTTGTGATCCAATTTCTTGTTTACAAACACTTGGGTGGGTGGGCGGGAACTAAGTTCAAGTTTTATGAGCGAGTGGTTTCTGTAAGTATGCCACACCTACCCGCCCAAGTGTTTGTTGATCCAATTTCTTGTTTACAAACACTTGGGTGGGTGGGCGGGAACTAAGTTCAAGTTTTATGAGCGGGTGGTTTCTGTTAGTGTACCCCAGCCACCCACCCAAGTGTTTGTGATCCAATTTCTTGTTTACAAACACTTGGGTGGGTGGGCGGAAACTAAGTTCAAGTTTAATAAGCGGGTGGTTTCTGTGGGTGTGCCCCGCCCACCCACCCAAGTGTTTGTGATCCAACTGCTTGATCACTAACACTTGGGTGGGTGGGCGGAAACTAAGTTCAAGTTTTATGAGCGGGTGGTTTCTGTTAGTGTGCCCCGCCCACCCACCCAAGTGTTTGTGATCCAACTGCTTGATCACTAACACTTGGGCGGGTGGGCGGGAACTAAGTTCAAGTTTTATGAGCGTGTGGTTTCTGTTAGTATGCCCCACCCACCCGCCCAAGTGTTAGTTGATCCAATTTCTTGTTTAGAAACACTTGGGTGGGTGGGCGGGAACTAGGTTCAAGTTTTATGAGCGGGTGGTTTCTGTTAGTGTGCCCCGTCCACCCACCCAAGTGTTTGTGATGCAATTTTTTGTTTACAAACACCCGGGTGGGTGGGCGGGAACTAAGTTCAAGTTTTATGGGCGTGTGGTTTCTGTTAGTCCGCCCGAGTGTTTGTAATCTAATTTCGTGTTTTCAAACACTTGGATGGGTGGTGGGCAACTAAGTTTAAGTTTTGTGTCCAGTTTTAAACCAAATTAAGCCAAATTACAAACCAAAATTTTGCCAAAAATTTAATTTAATTTTAATCAACAATTTCTCATTATTTTTATTAATTTAGTAAGGTCTCAAACCAAATTTAGCAAAGTTGCAAACCAAATGTTTGCAAAAACTAATTTTAATGAGCGGATATTAGTTTATTTTGTTAAACTACTATCATCAACAGATATTAATTGTTGGGTTTTAATTTAGTCCAGTTTCAAACCAAATTTAGCCAAGTTACAAACCAAAATATTGAAAAATTTTGTTCATGATACGCAAAATATGTTTGAACAATAAATTAAAAAAAAAAATACAATTTAGCATAGTTTTAAACCATATTTATCCAAGTTGCAAACCCAAAATTTGCAAAATTAACTTTAATTCGTTGTAAATTAATTTTATGTTTTAAATTTAAAAAAAAACAAAAGTAAAATTATTATACTCATAACCTCAAATATCTAATAAATAATTTAAATAATTGGTTAATATTTACGTTGTATAAGTTTCTGCATCCTGATGACGTCCGAGTAGGAATAGAATAGATACGAGTGAGACACTTCACCATCCCTTCCAGCCCTCCCCGATTCCTGGTAAAAAGATTCAACCGATTTCGGAACCGAATTGTGCATCACATACCGAACATCGGGTTTATCGATTCCCATTCCGAAAGCAATCGTCGCAACAATCACGTGATAAGCATCATTCATCCAATCGCGTTGCGTTTTTTCCCTATTCTTATCGGTCATACCTGTCAAAATTGACGTTTAATTAAACAATAATTTCAATCAATCAAAACCTATTACCGGCATGGTAAGCTTTCGCTCTGACTCCGCAATGGCATAACGCTTGGGCCACATTCTCGCAATCCTTTCGCGACAGGCAATAGACAATTCCGCTTTGATTCGCAAAGTTTTGTTTGATTAATTTGGCCATTTCGTCGACCACTAGTTTATTGTTTTTGGGAAGTACGGTGTACTTGATGTTGGGGCGATTGAAACTGCGTATGAAGGTTTTGACGTTTGATAGGTTGAGGATGCTGAGGACGTCTTGTTGGACGAGGGTGGTGGCTGTCGCTGTGAGACACATAATCGGGACGCCTGGGTAATGCTGTCGCAGTGTTGACAGTTGCTTGTAATCGGGCCTATTGAAGCATTTGTCAATAAAATTGACGTTTTATTAATTTGACAGCTGTCGCTTACCTAAAATCGTGTCCCCATTGCGACAAGCAATGCACTTCATCGATAACAAAACGCGCGAGCTTGCCGCGTGCATTTAATCCTTTCAACATGTTGCAGGTGCTGGGCGAAGCTACAATCTTCTCAGGCGTTAAATACAAAAGCTTAATATACGGCTCCTTCTGCGCCAGTTTACGCAAAAGATCCTCCATATTGGCCTTAGTAACATCCGAGCACATATGAGCCGATGGAATCTAAAAACAGCAAAAATCAATCAAATCCTTCAAATCCAATAAATAACTTACATCAAGAGCGTTGAGTTTATCAACTTGATCACTAATAAGAGCTCTGAGTGGCGATATGACAACAGTAACCCCGGGCGATAGCACAGCGGGCAATTGATAGCACAAACTTTTCCCCCCACCAGTGGGCATCAACACGAAACAATCGTGTTGCGCCAAACAGGCATTGATAATTTCCTCCTGATTGGGACGATATGATTTCAAACCAAAATTATTATGCAGCACCACCTTCATCACTTCAGAATGCTCGTAATCCTTCTGAAACTCGGCTTCAAATTAAATTTAATACCAATTTTGAGGTTATAATTTGTGCACTTACCGGTATCATCCTTGCGTTTGGCAACCTTGCTCGTATTGAAGGCTTGAGTAGGCGTGAATGCTTGAGACTGTTTAAAAGGAGTTTTCGATTTCGATTTCTTTTTAGGCGTAAACGATTCTAAAAGCATTTCTTGAACCTTTTCATGGGCACTTTTCTCTTCCACTTCTTCATCATCGAAACAATCGCTATCCCAATTCATGTTTTCTATGAGGAAGCGATCGTAATCTTCAATTGAAGTTTTGTAATCCTTGGGTGGAGATTGGTTGAGATTCGTTGAGAAATCATCGGAAATATTTATGACATCATCGGGTTTTTCCGTTGAGGTTTCGGCGGGTTTCGGGTCGAATTGATCCAAATCTTCGAAGCGATTGGTTGTTATACTGATTGGTACTAAGCCACGTCCCGTCGTTGGGGTAGAATTGAGATTCGTGCAGGCGGGATTATGGAATTGAGTCGAGGTCGATGGATTCGATTCGGAATCGATTTCTTCTAGACTAACCATGGGTCGCTTTGTTAGTTTTTTGAATGTAAATTTCTTCTTTTCAACTGAAATTTTTTAAATTAGTCAAAGCTCTAACATTTTTGAAAGATTTCTGATACCTGATGTCGATGAATCGCTTGCTGACTGACTGGTTACAGTACTCGGTTTACTCGATACAAGCGACTTATCGACAGTAGAATCATCCGCCAACCCAGCATCACTTTTCAAAACTGAAATATTAGAACTGGTACCAGAAGTCTCTCGAATGCGATCATTTGACTGAGGAAACAATGAGCGACTAGCAGGTAGATTGACGAGACCTTCAAGAGAAGGTTTCTTTGAAGTGGAGAGCCTCCTAACACCGTTCAAAACTGCAACAAAATTAATACATCAAATGACCTGTCAAAATTGACAGTTGTCAAAGTTGACAACTGTCAACTATCATATTTGACAGTTATCAACTGTCAAGTGCCATCAATCAACATTTGAGCGTAACTACCTTTATAGTGTCCCCGCCCACCCGTCCCGCACATATTAGTGATAACTGACATTTGATCATTTGTGTTTTTTTGACAGAAAAAACATCACCGATGGTGGAATATCCAATCATTCAGTCAAGTAATTACTACGCTATCCCTCCCCCCGCGCATATGAGTGCCAACTGTCACTTGATTATTTGTGTTTTTTTTTGACAGAAGGAACCTCACCGGTGATTTAATATCCAATAATTAAATCACTAACACTTGGGTGGGTGGGCGGGCAACAGTATTTCAATAATTGGGCGTGATTATTTTTATGGTGTCCCCGCCCACCCGCTCAAATGATGATGACTTTAAAAATAAAACCTTACAAACATTCTCATCATCTCTCATCTCACTGATGACCTCAATAACAAAAAATTGTAAAAGACTACCTCAGTTTCCCTCAACCATGACCTCAAAAAGAAAACCTTAACATAACCTCACAAACGTTCATCAGTGAGATGACCTCAGTAATACAATTTATATTACTGAGGTCATCTCACTGATAACCTCATTATTAAAAACTGTAAAACTACCTCAGTTACCCTCAACCATGACCTCAAAAAGAAAACCTTAACATAACCTCACAAATGTTCATCAGTGAGATGACCTCAGTAATACAATTTATATTACTGAGGTCATCTCACTGATAACCTCATTATTAAAAACTGTAAAACTACCTCAGTTACCCTCAACCATGACCTCAAAATAAAAACCTTAACATAACCTCACAAATGTTCATCAGTGAGATGACCTCAGTAATACAATTTATATTACTGAGGTCATCTCACTGATGACCTCATAAATAAAAACTGTAAAACTACCTCAGCTACCCTCAACCATGACCTCAAAATGAAAACATAGCCTCACAAATGTTCATCAGTGAGATGACCTCAGTAAAACAATTTATATTACTGAGGTCATCTCACTGATGACCTCATTAATAAAAACTGTAAAACTACCTCAGTTACCCTTAACCTTGACCTAAAAAAAAACCTTAACATAACCTCACAAATGTTCATCAGTGAGATGACCTCAGTAATACAATTTATATTACTGAGGTCATCTCACTGATGACCTCATTAATAAAAACTGTAAAACTACCTCAGTTACCCTCAACCTTGACCTCAAAATAAAAACCTTAACATAACCTCACAAATGTTCATCAGAGAGATGACCTCAGTAATACAATTTATATTACTGAGGTCATCTCTCTGATGACCTCATTAATAAAAATTGTAAAGAACTACCTCAGTTACCCTCAACCATGACCTTAAAAAGAAAACCTTAACATAACCTCACAAATGTTCATCGGTGAGATGACCTCAGTAATACAACTTATATTACTGAGGTCATCTCACTGAAGACCTCATTAATAAAAAATTGTAAAAAACTACCTCAGTTACCCTTAACCTTGACCTAAAGAAAAAAACCTTAACATAACCTCACAAATGTTCATCAGTGAGATGACCTCAGTAATACAATTTATATTACTGAGGTCATCTCACTGATAACCTCAAATAAAAAATTGTAAAAGACTACCTCAGTTACCCTCAACCATGACCTCAAAAATAAAACCTTAAATCAACCTCACAAATGTTCATCAGTGAGATGACCTCAGTAGTACAATTTATATTACTGAAGTCATCTCACTGATGACCTCATTAATGAAAAATTGTAAAGGACTACCTCAGTTACTCTTAAAAATAAAACCTTAAAACAACCTCACAAAAGTTCATCGGTGAGATGACCTCAGTAATACAATTTATATTACTGAGGTCATCTCACTGATGACCTCACTAATAAAAATTGTAAAGAAATACCTCAGTTACCCTCAACCATGACCTCAAAAAAAAAACCTTAACATAACCTCACAAATGTTCATCAGTGAGATGACCTCAGTAATACAATTTATATTACTGAGGTCATTTCACTGATAACCTCATTAATAAAAAATTGTAAAGAACTACCTCAGTTACCCTCAACCATGACCTCAAAAAGAAAACCTTAACATAACCTCACAAATGTTCATCAGTGAGATGACCTCAGTAATACAATTTATATTACTGAGGTCATCTCACTGATGACCTCATTAATGAAAACTGTAAAACTACCTCAGTTACCCTCAACCATGACCTCAAAAAAAAACCTTAACACAACCTCACAAATGTTCATCAGTGAGATGACCTCAGTAATACAATTTATATTACTGAGGTCATCTCACTGATGACCTCGACAATAAAAAATTGTAAAGGACCTCAGTTACCCTCAACCATGACCTCAAAGAGAAAACCTTAACAACCTCACAAATGTTCATCAGTGAGATGACCTCAGTAATACAATTTATATTACTGAGGTCATCTCACTGATGACCTCATTACTAAAAATTGTAAAGAACTACCCCAGTTATCCGCAACCATGACCTCAAAAAAAAACCTTAACATAACCTCACAAATGTTCATCGGTGAGATGACCTCAGTAATACAATTTATGTTACTGAGGTCATCTCACTGATGACCTCATTAATAAAAACTGTAAAACTACCTCAGTTACCCTCAACCATGACCTCAAAAAGAAAACCTTAACATAACCTCACAAATATTCATCAGTGAGATGACCTCAGTAATACAATTTATATTACTGAGGTCATCTCACTAATGACCTCATTACTAAAAATTGTAAAGAACTACCCCAGTTACCCGCAACCATGACCTCAAAAAAAAACCTTAACATAACCTCACAAATGTTCATCGGTGAGATGACCTCAGTAATACAATTTATATTACTGAGGTCATCTCACTGATAACCTCATTAAAAAGAATGTAGAGGACTACCTCAGTTATCCTCAACAATGACCTCAAAAAGAAAACCTTAACACAACCTCACAAATGTTCATCAGTGAGATGACCTCAGTAATACAATTTATATTACTGAGGTCATCTCACTGATAACCTCATTAAAAAAAATGTAAAGAACTACCTCAGTTACCCTCAGAAATGACCTCAAAAAGAAAACCTTAACATTACCTCACAAACGTTCATCGGTGAGATGACCTCAGTAATACAATTTATATAACTGAGGTCATCTAACTGATAACTTCATAAAAAAAATTTTAAAGGACTACCTCAATTACCCTCAACAATGACCTAAAAAAAAAACCTTAAAATAACCTCACAAATGTTCATCAGTGAAATGACCTCAGTAATACAATTTATATTACTGAGGTCATCTCACTGATGACCTCGATAATAAAAAATTTAAAGGACTACCTCAGTTACCCTCAACAATGACCTCAAAAAGAAAACCTTAACATAACCTCACAAATGTTCATCAGTGAGATGACCTCAATAATACAACTTATATTACTGAGGTCATCTCACTGATGACCTCATTAATAAAAACTGTAAAACAACCTCAGTTACCCTCAACAATGACCTCAAAATGAAAACATTAACATAACCTCACAAATGTTCATCAGTAAAATTACCCCAGTAATACAATTTATATTACTGAGGTCATATCACTGATAACCTCATTAATAAAAAAAAGTAAAGGACTACCTCAGTTACCCTCAACTATGACCTCAATAGAAAAACCTTAATATAACCTCACAAATGTTCATCGGTGAAATGACCTCAGTAATACAGTTTTCATTATTGAGGTCATCTCACTGATGACCTCATTAATAAAAACTGTAAAACTATCTCAGTTACCCTCAACCATGACCTCAAAATGAAAACCTTAACATAACCTCACAAATGTTCATCAGTGAGATGACCTCAGTAATACAATTTATATTACTGAGGTCATCTCACTGATGACCTCATTAATAAAAACTGTAAAACTACCTCAGTTACCCTCAACCATAACCTCAAAATGAAAACCTTAACATAACCTCACAAATGTTCATCAGTGAGATGACCTCAGTAATACAATTTATATTACTGAGGTCATCTCACTGATGACCTCATTAATAAAAACTGTAAAACTACCTCAGTTACCCTCAACCATAACCTCAAAATGAAAACCTTAACATAACCTCACAAATGTTCATCAGTGAGATGACCTCAGTAATACAATTTATATTACTGAGGTCATCTCACTGATGACCTCAATAATAAAAAATTTAAAGGACTACCTCAGTTACCCTCAACAATGACCTCAAAAAAAAACCTTAAAATAACCTCACAAATGTTCATCAGTGAAATGACCTCAGTAATACAATTTATATTACTGAAGTCATCTCACTGATGACCTCAATAATAAAAAATTTAAAGGACTACCTCAGTTACCCTCAACAATGACCTCAAAAAGAAAACCTTAACACAACCTCACAAATGTTCATCAGTGAGATGACCTCAGTAATACAATTCATATTACTGAGGTCATCTCACTGATGACCTCACTAATAAGAATTGTAAAAAAATAACTCAGTTACCCTCAACCATGACCTCAAAAAGAAAACCTTAACATAACCTCACAAATGTTCATCAGTGAGATGACCTCAGTAATACAATTCATATTACTGAGGTCATCTCACTGATAACCTCATTAATAAAAAATTGTAAAGAACTACCTCAGTTATCGTCAACCATGACCTCAAAAAGAAAACCTTAACATAACCTCACAAATACTCATCAGTGAAATGACCTCTTTAATAAAAATTGGAACACTTGGGTGGGTGGGCGGGTCATAGTAATTCAACAATTGGTCGTGACTATTTTTATAGTGTCCCCGCCCACCCGCCCAAGCGTTAGTTGTCAAGAGATTTTCAATGTTTACGTGAAGCGTCTTATGGTGACTCAACTGTCAATCGCAAAGCGACACCGCATCTACCAACTCATGCGCTGTCAATCGCGAAGCGACTCATGTGATGTCACTAAACGTCAGCTATTAAATGTTTATGTGAATCGAATTCTTTTTATATGTTAATTTTGACAGTTAATTTGATTTTATGTAAAATATGACAGAATATGCCAATTCTGATAGTTTACAAATATTAAATATGACATATTTCAAATATGACAGTTAAGAACTGTCAAATATGATATAAATCAGTTGATCAGTTGACATATGTGGACTGTCAAAATAGACATGTCAAAATAATTTAAACATTTTAAACAAATTAATACTAACCTGGAGATGGAGTAATGAGTTGTTTGGAACCTAAAATGTTTCATAATTAGATTAAATCAATTAAACAAATAAATCAATTTCACCTAACACTGAATCCTTCTTGTTTCGTTCATTCAAAGTTCGTTTCTTAGGTGTAGGCGACTTCAACTTCTGACTGACATCATAATCGAAATCATCAGAAGAAGAATTTCGTGTAAATGTTGGCGACTTGGCAACCTTTCTGTACAAATAAGGTTAAGTTAAGTAAAAATGTTATTGTAATAATATTTTGACGTTATATTAACTAACTTTTTAGCGATTGCTTTCGATTTTGTCACCAAACTAGCCGTTCTAACTGAAACCAAATCTTCGACAGCACCGTCCGATTCCTTCCCAATCAATTTTCCATTGAGTAATGTACTTTTCGATTGAATAAACTTTTTCAAATCCTTTTCCTGAGCTGCTTTGCATTCCCGCTTAGCTTTTGCGACTTGTTCGGCGATTTTCTTTAAATTAGCATCATTCGATGTGCTCAATCGAGTTGAATTTGATTTTAAATTGCCGGTCGTTATTAATGGAACTGATTGTTTGTTAATTAGAGCGATTAATGGTTTGATTGTTGGTTGCTTTAACGTTTCTAAATGTTTGAATTTGTCGGAAATCATGTTGGGTTTCCATTTTTCAGGTGAGGTAGGTTGTTTTGTTTCTTGTTGTTCAAGAGGTTTATTGGAGTTGATTACTTTTTTGAAATCGAATCGTTTTTTGGTTAAAGACATCCTGATATAGGTTTTGTAGGTTATGTTGCTTGTCTTTTATAAACTTAATTATTAGATACCTGAGGAGAACATTTTGCTTCAATATCATTGCTTTTATTAATGTATTAATTTATTAGCGCCAATATTTTTATCAAAAACCAACATTTTTGCTGCATTTTAGAACTACTTATGTTTAATACCATGTGCAACCAACTTCACTTTTGTTATATTGAAACTGTCAGTCAACCAGTGGCGGTACAAGATAATTTTAGTTACAGGAAATATTTGGCTCAAAAACATAAATTATATTACTTAAAATAACAATCTCAACAACTTTTACTTGAAGTACTTTTCAAAAAAACTTACCACTTGATTCGAAATCGCAAAAACTCTAAAAACATTAAAAACAAATTTTATAAAATCTTTTCTATATTTCAACATCATAGATTATTAAAAAAAAAGATACAATACAAAATTAGTCTATAAAAATAATATCATAACCTATAAACATTCATATAAAAAGATAAAATGGACGGAATGAGATTCCTGGTTAAATTATAATACTCGAGTATATATCGATAAATAACACAACACAATGGTGGTTACAAATTGTGCGCAGCTAAGGCACATAATGTGATTTGTGCTTACAACTAGTTGATAACAAGGCACTTACAACCTAGTCACCATTTTGTACATGAACATGATAAAATACATACAAAAACTGTCAAATTTGACATATCAATTTTGACAGGTGTCATCTGTTAAATTTGACAAAACATTTAGGCGATTGATTCGATTGGCACTGTAGAGACGGTGCTATAACGCGTCGCTGTGCTTAGATCGGTGTCGGTGAAGAATGAAATGGATCTCGATGGGCCGGCAATGTTGGGATCGATTGAATCTAGCTCACAGGCATCGTCGATACAGTACTGTGGGGTGTCGTCGGTCGAGAGCCCGCCAGGGAAGGGGCTGTCGATGCATTCAGGGACTGCATAGTGCCCATCTAAACAAATTTATAATTAATTATGAAACATAACCTCAAATTATAATTAAAGTGTATGTACAGTTGAGGTGCATAAATATGCTACATCTTACCGGCTAATTGCTATCTCTCTATAGCCTGCATGAAATTATCAATTTCATCGATTATCATTTAAAGGTTAGAAAATATTTCGGTGCAAACTTACGCGTAAATGTGCGAGATCCTCGAGTTTGGTGAGATCTGTAAGCTCAACGTAGAGGGAATAGACGATAATCCAACCGTATATGCTAAGAATTAAGCAGAAAGTCCAGATCAAAATTATGAGAATATTGTAGGCAAAAATCGTATCGTTAACTATAGCAAAAAATAGATACGCCATGACACGGAACATAATAAAAACAGCGAAAGAATACAACCAGGGAATCATACGCTTTTCATGTTCCTAAAATAAAAAAAAATTGTAAAATTTAAATTAATCCGGCGCTAATTAACGAACCTTTCTGAGCGATATTATGAGCATAATACTAGTAACAAAAACCACCATGGAAATCAGCATGGAGAAAACCGCAAACATTACCAGAGCATTCCTTACTGCAAAACGACAATAATTAATTATGATTTTGAGGTTATGTTGATTGACTTACCGTGTTTGTTGCCGACATAAACAAATTGATATGAAAGCACGTAATAACCATAATGGGTTGATCCGGGGGCCGCCATGGAATAACAGTAGAGGTCAAAACAGGCAGTAATGATCGTAAAAATCGATAATAACTAAAATTAAAATTGACATTTTATTGATTGACAGATACAATGACATAAAGTTGTTTCATAATAATCAACTGACTTGAAGTTGTATCATAACTTTATTGGATTCAACTGACTTGAAGTTAAATCATAACAAACTCCCAATTGAAGCTACATTCAATCAAATCAACTGACTTGAAGTTGTATCATAACAAACTTCAATTAAGTATTAATTAATAATTAATTTTAAAATTAGGTTACCAATGCGAATATGCTTGTATAATAAGCAACTCGTTGAACATCCATAAACAAAGGATTCTGTATAATCGGCTTCTGATACCATGGTATTTTCAACGATTTAACACTGGTACCGCTGCGTAGATTAGCACTGGATCTTGTTGTAACATGGGAGTAAACAGACGGCGGACCTGTAGGCGATTTCTTCCCGTAATTCATTCTACAAATAAAATCATCAATTGTTGTAAACAAATAATGTCAAAAACTAACCTGAAATTTGTTTGTTGCGTTGATAAATGTAGTTTGCTTAATCCTTATGACTAAATTGTTTGTTTGCATATATAAGTACACACCTCAGCTTAGAATTAATAACTAATTAAAGGAATTGTAGGAAAGTGTGACACACAAGGTGATCTGTGGTGACACATTTGTCATGTAAACAAGTAGGTGTGGCGTATGATGAAGCAAGCAATGAAATACCAACACAAGAAAATTAAAAAAATTGTTAATAGTTCATTTGCAATTAATTATGTAGTTGTTTGCCAGTTTTATTAATTTATGTAATTATTGTAATGGAAATTTATTTTAATAAATTTTTTATTATTTTATAAAATTTTAGTTCATTTTTTGGTAGGCGCAACTGCATCGAAGCGAAGTTAGCTGCTTCCTATCCCAATATTAATATTAAATTTAAATAAAACTGTTAGAAATTGCTTACTAATAATGGATACATACGAAAAAGTAGTGCAATGGGCACGAAAAATGGGTTATGAAGGTGAAATGCCGAAAACTTTATCCAGGTAAACAAACATAACCTCAAATTATAATATAAATAATTTTAATTCAATTCCACAAACCTTTATATGACTATAACAATCTTTTTTAGATGTAATTTGATTTTTAATGCTTCCACATCGATGATTTGGGAACAAATTGTTGAAAAAGTAAAACCGATTGATGAAGTTAATCATATTCGACGAAATGTTATCATTTCTCGGATTAAAAATAAAGATAAGGATGAAGGTTTCAATATTCCTGAAATCGATTTGTACAATCGTAAAGTTAAATTGGAGAATCAATTAGTTGTTGCTGAAACGGAGATTGCTGATGGCGAAAGGAAGCTTGAGGAGGTTGGGAAGGAGAATCGTGGATTAAGTATGCAAGAAATTTGTTGATATTGTAATTTTGCTTATATTTTATTTGAAACAATTTTGTCCACCATTTTGTAATCCCGAAATATAGCTAAAAATATAAATTTTACTAAAAATGCAATATCTTTGTTATCTTTGAAGATATCTTAATTAATTTTATAAGCAATTTTGTTGATATTGTAATTCTGCTTAAATTTTATTTGAAACTATTTTGTCCACCATTTTGTATTCCTAAGATATATCAAAAAAACATAAATTTTACTAAAAGTACAATATCTTTGTTATCTTTGAAGATATCAAAATCAAATTTATGTACAATTTGGTTGATATTTTGATTTTACATAAAATTTATTTGAAACATTTTTGGCCACCATTTTGTATTCCTGAGATATAGCCAAAACTAAGTTTGTTTTGATACAGTTTGGGCGCCATTTTATTTCTAGTAACATTTCTTATTATTCTGTTGGCAGTGATAAGGATAGAAAACACAAAACAAAAAATTAAAGAAAACGAACAAAAAACCTACCTATACAACACGAAATCGGAAGATTTGCGTAACCAAATCAGCGTAGCGGAAGATAAATTAGCTTTATGTCGTACACTAACACCCGTTGAAGCCGAATTCCAAGGCAACGTTGATGTCCAGGAAGATTTAAAGAAATGTGCCAGCAAATTAGAAGAATTGAAAGGTTCCGGTGGTTTATTAAACGCGAATTTGACGCAATACGATTCTATAAATAGTTCGATCCTTCCCCGTACTCCTATGCGATCGAGGAGTCTTTTTAATTCGCATCGTAAACCGCAAATGATGAATGAATCGCTCGGTATTATTGATGAGGATACGATTCAGATGGCCGATGTTGATATGGATGGCGGACCGGATGCTACGGATGCTGTTAATGATGTTTTGTGTCGACATAATAGGGTTAGTTTGTGGCATGCGTTGAGACGTGTCGAGGAGAATTTGAGGAAGGATTTTAAGGAGTGCGTTTGCAGCATGGGGACTCAGTATGATAGGTTAGTGGAATTTGTTATTTGTAGATTCAATTGGGCCAACTTCACATTTGGTAACCATTGTTGGTTGCCGAAAAAAACAAAAAAATGCAAATAACTCGCTTATATTGGAAAATTTTGAAAAATTATTTATAACCTAAAAGAAGCAAACTTGAATTTTCCATAAAATTAATTTGAAACATTTTTTTGAATTTTGATAAATTTAAGATTTTTTTTGAAAAAATTTGAAATTTTAACAAAAAATTGCAAATAACTCGCTTATTTTGGAAAATTTTGAAAAATTATTTATAACCAATAAGAAGCAATTTTGAATTCCACATAAAATTTATTTGAAACATTTTTTTGAATTTTGTTAACTGTGAGATTTATTTCGAAAAAATCCGAAATTTTAACAAAAAATTGCTAATAACTTGCTTATTTTGGAAAATTTTGAAAAATTATTTCCAATTAAAAAGAAGCAATTTTGAATTCCACATAAAATTTATTTGAAATTTTTTTTTGAATTTTGATAAATGTGAGATTTATTTGGAAAAAATCCGAAATTTTAACAAAAAAATGCAAATAATTCGGTTATTTTGGATACTTTTGAAAAATTATTTATAACCAAATAGAAGCACATTTGAATTCCTCATAAAATTTATTTGGAACATTTTTTTGAATTTTGATAATTGTAAAATTTATTTCGGAAAAATCCAAAATTTTAACAAAAAATTGCAAATAACTCGTTTATTTTGGAAAATTTTGAAAAATTATTTATAACCAAAAAGAAGCAAACTTGAATTTCCCATAAAATTTATTTGAAAAATTTTTTTGAATTTTGATAAATGTGAGATTTATCCTAAAAAAATCCGAAATTTTATCAAAAAATTGCAATTAACTCGCTTATTTTGGAAAATTTCAAAAAAAAAATTATAACCAATAAGAAGCAATTTCGAATTCCCCATAAAATTTATTTGAAATTTTTTTTTGAATTTTGATATTTGTGAGATTTATTTCGAAAAAATCTGAAATTTTAACAAAAAATTGCAAATAACTCGCTTGTTTTGGAAAATTTTGAAAAATTATTACTAACCAAAAAGAAGCAAACTTGAATTTCCCATAAAATTTATTTAAAACATTTTTTTGAATTTTGATAAATGTCAAATTTATTTCGAAAAAATCCGAAATTTTAACAAAAAATTGCAAATAACTCGCTTATTTTAGAAAATTTAAAAAAATTATTTATAACCAAAAAAAGCAATTTTGAATTCCCCAAAAAAAATATTTAAAACATTTTTTTGAATTTTGATAAATGTGAGATTTGTTCAGAAAAAAACCAAAATTTTAACAAAAAATTGCAAATAACTCGCTTATTTTGAAAAATTAAAAAAAATTATTTATAATCAAAAAGAAGCAATTTTGAATTCCCCATAAAATTTATTTGAAAATTTTTTTTGAATTTTGATATTTGTGAGATTTATTTCGAAAAAATCTGAAATTTTAGCAAAAAATTGCAAATAGCTCGCTTAATTTGGAAAATTTTGAAAAACTATTTATAATCAATAAGAAGCAATTTTTAATTCCCCAAAAAATTTATTTGAAACATTTTTTTGAATTTTGATAAATGTGAGATTTATTTCGAAGAAATCCGAAATTTTAACAAAAAAATGCAAATAACTCGCTTATTTTGGAAAATTTCGAAAAATCTTTCATAAGCAAAAAGAAGCAATTTTAAATTGTCAATAAAATTTATTTGAAACATTTTTTTGAATTTTGATGATTGTGAGATTTATTTGGAAAAAATCCGAAATTTTAACAAAAAAATGCAAATAACTCTGTTATTTTGGATACTTTTTAAAAATTATTTATAACCAAATAGAAGCACATTTGAATTCCTCATAAAATTTATTTGGAACATTTTTTTGAATTTTGATATTTGTAAAATTTATTTCGGAAAAATCCAAAATTTTAACAAAAAATTGCAAATAACTCGTTTATTTTGGAAAATTTTGAAAAATTATTTATAACCAATAAGAAGCAATTTTGAATTCCCCATAAAATTTATTTGAAATTTTTTTTTGAATTTTGATAATTGTGAGATTTATTTCGAAAAAATCTGAAATTTTAACAAAAAAATGCAAATAACTCGCTTAATTTGGAAAATTTCGAAAAATCTTTCATAAGCAAAAAGAAGCAATTTTAAATTCTCCATAAAATTTATTTGAAAATTTTTTTTGAATTTTGATAAATGTGAGATTTATTTCGAAAAAATAAGAAATTTTAACAAAAAATTGCAAATAACTCGCTTATTTTGGGAGATTTCGAAAAATTATTTTGAATTAAAAAGAAGCAATTTTGAATTCTACATAAAATTTATTTCAATTTTTTTTTTGAATTTTGATAATTGTGAGATTTATTTCGAAAAAATCTGAAATTTTAACAAAAAATTGCAAATAACTCGCTTATTTTGGAAAATTTTGAAAAATTATTTATAACTAGTAAAAAGCAAATATGAATTCCACATAAAATTTATTTGAAACATTTTTTTGAATTTTGATAAATGTAAGATTTATTTCGAAAAAATCCAAAATTTTAACAAAAAATTGCAAATAACTCGCTTATTTTGGGAGATTTCGAAAAATTATTTTGAATTAAAAAGAAGCAATTTTGAATTCTACATAAAATTTATTTCAATTTTTTTTTTGAATTTTGATAATTGTGAGATTTATTTCGAAAAAATCTGAAATTTTAACAAAAAATTGCAAATAACTCGCTTATTTTGGAAAATTTTGAAAAATTATTAATAACCAATAAGAAGCAATTTTGAATTCCCCATAAAATTTATTTGAAATTTTTTTTTGAATTTTGATAAATGTGAGATTTATTTCGAAGAAATCCGAAATTTTAACAAAAAAATGCAAATAACTCGCTTATTTTGGAAAATTTCGAAAAATCTTTCATAAGCAAAAAGAAGCAATTTTAAATTCTCAATAAAATTTATTTGAAACATTTTTTTGAATTTTGATAAATGTAAGATTTATTTCGAAAAAATCCGAAATTTTAACAAAAAAATGCAAATAACTCTGTTATTTTGGATACTTTTTAAAAATTATTTATAACCAAATAGAAGCACATTTGAATTCCTCATAAAATTTATTTGGAACATTTTTTTGAATTTTGATAATTGTAAAATTTATTTCGGAAAAATCCAAAATTTTAACAAAAAATTGCAAATAACTCGTTTATTTTGGAAAATTTTGAAAAATTATTTATAACCAATAAGAAGCAATTTTGAATTCCCCATAAAATTTATTTGAAATTTTTTTTTGAATTTTGATAATTGTGAGATTTATTTCGAAAAAATCTGAAATTTTAGCAAAAAATTGCAAATAACTTGCTTAATTTGGAAAATTTTGAAAAATTATTTATAACCAATAAGAAGCAATTTTGAATTCCACAATAAAATTTATTTGAAACATTTTTTTGAATTTTGATAATTGTAAAATTTATTTCGGAAAAATCCAAAATTTTAACAAAAAATTGCAAATAACTCGTTTATTTTGGAAAATTTTGAAAAATTATTTATAACCAATAAGAAGCAATTTTGAATTCCCCATAAAATTTATTTGAAATTTTTTTTTGAATTTTGATAATTGTGAGATTTATTTTGAAAAAATCCGAAATTTTAACAAAAAAATGCAAATAACTCTGTTATTTTGGATACTTTTTAAAAATTATTTATAACCAAATAGAAGCACATTTGAATTCCTCATAAAATTTATTTGGAACATTTTTTTGAATTTTGATAATTGTAAAATTTATTTCGGAAAAATCCAAAATTTTAACAAAAAATTGCAAATAACTCGTTTATTTTGGAAAATTTTGAAAAATTATTTATAACCAATAAGAAGCAATTTTGAATTCCCCATAAAATTTATTTGAAATTTTTTTTTGAATTTTGATAATTGTGAGATTTATTTTGAAAAAATCCGAAATTTTAACAAAAAAATGCAAATAACTCTGTTATTTTGGATACTTTTTAAAAATTATTTATAACCAAATAGAAGCACATTTGAATTCCTCATAAAATTTATTTGGAACATTTTTTTGAATTTTGATAATTGTAAAATTTATTTCGGAAAAATCCAAAATTTTAACAAAAAATTGCAAATAACTCGTTTATTTTGGAAAATTTTGAAAAATTATTTATAACCAATAAGAAGCAATTTTGAATTCCCCATAAAATTTATTTGAAATTTTTTTTTGAATTTTGATAATTGTGAGATTTATTTTGAAAAAATCCGAAATTTTAACAAAAAAATGCAAATAACTCTGTTATTTTGGATACTTTTTAAAAATTATTTATAACCAAATAGAAGCACATTTGAATTCCTCATAAAATTTATTTGGAACATTTTTTTGAATTTTGATAATTGTAAAATTTATTTCGGAAAAATCCAAAATTTTAACAAAAAATTGCAAATAACTCGTTTATTTTGGAAAATTTTGAAAAATTATTTATAACCAATAAGAAGCAATTTTGAATTCCCCATAAAATTTATTTGAAATTTTTTTTTGAATTTTGATAAATGTGAGATTTATTCCAAAAAAAACGAAATTTTAACAAAAAATTGCACTTATCTCGCTTATTTTGAGAAATTTCAAAAAACTATTTATAACCAATAAGTTGCAATTTTGAATTCCACATAAAATTTATTTGAAACATTTTTTTGAATTTTGATAAATGTGAGATTTATTTCGAAAAAATTCAAAATTTTAACAAAAAATTGCAGATAACTTGCTTATTTTGGAAAATTTTGAAAAATTCTTTATATCCAAAATGAAGCAATTTTGAATTCCTCATAAAATTTATTTGAAACATTTTTTTGAATTTTGATAAATGTAAGATTTATTTCGAAAAAATCCAAAATTTTAACAAAAAATTGCAAATAACTCGCTTATTTTGGAAAATTTTGAAAAATCATTTGTAACTAGAAAGAAACAAATTTGATTTTTTTATAAAATTTATTTGAAACATTTTTTTGAATTTCGATAAATGTAAGATTTATTTCGAAAAAATCTAAAATTTTAACAAAAAATTGCAAATAACTCGCTTATTTTGGAAAATTTTGAAAAATTATTTATAACCAATAAGAAGCAATTTTGAATTCCACATAAAATTTATTTGAAACATTTTTTGGAATTTTGATAATTGTCAAATTTATTTCGAAAAAATTCAAAGTTTTAACAAAAAATTGCAGATAACTTGCTTATTTTGGAAAATTTTGAAAAATCCTTTATATCCAAAAAGAAGCAATTTTGAATTCCTCATAAAATTTATTTGAAACATTTTTTTGAATTTTGATAAATGTCAAATTTATTTCGAAAAAATCCGAAATTTTAACAAAAAATTGCAAATAACTCGCTTATTTTGTAAAATTTCGAAAAATTATTTATAACAAAAAAGAAGCAAATTTGAATTTTCCATAAAATTAATTTGAAACATTTTTTTGAATTTTGATAAATGTGAGGTTTATCCTAAAAAAAACCGAAATTTTATCAAAAAATTGCAATTAACTCGCTTATTTTGGAAAATTTCGAAAAATCATTTATAACCAAAAAGGAGCAAACTTGAATTTCCCATAAAATTTATTTGGAACATTTTTTTGAATTTTGGTAAATGTGAGATTTATTTGGAAAAAATCCGAAATTTTAACAAAAAAATGCAAATAACTCGGTTATTTTGGATACTTTTGAAAAATTATTACAACCAAATAGAAGCACATTTGAATTTCCCATAAAATTTATTTGGAACATTTTTTTGAATTTTGATAATTGTAAAATTTATTTCGAAAAAATCCGAAATTTTAATAAAAAAATGCAAATAGCTTGTTAATTTTGGAAAATTTTGAAAAATTATTTGTAACCAAAAAGAAGCAAACTTGAATTCCTCATAAAATTTATTTGAAATTTTTTTTGAATTTTGATTAATATGAGATTTATTCCGAAAAAATCCGAAATTTTACCAAAAAATTGCAAATAACTTGCTTATTTTGGAAAATTTTAAAAAATTATTTATAACCAAAAAGAAGCAAACTTGAATTTCCCATAAAATTTATTTGAAACATTTTTTTGAATTTTGATAAATGACAGATTTATTTCAAAAAAATCCGAAATTTTAACAAAAAATTGCAAATAACTCGCTTAATTTGGAAAATTTTGAAAAACTATTTATAATCAATAAGAAGCAATTTTGAATTCCCCATAAAATTTAATTGAAACATTTTTTTGAATTCTGATAAATGTGGGTTTTATTTTGATTTTTTAAGGGATGCAAACAAAGGCGACAGAGAGCAACTAAGCAAACTCCAAGTAATCCACATTGAGAACCAATTAAATGCAATCAAATACAACAATGAAGTCCAATCATTAGAAAAGAAGGTACAGGAAGCAGAGGAAAGATTGATGAAAGCTATGGTGGAAATGAATTACTCCTCATCCAGCATAGATGAAATGAAAACATTGGTAATGCTGGAAAAAGATGAAACCATTTACACCACACAACTCAGCTCACTAACGAATAGTTTGGACGCATTAAGATTGCAACAGGGAAGCGAGGACGAGTTACACGTAGCACACGAAAAATGCGATAAATTAAAGGAATCGATTGTAAGTCTGGAGCTACAAAGCTAATTACTGTAATTAATTCTAATTTAGCGTTCCAGCATCTCCTCTCTTCGACTGAAACAAAACATCCTCAACAGTCTAAAAATATCAATCCAATCAACACGCGAAGACACCTGTAGTTTGGTATCGAATCTCAAACGCTTCCGCACTGAATTGAGTTGGATCGAACCATTAAACGATAACATGCTAAGCGAAGAAATTCGCAATTTTGCTAAAATCTGTCTTAATTACAAATCAACCAATCAATCTTTGTTACCATACGTTGAGGATCTCGATTCCATTACTATAACTAAATTGCTTAATTTGACTGATTACCCAATCACTTTACCAGAAGAAATTTTAATTCAATTATTGAGGAAGAAAGCGAAATTGGAATTGATGTCTTCTCAATTGGCTATGAAAGTTGATTTTAATGATGGATTTGATTGTAAGTTAAATGAATTTTTGTAATTAATGTTTTAATTATTTTTTTTTGCTTGACAGATTTGCTGAAGGATTTTGCTGTTGATAAGGTGGCTTTGGATGGGGTTGTTGATAGGTTGACACAGATTATTAGAGGTGGGGGGCAGAAAGGATTGCAGATGGCTAGGATGCGTGAGGTTATTGAAATTTGGTTGAAGATGCCCATGAAGGATTATATTAAGCCTACTAGATACTTCAATCAGTTTAATTATAAGCATTACGAAGCTATATATGAAAAGTATTATGAACAATTGTGAATTTGTTTTGTTAATTGTATTGTAAAGTGAATTGCATATTTTTTAAATTTTATATTGTAATAATAAATATTTTGCTAGAGTAATTTTAAATTTCTTATTAACTAACACTTGGGCGGGAACACTAGTTTTAACTATTCGCCCGTACTGACGTTGTACAGTGGCCCACCCACCCACCCAAGTGTTTGCCATCGAAGGATTAGATATGACCATCACCTCTAGTGACTAAGAGACTTTTAACGCAGCAGAGAAGAGAAATTTTAAGTTTCTTGATAACTAACACTTGGGTGGGTGGGCGGGAACCCCAGTTGAAACAATCCGCTCATAATCATGTTCTAGAGTGGCCCACCCACCCACTCAAGTGTTTGCCATCCAAGAAATAAATATCAAGATCACCTCTGGTGACTAAGAAATTTTAACGTGGCAGAGAACAGTAATTTTAAGTTTCTTGCTAACTATCACTTGGGCGGGTGGGCGGGAACCCCAATTCAAACCATTCGCACAAACTCATGTTCAGGAGTAGCCCACGCACCCGCCCAAGTGTTTGTCATATTCTTAGCATACCACCATCACTTCCTGTTACTAAGAGGCTTTTAAAGCTTGCAGAGATGGGAAACAAATTACTTGATTTCTCATTTGTTTTTTAATAAAATATGACCCAATTTGGTATAAACAATTGCCTGTAATGTGGCAACAATATACCAAAGTTAGAGTCATTTAACTGACACAATAACAAAATGGCGGACAATTTTTGAATCTTTTTTAAATCAATATGAATCACATATCACCTCCTAGCTCATTTGTTTTATACCAAAATAGTCTGAAATTTGGCATAATTGAGTTGACATAGTCTGGCAATAGTATGCCAATATTGAACTAAAAATTGCAACCACAATAACAAAATGGCGGACAATTTTTAAGCCCAGCATTAATTTTTATCAATCACATATTACTTAATTGCTCATTTGTTTTTAATTAAAATAAAACAAAATTTGGCATAAATAAGTGCATATAGTATGGCAACAATATGCTAAAATTGTAGCAATCTACCTAATCTAAAAACAAAATGGCGGATGATTTTTGAGCCTCGTATGCTTATTTATGAATCAAATATTACTTCATAACTCATTTGTTTTGTTTCAGAGTTGGACAAAATTTGGCATAAATAAGTGCATGTGGTCTGACAACAATATGTTAAATTTGGATTAATTTAATTGGCATAATAATAAAATGGCGGACAATTTTCTAGTCTGGCTTAAATATTTTTAATAACAAATTTTGTGATTGCTCATTTGTTTTTATATTAAAATTTAATCTGATTTAGTATAAATAGGTGCTTGTAGTATGACAACATTATGGTATAGTAGGAGTCATCTAATTGGCACAATAACAAAATGGCGGACAATTTTTTAATTTGCAATTTATTTTTCTTAAACATAAATTCTTTAATGGATTCAACATTTTTGATCAGAATTGGTTAAAATTTGGCATAAATAGGTGACAATATTATAGACACAATATGCCAAAATTGTAATGTTCTAGTCAACACAATACCAAAATGGCGGCTTATTTTCAACTCTGCCATAAATAAGTATGAATCACATATTACCCCATAACTCAATTGTTTTTTGATCAAAATAAGACAAAATTTGGAATTATATAAAAATATAGTCTGGCAACAATATGTTTAAGTTAGAGCCATCTAGTTGGCATATCAACGGAATGACGAATGATTTTCAGGTCTGAGCTGCAAATTTATTAATCGCTCAATTGTTTTTAATCAGAATGGGACGTAACTTGGTATAGATAAGTGCATATAGTCTGGCCATAATATGCCATAAGTTGGAATTATTTAATTGGCACAATAACAAAATGGCGGCCAATTTACAATTTGCTTTGAAATGCATATTACCCAATAGTTCATTTGTTTTTTATCAGAATGAGCTCAAATTTTGTAAATGGATGTATAAGCAATCTGGCAATAATATGAAATAATTTAATTGGCATAATAATAAAAAATTTTAAACAATTTTAAATTAAAATTTTTAATAAACTCATTTGTTTTTTTGATCAATAAAATTAAATTTACTATTTGGCTACAATACACTTATAATAAAATAACCTAATTGGCATAATTATTTTCAAATATTAATAAACCAATCATTTATTTGTTTCTAATCAGAATTTCATCAAACTTGACTAAAACATGTTAACTTAATCAGTCAACAATATGCCAAAATTTGGTTAAGGTATTTACAACTAAAACAAAATGGCGGCCAATTTTCAATTCTGGCATAAATTTTAATTGGTTATAAATCATTCCATAATTCAATTGTTTGTGATTGGAATTTGATTAAACTTAATTGAAATTTGTATATATAGTATGGCAATAATATGCCAATTTTTAATGAACGCAACTATTATATTAACAAAATGGCGGATGATTTTAGTTTTGATATAAATGTTATAATTCAATTGTTTTTTAGTTAAATTTGATGAAAATTTACTCAGTAGTGAATATATAATCTAGAATATTATACCAAAATTTAAAAATACCTAGTTGGCATAATAACAAAATGGCGGATAATTTTTTGCTTTTGTCTGATTATCAATGAATCGGAAACTATTTAATAATTCATTTGTTTTTAAACGAAATTAAATGAAATTTGCTAAGTATATGTATATATAGTTTGGCAATATTAGGATAAAATTAAATTAACTTAGCAGCCACTATACCAAAATGGCGGCTAATTTTCTAATCTGGCATAAATATTAATTAATCAGAAATTACCTCATAATTTAATTGTTTGTAAACCAAATTTAATCAAACTTGCTTTGAATGTGTATATATAGTTTAATAATAATATGCCTTAATTGGACTTAATTAATTTGCATAATAACAAAATGGCGGATGATTATTTGCTCATATGTGATCATCAACTAATTAGAAATTATTTAATCATTCATTTGTTTTGATGCGGAATTAAATGAAACTTTTTTAGTAGATGTATATATAGTCTAACAAAATCAAGCAACAATTTAAATAACTTAGCTAAACTTATAACAAAATGGCGGCTAATTTTTGATTCTAGTATAAATATTAATGAATCAAAAATTATATAATAATTCAATTGTTTGTGGACCAAATTTAATGAAACTTTCCTGAAATGTGTATAGTAAACCTGGCAATAATTTGCTTTAGCTGGGTTTAATTAACTAGCATAATAACAAAATGGCGGACAATTATTTGCTCTTTTGTGTTTATTAATAAATCAGAATTTATTTAATAATTTATTTGTTTGCCAACAGAATTTAATGAAACTTGCTTAGTATATGTATATATAGTTTGGCAATATTAAGCTAAAATTAAATTAACCTAGCTGCTACTATACAAAAATGGCGGCTAATTTTCTAATCTGGCATCAATATTAATGAATTCAAAATTACCTCATAATTCAATTGTTTGTGAACCAAATTTAATCAAACTTGACTGAACTGTTAAAATATAATTTAGCAACAATTTGTTTTAGTTGGGTTTAATTAATCAACACAATAACAAAATGGCGGATGATTATTTGCTCTTGTGTGATTAATAAGAAATTGGAAATTATTTAATAATTCATTTATTTTTAAACAGAATTAAATGAAACTTGCTTAGTAGATGTATATATAATCTGGCCACATTATAGCAAAATTAAAATAACCTAGCTGAAGCTATAACAAAATGGCGGCAAATTTTTTAATTTTATCAATCAATTTAAGATAAATTTGTTGAGGACAAAATTAAGCTAAAGCTAATTACATATTAAATCTTTATTATAAATTAAATATTTCTTAATATACTACAAATATAAAATAAATTCATTTTGATTTCAGCGTAAATGCAATTAAAACAAATCAATTAAGTTATCATCACGCCTGAAGGGCAACTTTAATCAAAATCATCGTTTCAATTGCTCATATTTTTATAATATTGTAGAACCATCCAAATTGAGGACGACAATAGGCGCCGGACATTTCGTTTTATGATACAACAATTTTTCATGTTATTTTGTAAATCACGTAAATTAAGACTGATTTCTCTTCTTGTCAATTGCGTTCCATCATTCTTTCATGGACAATATGAGGCGTCGAACGTAAATATACTGAAACCAAATTGGGGGTCATTTAAGGGATTAAGTTGTTTAAAATGTATTAAATACCGATTAGGTCGACTCCAACTGCCGTGTTTTCCGTGAACCACTTAAACCATTCGTCAAGGACCGCGGCTGAATGGGTCTGGATGATGTCTGTCTTAATTTTTTCTATGAAACAATATCTGGAAAAATGTTGAATTAATTAAGCTAATTTTTTATTTAATTCATTAAGGGTTGCGACATAAAGGTGGGGAACAAATGATTTTAATTTAATTTTAACTGAATCATTACATAATTGAACTAATTGTTCGTTTTTAGCAAATTTAAGGTTAAGGGTTGCGATATAAGGGTGGGGGACTAAAAAAATTATGCATTAATTTTAACATATTAACTATTTATATCAATTTGGTATTGATTAAATAGTTAAATTTTGTTATTTTCGGCTTTTATTAACTAAGGGTTGCAACCTAAGGGTGTGGAACAATTTATTTTCAATTAATTTCAACTCAATCATTACATATTACAAATAAATTGAACAAATTGTTTGTTTTTAGCAAATTTTAGGTTAGGGGTTGCGATATGAGGGTGGGGGACTAATAAAATATTGCATTAATTTCATCATATTGACCACTTATATTATTTGGTATTGATTAAACATCTATTTTCGGCTTTAATTCATTACGGGTTGCAACCTGAGGGTGGGGAATAATTTATTTTTAATTAATTTTAACTCAATCAATACATATTAATAAAAAAATTAACCAAATTGGTCATTTTTAGGTCCCCCAAGCAACAAACTCGCAACGGGTTGCGTTATGAGGGTGGGGGACTAATTAATTAATCAAATATTTTCACTAATTTATTGTATAATTCAATAAAATTATCAATTTAAACTACATTTAAGCATTGAAATAATTAGAGGTTGCAATCTAAGAGTGGGGGACAAAAATAAAACTATTTTAATTTTATTAAATTTGCAACAATTTTAATAAATTTTACTAATTAACTTATTTAAATTTATTTTCAAATACTATTACATAAGTGGTTGCGCTATGAGGGTAGGGGACAATTCATAAAAGCACTTATTTTGAGATTTAATTTACATATTTTGTATTTGCAGCATCAAATTGTTTGATTTGTGCAAATTACGGCTTTAAATTGTTTAGGGGTTGCGCCATGAGTGTGTGGAAGAAGCAGACGTTTTGAAATTAGAGTTGGGATTTTTATTAAATGAGTATTTTGAGCATAATTAGGCTCAAAATTTATAATTTGCAATAAAATTGAGTTTTTTGAAGTTTTGCTCAAAAGATTTGAGTTTGAAAGGTTTGAATCTATTGAGGAGTATTTTTGAATTGAGTAGTTTGAGCATGATTGGCTCTCAAAACGTAGGTTTAGTTAAAATTTTCAATTTTTGCATGATTTAAATTGAGTTTTTAAGAATTTTGAGTTGCGATTAAAATTTTTGGATTCAGAAGACTTGAATTGATTAAAAAATTATTGAGAAGTATTTTTAAATTGAGTAGTTTGAGTACAATTTGCTTCTCAAACACAATTTAGTTCAATTTTTCAATTCTTCTTTAATTTAAACTGAGTTTTAAGAAAAACTATTAAGAATTTTGAGTTGCGCATAAAATTTTTGAATTAAGAAGACTTGAATTGGTTAGAAAATTATTGAGGAGTATTTTTGAATTGAGTAGTTTGAGCATTATTTGCTTCTAAAACTACTATTTAGTTCAATTTTTCAATTCTTCCTTAATTTAAATTAAGTTTTAAGGAAAACTATTAAGAATTTTGAGTTGCGATTAAAATTTTTGGATTCAGAAGACATGAATTGGTTAGAAAATTGTTGAAGAGTATTTTTGAATTAAATAGTTTGAGCATAATTTCCTTCTCAATCTGCAATTCAGTTCAATTTTTCAATTCTTCCTTAATTTAAATTGAGTTTTTAGGAAAACTATTAAGAATTTTGAGTTGCGCTTAAATTTTTTGGATTTAGAAGACTTGAATTGGTTAAAAAAAATCTTGAGGAGTATTTTTTAATTGAGTAGTTTGAGCACAATTTGCTTCTCAAACTACAATTTAGTTCAATTTATCAATTCTTGCTCAACGTAAATTGAGTTTTAAGGAAAACTAATATGAATTTTGAGTTGCGCTAAATTTTTTTGGATTCAGAAGGTTTGAATTGGTTAGAAAATTTTTGATGAGTATTTTTGAATTGAGTAGTTTGAGCATAATTTCTTTCCCAAACTGCATTTTAGTTCAATTTTTGAATTCTTGCTTAATTTAAATTGAGTTTTTAAGAAAACTACCAAAAATTTTGAGTTGCGCTTAAATTTTTTAGATTCAGAAGACTTGAATTAGTTAGAAAATTCTTGAGGAGTATTTTTGAATTGAGTAGTTTGAGCACAATTTGCTTCTCAAACTACAATTTAGTTCAATTTTCCAATTCTTGCTTAATTTAAATTGAGTTTTAAGAAAAACTATTAAGAATTTTGAGTTGCGCATAAAATTTTTGGATTCAGAAGACTTGAATTAGTTAGAAAAATCTTGAGGAGTATTTTTGAATTAAGTAGTTTGAGCATAATTTACTTCTCAAACTGCAATTTAGTTCAATTTTTCATTTCTTGCTCAATTTAAGTTGAGTTTCAAGGAAAACTATTAAGAATTTTGAGTTGCGCCTAAAATTTTTGGATTCAGAAGACTTGAATTAGTTAAAAAATTGTTAAAGAGTATTTTTGAATTAAGTAGTTTGAGCATAATTTGCTTCTCAAACTGCAATTTAGTTAAATTTTTCAATTCTTGCTCGATTTAAATTGAGTTTTTACGAAAACTAATAAGAATTTTTAGTTCCGCTTAAAATTTTTGGATTCAGAAGACTTGAATTAGTTAAAAAATTATTAAAAAGTATTTTTGAATTAAGTAGTTTGAGCATAATTTGCTTCTCAAACTGCTATTTAGTTCAATTTTTCAATTCTTGCTTATTTTAAATTGAGTTTTTAAGAAAACTATTAAGAATTTTGAGTTGCGCATAAAATTTTTGGATTCAGAAGACTTAAATTAGTTAGAAAAATCTTGAGGAGTATTTTTGAATTGAGTAGTTTAAGCATGATTGGCTTCTCAAACTACAATTTAGTTCAAATTTTCAATTTTTCCTTAATTTAAATTGAGTTTTTAGGAAAACTATTAAGAATTTTGAGTTGCGATTAAATTTTTTGGATTCAGCAGACTTGAATTGGTTAGAAAATTTTTGAGGAGTATTTTTGAATTGAATAGTTTGAGCATAATTTGCTTCTCAAACTGCAATTTAGTTAAATTTTTCAATTATTGCTCAATTTAAATTAAATTTTTAGGAAAACTATTAAGAATTTTGAGTTGCGCATAAAATTTTTGAACTTAGAAGAATTGAATTGGTTAGAAAATTATTAACTAATATTTTTAAATTGAGTAGTTTGAGCATTATTTGCTTCTAAAACTACAATTTAGTTCAATTTTTCAATTCTTGCTCAATTTAAATTGAGTTTTTAGGAAAACTATTAAGAATTTTGAGTTGCACTTAAAATTTTTGGATTCAGAAGGTTTGAATTAGTTAGAGAATTGTTGAAGAGTATTTTTGAATTGAGTAGTTTGAGCATAATTTGCTTTTTAAAATGCAATTTAGTTAAAATTTTTAATTCTTAGGCATAAAAATGCTCATAACTCAATTATTTTGAAAAAATTTCAAAAAATATTTATAACAAAATTTGTAAACAATTTTATTCCCGACAATTTATATTTGAAGCATTTTTCTTAATTATTCTTAAATTATGAATTATTTAAAAAAAAATGTAAAATTTCTAACATTTTCTGTCTGACGCACGTCTAGTCATTATCAATTTATGAACACATTCCTATCCAAACCTTTATCAATGCATTTTTTATTGATATTGATTATTCTATAATTAAATTAATTATACTATCATGCTTCATTTAATACAACAAACGATTCAAATCGCCCTAATTGAGCATAATCAGGTAAGTTTAGTAAATGCAAAACTAACAATTTTTTTATTAAAATTGTTAATTTCCATTGTGCAATGTTTGTTAATAAATAATCCAAACAAAGCGTGACTCCTTCGCACATGGCATTTAGCATCTCGTCCAGCAGTTATAGCGTCGCAAATAACCGGATACAATCGTCTTTGTACGTGTGCTGCGGTTTTAATGAGAAATGTTAATCCCGGAAGTGAATATATTCCAGAAATATATGCAGTAAGGATTAAATGCTGTAGGAAGCATGAGTATGAATAGAATAGGTATGTCTTTAGTAGAATTCCCTAATGTGATCATATCAACATAACCTAAATGTGTAAATAAAGAGAAAATCAATAATCGCATTGAAGTTAGCGTTGAATATGGCGGAGTTTTATGTAAAGTAGTTCAAATGAACTGTAGGCAGTTGGGTTGAAATGTATCTATACAGGGTGCTCCACAAAATTAGAAAATTATTGAATTGAACATAATTGGGTTTAAAATTGATTGAATTATAATATTTTTAATTTAAATATAATAAATTGAATAAAACTCGATTATTTTAACAAAAAAATGCAAATTACTCGCTTATTTTGGAAAATTTCGAAAAATTATTTATAACCAAAAAGAAGCAATTTTGAATTTCACATAAAATTTATTTGAAACATTTTTTTGATTTTTGATAAATGTGAGATTTATTTCGAAAAAATCCAAAATTTTAACAAAAAATTGCAAATAACTTGATTATTTTGGAAAATTTCGAAAAATTATTTTCAACTAAAAGAAACAAATTTGAATTTTTCATAAAATTTATTTGAAACATTTTTTTGAATTTTGATAAATGTGAGATTTATTCTGAAAAAATTCAAAATTTTAACAAAAAAATGCAAATAATTGGCTTATTTTAGAAAATTTCGAAAAATCATTTATAACCAAAAAGAAGCAAACTTAAATTTCCCATAAAATTTATTTGAAACATTTTTTTGAATTTTGTTAAATGTGAGATTTATTTCGAAAAAATCAGAAATTTTATCAAAAAATTGCAAATAACTTGCTTATTTTGGATAATTTCGAAAAATTATTTATAACTAAAAAGAAGCAATTTTGAATTCTTCATAAAATTTATTTGAAAATTTTTTTTGAATTCTGATAAATATGAGATTTATTTCGAAAAAATTGGAAATTTTAACAAAAAATTGCAAATAACTCGCTTATTTTGTAAAATTTCGAAAAACTATTTATAACCAATAAAAAGCAATTTTGAATTTCACATAAAATTTATTTGAAACATTTTTTTGAATTTTGATAAATGTGAGATTTATTTCGAAAAAATGCGAAATTTTAACAAAAAATTGCAAATAACTCGCTTAATTCGGAAAATTTTGAAAAATTATTTATAACCAATAAGAAGCAATTTTGAATTTCACATAAAATTTATTTGAAACATTTTTTTATTTTTGATAAATGTAAGATTTATTTAAAAAAAAATCAAAATTTTAACATAAAATTGCAAATAGCTCGCTTATTTTGAAGAATTTTGAAAAATTATTTATAAACAAAAAGAAGCAATTTTAAATTTTACATAAAATTTATTTGAAACATTTTTTTGATTTTTAATAAATGTAAGATTTATTCCAAAAAAATTTGAAATTTTAACAAAAAATAGCAAATAACTTGCTTATTTTGGAAAATTTTGAAAGATTATCTAAAACCAAAAAGAAGCAATTTTGAATTCTACATAAAATTTATTTGAAACATTTTTTTGATTTTTGATAAATGTGAGATTTATTTCGAAAAAATTCAAAATTTTAACAAAAAATTGCAATTAACTCGCGTATTTTGGAAAATTTCAAAAAATTATTTATAAACAAAAAGAAGCAATTTTAAATTTCACATAGAATTTATTTGAAACATTTTTTTGAATTTTGATAAATGTGAGATTTATTTCGAAAAAGTCCGAAATTTTAATAAAAAATTGCAATTAACTCGCGTATTTTGGAAAATTTTAAAAAATTATTTATAACCAAAAAGAAGCATTTTTGAATTCTACATAAAATTTATTTGAAACATTTTTTTGAATTTTGATAAATGTGAGATTTATTTCCAAAAAATCCGAAATTTTAACAAAAAATTGCAAATTACTCGCTTAATTTAGAAATTTTTAAAAAACTATTTATAACAAATAAGAAGCAATTTTGAATTTTCCATAAAATTTATTTGAAACATTTTTTTGAATTTTGATGAATTGAGATTTATTCCTAAAAAATCTTAAATTTAAACAAAAATTTGCAAATGATTCGCTTATTTTTGAAAATTTTGAAAAATTATTTCTAATCAAAAAGAAGCAATTTTGAATTTCCCAAAAAAATTATTTGAAACATTTTTTTGAATTTTGATTAATGTGAGATTTATTTTGAAAAAATCCGAAATTTGAACAAAAAATTGCAAATAACTCGCTTATTTTAGAAAATTTCGAAAAATTATTTATAACCAATAAGAAGCAATTTTGAATTTGCTATAAAATTTATTTGAAACATTTTTTTGATTTTTCTTAAATGTGAGATTTATTTCGAAAAAATTTAAAATTTTAACAAAAAATTGCAAATAACTTTCTTATTTTGGAAAATTTCAAAAAATTATTTATAACCAAAAAGAAGCAATTTTGAATTCCACATAAAATTAATTTGAAACATTTTTTTGAATTTCGATTAATGTGAGATTTATTTTGAAAAAATCCGAAAAATGAACAAAAAATTGCAAATAGCTCCCTTATTTTGGAAAATTTCGAAAAATTATTTATAACTAACAAGAAGCAGTTTTGAATTCCTCATAAAATTTATTTGAAACATTTTTGCGAATTTTGATAAACGATCATAATTGTACTCGTAGTAGTTCAAATGAACCGTAGTTCATATTATTCTTATAACTGACGCAACAATAATGTTAGCGAATTGTTGATAATTATATTTAATTCATTCTCAGAAATCCATAGCCTCAAGCAAAGTTTGTTTTTTATAATTTTGGGAATTATTCGCAATTCTTATCAAAATTCAAATCATAACGGAAATTTTATTTGGAACGGATAATTAGTTATTGTGAATAATATGAATGATTTACCTCGGTTGGGGGTAATAATTGGGAAGTTCAATGACCGAAGCAACTTAATGGAGGGGAAGGCAACAACTTCACTGCATTAAATTTTAATGCAAATACAATTAAATTAATTAATTAATTACAATTAAATTAACAAATGCATTCATTTCAATTCTTTTAATAATAAACTGAAGTTAGTTGTTAAGGGGAAATAAATCTGGTGGGGAACAAATTCAATTTGGCGGTTACTAAACATCATAACCCAATTGTTTTCGAACAAGGTAGGGGAACATGAACAAAAAAGGCGCAATTTCCATTAGTCGTTAACTACTCGGTACACACAGTCGGTGCCGACTTGAATTTTAATCAAACTTTTATTCATCCTTTAAGGGAAAATCATAGCCAGAATGGCCGCACTCAGCGAAAGCAACAAACCCTTCACCGTTATCGTCGAAGGGAACATCGGCAGCGGCAAAACAACATTCCTGGAACACTTCAAGAAGAACAACAACGTTTGCGTGCTCGCAGAACCGATTGATATGTGGAGGAATTGCAATGGAAACAATTTATTGGTAAGTAGAATTTGTATAGTTTAATCAACTTAAATTGAAAAGCCCAATTCACACAGAAAAATTAATAATTATAGGCTAAATTGGTTTGCGACTTTGCTAAATTGGTTTGTAACTTTGCTAAATTTTTACTTTAATTTTTTTTTAGAGTTTGATGTATCAGGACGCGAATAAATGGAGTTTCAGTTTTCAATCTTATGTTATGCTTTCGATGGTTCATCAACACACTTTACCCACACCAAAACCAATCAAATTGATGGAACGCTCACTTTATAGTGCTAGGTAAGTTCAAATTTATTAATAACAATTTAAATTTTGTATGAAAAAATTCAATTTGAAAGCCAACTACTCAATTCAAAAATACTCTTCATTAATTTTTTAACTAATTCGAGTCTTCCGGATCCAAAAATGTTAATGGCAACTCAAAATTCTTGATAGTTTTCCTAAAAACTCAATTTAAATTAAGGAAGAATTGAAAAATTGAACTAAATTGTAGTTTGAGAAGTAAATTGTGCTCAAACTACTCAATTCAAAAATACTCTTCAACAATTTTTTAACCAATTCATGTTTTCTGAATCCAAAAATTTTAGGCGCAACTCAAAATTCTTTATAGTTTTCCTGAAAACTCAATTTAAATTGAGTAAGAATTGAAAAATTGAACTAAATTGTAGTTTAAGAAGCCAATCATGCTCAAACTACTCAATTCAAAAATACTCATCAAGAATTTTCTAACCAATTCAAGTCTTCTGAATCCAAAAAAATTGAGCTCAACTCAAAATTCTTGATAGTTTTTCTTAAAACTCAATTTAAATTGAGCAAGAATTGAAAAATTGGACTAAATTGCAGTTTGAGAAGCAAATTGTGCTCAAACTACTCAATTCAAAAATAATCTTCAACAATTTTATAACCAATTCATGTCTTCTGAATCTAAAAAATTGAGCGCAACTCAAAATTCTTATTAGTTTCCTTAAAAACTCAATTTAAATTAAGGAAGAATTGAAAATTTGAACTAAATAGTAATTTGAGAAGCAAATTGTGCTCAAACTACTCAATTCAAAAATACTCATCAATAATTTTTTAACCAATTCATGTCTTCTGAATCCAAAAATTTTAAGCGCAACTCAAAATTCTTAATAATTTTCCTAAAAACTCAATTATGCAAAAATTGAAAATTTTAACTGCATTTTGAGAAGCTAATCATGCTCAAACTACTCAATTCAAAAATATCCTCAATAGATTCAAACCTTTCAAACTCAAATCTTTTGAGCAAAACTTCAAAAACTCAATTTTATTGCAAATTATAAATTATGCTCAAAATACTCATTTAATAAAAAACCCAACTCTAATTTCAAAATGTCTGCTTCTCCCACACACTCATGGCGCAACCCCTAAACAATTTAAAGCCCTAATTTGCACAAATCAAATAATTTGATGTTGCAAATACAAAATATATAAATTAAATCTCAAAATAAGTGTTTTTATAAATTGTCCCCCACCCTCATAGCGCAACCACTTATGTAATAGTATTTAAAAATGAATTTAAATAAGTTAATTGGGAAAATTTATTAAAATTGTTGCAAATTTAGTGAAATTAAAATGATTTTTTTATTGTCTCCCACCCTTAGATTGCAACCCCTAATTATTTCAACGCTTAAATGTAGTTTAAATTGATAATTTTATTGAATTCTACAATAAATTAGTAAAAATATTTGGTTAATTATTTAGTCCCTCACCCTCATAACGCAACCCGTTGCGAGTTTGTTGCTTGGGGGACCTAAAAAATGATTAATTTTATATTAATATGTATTGATTGAGTTAAAATTAATTAAAAATAAATTATTCCCCACCCTCAGGTTGCAACCCGTAATGAATTAAAGCCGAAAATAGATATTTAATCAATACCAATTAATATAAGTGGTCAATATGATGAAATTAATGCAATATTTTATTAGTCCCCCACCCTCATATCGCAACCCCTAACCTAAAATTTGCTAAAAACAAACAATTTATTCAATTTAATTGTATTATGTAATGATTGAGTTGAAATTAATTGAAAATAAATTGTCCCCCACCCTTAGGTTGCAACCCTTAATTAATAAAAGCTGAAAATAACAAAATTAAACTATTTAATCAATACCAAACTGATTAAATAGTTAATATGTTAAAATTAATGTAATATTTTTTTAGTCCCCCACCCTTATATCGCAACCCCTAACCTAAAATTTGCTAAAAACGAACAATTAGTTCAATTTAATTGTATTATGTAATGATTCAGTTACAATTAAATTAAAATAATTAATTCCCCACCTTTATGTCGCAACCCTTAATGAATTAAATCCAAAATTAGCTTAATTAATTCAACAATTTTTCCAGATATTGTTTCATAGAAAAAATGAAGACAGACAACATCATTCCAGGCCCATCAGCCGCCGTTTTAGACGAATGGTTTAAGTGGTTCACAGAAAACACAGCCGTTGGAGTTGACCTAATCGGTATTTAATACATTTTAAACAACTTAATCCCTTAAATGACCCCTAATTTGGTTTCAGTTTATTTACGTTCGACGCCTCATATTGTTCATGAAAGAATGATGGAACGCAACAGACAAGAAGAGAAATCAGTCTCTTTAGATTATTTACGTGATTTACATGATATACACGAGAAATGGTTGTATCATAAAACTAGTGGTAAATGTCCGGCTCCAGTTGTTGTTCTTAATGCTGATTTGGATCGGTCTACAATATTACAAGAATATGAGAAATATGAACCGACGATTTTGAACAAAGTTGCCGTTCAGGCGTGATGATAACTTAATTGATTTGTTTTAATTGCATTTACACTGAAACCAAAATGAATTTATTTTATATTTGTAGTATATTAAGAAATATTTAATTTATAATAAAGATTTAATATGTAATTAGCTTTAGCTTAATTTTGTCCCCCACAAATTTATCTTAAATTGATTGATAAAATTAAAAAATTAGCCGCCATTTTGTTATAGCTTAAGCTAGGTTATTTTAATTTTTGTATAATGTGGCCAGATTATATATACATCTACTAAGCAAGTTTCATTTAATTCTGTTTAAAAATAAATGAATTATTAAATAATTTCCAATTTCTTATTAATCACACAAGAGCAAATAATCATCCGCCATTTTGTTATTATGTTGATTGAATTAAGCCCAACTAAAGCAAATTGTTGCCAAATTATATTTTAACAGTTCAGTCAAGTTTGATTAAATTTGGTTCACAAACAATTGAATTATGAGGTAATTTTTAATTCATTAATATTTAAGCCAGATTAGAAAATTAGCCGCCATTTTGGTATAGTGGTAGTTAGGTTAATTAAATTTTAGCTTAATATTGCTAAACTATATATACATATACTAAGCAAGTTTTATTAAATTCTGTTTGCAAACAAATAAATTATTAAATATATTCCGATTAATTAATAAACACAAAAGAGCAAATAATTAACCGCCATTTTGTTATTATACTAGTTAATTAAACCCAGCTAAGGCAAATTATTGCAGGGCCATATATACACTTTTTAGGAAAGTTTCATTAAATTTGGTCCACAAACAATTAAATTATTATATGATTTCTGTTTCATTAATATTTATACCAGAATCGAAAATTAGCCGCCATTTTGTTATAAGTTTAGCTAGGCTATTAAAATTTTTGCTTGATATTGTTAGACTATATATACATTTACTAAAAAAGTTTCATTTAATTCCGCATCAAAACAAATGAATTATTAAATAATTTCTAATTAGTTGATGATCACATATGAGCAAATAATCATCCGCCATTTTGTTATTATGCAAATTAAATAAGTCCAATTAAAGCATATTATTATTAAACTATATATACACATTTAAAGCAAGTTTGATTAAATTTGATTTACAAACAATTGAATTATGAGGTAATTTCTGCTACATTAATATTTATGCCAGATTAGAAAATTGGCCGCCATTTTGGTATAGTGGCCGCTAAGTTAATTTAATTTTATCCTAATATTCCCAAACTATATATACATATACTTAGCAAATTTCATTTAATTTGGTTTAAAAACAAATGAATTATTAAATAATTTCCCATTCATTGATAATCAGACAAAAGCAAAAAATCATCCGCCATTTTGTTATTATGCCAACTAGATATTTTTAAATTTTGGTATAATATTACCAGGTTATATATTCACTACTGAGTAAATTTTCATCAAATTTAAATAAAAAACAATTGAATTATAACATTTATATCAAAACTAAAATCATCCGCCATTTTGTTAATATAGTAGCTGCGTTCATAA
This sequence comes from Tachinus rufipes, assembly GCA_963932245.1. NCBI lineage: Eukaryota > Metazoa > Arthropoda > Insecta > Coleoptera > Staphylinidae > Tachinus > Tachinus rufipes. Next base: position 1,541,489 of record OZ010748.1, on the reverse strand, counting down.
AAAATTGGCATAACATTGCCATACTATATATACAAATTTAAATTAAGTTTAATCAAATTCCAATCACAAACAATTGAATTATTGAATGATTTATAACCAATTAATATTTATGCCAGAATTGAAATTTGGCCGCCATTTTGTTTTAGTTGCAAATACCTTAACCAAATTTTGGCATATTGTTGACTGATTATGTTAACATATTTTAGTCAAGTTTGATCAAATTCTGATTAGAAACAAATGAATGATTGGTTTATTAATAATTGAAAATAATTATGCCAATTAGGTTATTTTATTATTAGTGTATTGTAGCCAAATAGTAAATTTAACTTTATTTTGATCAAAAAACAAATGAGTTATTAAGCAATTTTAATTCAAAATTGTTTAAAAAAATTATTATTATGCCAATTAGATTATTTCAATTTATGGCATATTATTGCCAGATTGCTTATACATCCATTAACCAAATTTGAGCCCATTCTGATAAAAAAAACAAATGAGCTATTGGGTAATATGCTTTTCAAAGCAAATTGTAAATTGGCCGCCATTTTGTTATTGTGCCAATTAAATAATTCCAACTTATGGCATATTATGGCCAAACTATGTACACTTATTCATACCAAGTTACATCCAATTCTGATTAAAAACAAGCTCAGACTTCTAAATCATTCGCCATTCCATTGATATGCCAACTAGGTGACTCTAACCTAAACATATTGTTGCCAGAATATATTTTTATATAATTCCAAATTTTGTCTTATTTTGATCAAAAAACAATTGAGTTATTGGGTAATATGTGATTCGTACTTATTTATGGCAGAGTTGAAAATAAGCCGCCATTTTGGTATTATGTTAACTAGAACATAACAATTTTGGCATATTGTTTCTATAATATTGTCACCTATTTATGCCAAATTTTAACCAATTCTGGTCAAAAATATTGAATCCATTAAGGAATTTGTGTTTAATAAAAATTAATTGCAAATTTAAAAATTGTCCGCCATTTTGTTATTGTGCCAATTAGATGACTCCAACTTAGCCATAATGTTGCCATACTACAAGCACCCATTTATACTAAATCAGATCATATTGTAATAAAAAAACAAATAAGCAATCACAAAATTTGTTATTAAAAAATATTTAAGCCAGACTAGAAAATTGTTCGCCATTTTGTTATTATGTGAATTAAATTAATCCAAATTTAACATATTGTTGTCAGACCACATGCACTTATTTATGCCAAATTTTGTCCAATTTTGCTACAAAACAAATGAGTTATCAAGTAATATTTGATTCATAAATAAGTATACGAGGCTTAAAAATCATCCGCCATTTTGTTTTTAGACTAGGTAGATTTCTACAATTTTAGCATATTGTTGACATACTATATGCACTTATTGATGCCAAATTTTGTTTTATTTTAATTAAAAACAAATGAGCAATTGAGTAATAAGTGATTGATAAAAATTAATGCTGGGCTTGAAAATTGTCCGCCATTTTGTTATTGTGTTAGCAATTTTTAGTCCAATATTGGCATATTATTGACAGACTATGTAAACTTAATTATGCCAAATTTCAGACTATTTTGATTTAAAACAAATGAGCTTGGAGGTGATATGTGATTTATATTGATTTAAAAAAGATTCAAAAATTGTCCGCCATTTTGTTATTGTGTCAGTTAGATGACTCTAACTTTGGCATATTGTTGCCACAGTACAGGCAATTGTTTATACCAAACTAGGTCATATTTTATTAAAAAACAAATGAGAAATCAAGTAATGTGTTTCCTATCTCTGTAAGCGTTAAAAGTTTCTTAGTAACAGGAGGTGATGGTGATATGCAATTCCTTCATTCAAACACTTGGGTGGGTGGGTGGGCTACTCCTGAAAATAAGTTTGGCCAAATATTTTAAACTGGAGTTCCCGCCCACCCACCCAAGTGTTAGTTATCAAGAAATTTAAAATTACTCTTCTCTGCCGCGTTGAAAGTCTCTTAGTCACAAGAGGTGATGGTGGTATCTAATCCTTGGATAGCAAACACTTGGGTGGGTGGGTGGGCCACTCCAGAACATAAATATGGGCGGATAGTTTGAGTTGGGGTTCCAGCTCACCCGCTCAAGTGATAGTTATCAAGAAAATTAAAATTACTCTTCTCTGCCGCGTTAAAAGTCTCTTAGTCACAAGAGGTGATAGTGGTATCTAATTTTTGGATAGCAAACACTTGGGTGGGTGGGTGGGCCACTCCAAAACATAAATATGGGCGGATAGTTTGAGTTGGGTTTCCCGCCCACCCACCCAAGTGTTAGTTATCAAGAAACTTAAAATTACTCTTCTCTGCCGCGTTAAAGGTCTCTTAGTCTGTAGAGGTGATGGTGGTATCTAATCCTTGGATGACAAATACTTGGGTGGGTGGGTGGGCAACTTCAAAACATGAGTACTGGCGGATAATTTAAACTGGGGTTCCCGCCCACCCGCCCAAGTGTCAGTTATCAAGAAATTTAAAATTATTCTTCTCTGCCGCGTTAGAAGTCTTTTAGTCACTAGAGGTGATGGTGGTATCTAATCCTTGAATGCCAAACACTTGGGTGGGTGGGTGGGCTACTCCAAAATATGAGTACTTGCGGATAGTTTAAACTGGGGTTCCCGCCCACCCTCTCAAGTGTTAGTTATCAAAAAACTTAAAATTACTCTTCTCTGTCGCGTTAAAAGTTTCTTAGTCACAAGAGGTGATGGTGGTATCTAATCCTTGGATAGCAAACACTTGGGAGGGTGGGTGGGCCACTCCAGAACATCAATATGGGCGGATAGTTTAAGTTAGAGTTCCCGCCCAAGTGATACTTATCAAGAAATTTAAAATTACTCTTCTCTGCCGCGTTGAAAGTCTCTTAGTCACAAGAGGTGATGGTGGTATCTAATCCTTGGATAGCAAACACTTGGGTGGGTGGGTGGGCCACTCCAGAACATAAATATGGGCGGATAGTTTGAGTTGGAGTTTCCGCCCACCCGCCCAAGTAATAGTTATCAAGAAACTTAAAATTTCTCTTCTCTGCTGTGATAAAGGTCTCTTAGTTACTAGAGGTGATGGTGGTATCAAATCCTTGGATAGCAAACACTTGGGAGGGTGGGCGGGCTACTCCAGAATATAAATATGGGCAGATAGTTTGAGTTGGGATTCCCGCCCACCCGCCCAAGTGATAGTTATCAAGAAATTTGAAATTACTCTTCTCTGCCGCGTTAAAAGTCTTTTAGTCACAAGAGGTGGTGTTAGTATCTAATCCGTGGATAGCAAACACTTGGGTGAGTGGGTGGGTCACTCCAGAACATAAATATGGGCAGATAGTTTCAGTTGGGGTTCCCGCCCACCCGCCCAAGTGATAGTTATCAAGAAACTTAAAATTACTCTTCTCTGCCGCGTTAAAGGTCTCTTAGTCTCTAGAGGTGATGGTGGTTTCTAATCTTTGAATGGCAAACACTTGGGTGAGTGGGTGGGTGGGCCACTCCAGGACTAAATATGAGCGGATAGTTTAAGATGGGGTTCCCGCCCACCCGCCCAAGTGTTGGTCATCAAGAAACTTAAAATTACTTTTCTCTGCCGCGTTAAAAGTCTTTTAGTCATAAAAGGTGATGGTGGTATCTAATCATTGAATGGCAAACACTTGGGTGGGTAGGTAGGCCACTCCAGAACATAAATATGGGCGGATAGTTTGAGTTGGGGTTCCCGCCCAACCGCCCAAGTGATAGTTATTAAAAAAATTAAAATTACTCTTCTCTGCCGTCTTAGTCACTAAAGGTGTTAGTGCTATTTAATCTTTGAATGGCAAACACTTGGGCGGGTGGGTGAGCTACTTCAGAACATGAGTACGGGCGGATAATTCCCGCCCACTTACTTATTTTGAAATAATTAATAAATAAGCAACAATTTTGAAAAATTATTCAAACAAACCTTGTAGACAATTGTAAACAAAATTTTTAATTTTTGCTAGAATTAATTAATTAAAATTATTTTAACATACATTAATAAACAATTGAAAATCACTATTAATTAATAAACAAAAACACCAAAGTACACTTCTTTATTCTTAAACATTCGTCAATTAATCATAAATACAATAATTGCGCTGTGCATGGGCCAAAATGCAACACATTTCGGGCGGGATCAATATGAAAGGATTCGCCCTACTCCCCCACCCCATCTATCCAGTTATAACAGTGGGGTAAGGACGGCCGCATCATGAAGATCGGTCAAGGTCATCAAAACGAATGTATTGTCCGACAACACTTGAGCTTGACTTGTTGATGATGAAGTGTCTGAAACAAAAGACATCATAATATTAATAATTAAATAAAATAAAATAGAGGCTTTGATCAATGCAATTTAATCATTCATTCATTACGACATCAAAGCCTCCTAAGATAACATTTCAATCAAGCTTTGCACACGATTCAGTATCCGCAAACATTCCTCCTTTGAAATTACTCTAATCTTGTTTGTTTTTAGTTGACTGCATTTCAATGTCTAAAAAACAATTTATTTTATTTTGCTTTTCCCAAATGAAGTTTGTGTAGATTAGTGTAAATAAATGTAGCGGGTATTATTTATTGCTTAATTTGAAGAACCGAATGGTCATAACTCTCCATAAAAGGCGGCCGTGTACTCTGCATCATATTTCATTTGTTTTGTTTTAGACCCCACTGGGTAAAAATACATTAAACAAGCAAGCAAGCTAGCATATAACCGGCTATGTGACAGCGCGCTATAATTCATTCAGTATTACTAACATATACACGAATTAACAATCGTTTAAGTTCGTTATTAACAAAATGGCGGACAATTTTTGAATCACTATAAATCACATATCACCTCTAAGCTCATTTGTTTTATATCAAAATAGTCTGAAATTTGGCATAGTTAAGTTAACATAGTCTGGTAATAATATGCCAATATTGGACTAAAAATTGCTAACTCAATAACAAAATGGCGGACAATTTTCAAGCCCAGCGTTAATTTTTATCAATTACATATTACTCAATTGTTCATTTGTTTTTGATTAAAATAAAACAAAATTTGGCATAAATAAGTGCATATACTATGGCAACAATATGCTAAAATTGTAGTAATCTACCTATCCTAAAAACAAAATGGCGGATGATTTTTAAACCTCGTATGTTTATTTATGAATCAAATATTACTTCATAACTCATTTGTTTTGTTTTAAAATTAGACAAAATTTGGCATAAATAAGTGCATGTGGTCTGATAACAATATGTTAAATTTGGATTAATTTAATTGGCGGATGATTTTCTAGTCTGGCTTAAATATTTATTAATAACAAATTTTGTGATTGCTCATTTGTTTTTATATTAAAATATGATTTGATTCAGTATAAATAGGTGCTTGTAGTATGGAACATTATGGCAAAGTTAGAGTCATCTACGTAATTGGCATAATAACAATTTTTATATTTGCAATTAATTTTTATTAAACACAAATTCCTTAATGGATACAACATTTTTGATCAGAATTAGTTAAAATTTGGCATAAATAAGTGACAATATTACAGACACAATATGCCAAAATTGTAATGTTCTAGTCAACACAATACCAAAATGGCGGTTTATTTTCAACTCTGCTATTAATAAGTACGAATCACATATTACCCAATAACTCAATTATTTTTTGACAAAATTTGGAATTACATATATAAAAATATATTCTGGCAACAATATATGCTAGGTTCGAACTATCTAGTTGGCATATCAACATAATGGCAAATGATTTTCAGATCTGAGCTGTAAATTTATTAATCACTCAATTGTTTTTAATCAGAATTGGATGTAACTTGGTATAGATAAGTGTAGATAGTTTGGCCATAATATGCCAAAGTTGGAATTATTTAGTTGACGCAATAACAAAATGGCGGCCAATTTTCAAGTCTGATGTACATATTTGTGAATCGCATATTACCTAATAGCTCATTTGTTTTTTATCGGAATTGTCTGAAATTTGGTGTACACTAATCATAACTGACATAATATCAAAATATGGCGCATAAGTTTTTTTTACAAATATTTATGAATCATATATTATCGCTCATTAAACCCAAGTTTAAACTACCCGCCCATATTTATGTAATGGAGTGGCACACCCACCCACCCAAGTATTTGCCATCCAAGGATTAGATACCACAATCACCAATAGTAACTAAAAGTCTTTTAACGCAGCAGGGAAGAGTAATTTTAACCTTCTTGACAACTAACACTTGGGCGGATGGGCGGGAACCCCAGTTCAAATTAACCGCCCGTACTCATGTTCTGGAGTGACTCACCCACACACCCAAGTGTTTGTCATAAAAAAAAAAATATAAAACCATCACTTCCAACGCTATAAAAACTTTTAAAGCGGGAGAGAAGAATAGTTTTAAATTTCTTGATAATTAACACTTGGGCGGGTGGGCGGGAACCCCAGTTTAAACTATCTGCCCATATTAAAATAATGGAGTGGCCCAACCACCCACCCAAGTGTTTGCCATCAAAGGATTAGATACCACCATCACCTCTAGTGACTAATAGACTTTTAACGCGGCAAAGAATAATAATTATAAATTTCCTGATAACTAACACTTACGCGGGTAGTCTAATTCATGAGGTCATCCGTGAAATGACTTTATTAATACATTTTTTCATCAATAAGGTAATTCATTGATGAATATTTGTAAAGTTAATTAAAGGTTTTATTTTTAAAATCATGGTTGAGGTTAACTGAGGTAATCCTTTACAATTTTTTATAAATGAGGTCATCAGTGAGATGACCTCAGTAATATAAATTTTATTCCTGAGGTCATCTTACTGATGAACATTTGTGAGGTTATTTTAAGATTTTTTTTAGAAAATCATGGTTGAGGGTAACTGAGGTAATCCTTTGCAATTTTATTAACGAGGTCATCAGTGAGATAACCTCAGTAATATAAATTGTGTTACTGAGGTCATCTCACTGATAAACATTTGTGAGGTTAGGTTAGGTTTTTTTTTCAAAGTCATGGTTGAGGGTAACTGAGGTAGTCCTTTACAATTTTATAAATGAGGTCATCAGTGAGATGACCTCAGTAATATAAATTGTGTTACTGAAGTCATCTCACTGATGAACATTTGTGAGGTTATTTTAAGGTTTTTTTTTGAAAGTCATGGTTGAGGGTAATTGAGGTAGTTTTTACAATTTTATTCACGAGGTCATCAGTGAGATAACCTCAGTAATATAAATTGTGTTACTGAGGTCATCTCACTGATGAACATTTGTGAGGTTAAGTTAAGGTTTTCTTTTGAAAGTCATGGCTGAGGGTAACTGATGAAGTCTTTTACAATTTTATTATTGAGGTCATCAGTGATGATCAAATGACTTTAATAATATTTATTGTGTTACTGAGGTCATCTTACTGATAAACATTTGTGAGGTTATATAAAGGTTTTATTTTTAAAGTCATGGTTGAGGTAACTGAAATAGTCCTTTACAATTTTATTATTGAGATCAGCAATGAGATGACCTCAGTAATATAAATTGTGTAATTCAGGTCATCTCACTGATAAACATTTGTGAGGTTATTTTAAGGTTTTCTTTTTAAGTCACAGTTGAGGGTAATTGAGGTAATCCTTTTCAATTTTATTAACGAGGGCATCAGTGAGATGACCTCAGTTATATTTATTGTGTTACTGAAGTCATCTCACTGATAAACATTTGTGAGGTTAATTTAAAATCATAGTTGAGGGTAACTGAAGTAGTCCTTTACATTTTTATCAATGAGGTTATCAGTAAAATGACCTCAGTAATATAAATTGTATTACTGAGGTCATCTCACTTATAAACATTTGTGAGGTTATTTTAAAGTTTTCTTTTGAAACCATAGTTGAGGGTAACTGAGGTAATCCTGTACAATTTTATTAACGAGGTCATCAGTGAGATGACCTCAGTAATATAATATGTGTTACTGAGGTCATCTCACTGATGAACATTTGTGAGGTTATTTCAAAGTTTTATTTTTAAATTCTCGGTTGAAGGTATTTGAGGTAGTCTTTTACAAATTTAATAATGAGGACATCAGTGAGATGACCTCAGTAATATAAATTGTATTACTGAGGTTATCTCACTGATGAACAATTGTGAGTTTATTTTAAGGATTTTTTTGAAAGTCATGGTTGAGGGTAACTGAGGTAGTCCTTTACAATCTTATTAACAAGGTCATCAGTGAGATGACCTCAGTAATATAAAATGTGTTACTGAGGTCATCTCACTAATAAACATTTGAGAGGTCATTTTAAGGTTTTCTTTTAGAAGTCATGATTGAGAGTAACTGAGGTAGTCCTGTACATTTTTATTAATGAAGTCATCAGTGAGATGACCTCAGAAATCAAAACTGTGTTACTGAGGTCATTTGACTAATAAACATTTGTGAAGTTAATTTAAGGTTTTTTTTTTTAAGTCATGGTTGAGAGTAACTGAGGTAGTCTTTTACAATTTTATTAACGAAGTCATCAGTAAGATGACCTCAGTAATATAAATTGTGTTACTGAGGTCATCTCACTGATGAACATTTGTGAGGTTATTTTAAGGTTTTCTTTTGAAAGTCATGGTTGAGGGTAACTGAGGAAGTCCTTTACATTTTATTTAAGAGTCATCAGTGAGATGACCTCAGAAATATGAATTGTGTTACTGAGGTCATCTCACTGAAGAAAATTTGTGAGGTTATTTTGAGGTTTTCTTTTAAAAGTTATAGTTGAAGGTAACTGAGGTAGTTCTTTAGAATTTTATTAACAAGGTCATCAGTGAGATGACCTCAGTAATATAAATTGTGTTACTGAGGTCCTCTCACTGATGAACATTTGTGAGGTTATTTTGAGGTTTTCTTTTAAAAGTTATAGTTGAAGGTAACTGAGGTAGTCCTCTACAATTTTTTATTAATGAGGTCATCAGTAAAATGACCTCAATAATAAAATTTGTATTACTGAGGTCATCTCACTGATGAACATTTGTGGGGTTGTTTAAAGATTTTCTTTTGAAAGTCATGGTTGAGGGTAACTGAGATAGTCTTTTACAATTTTATTATTGAAGTCATCAGTGAAATGAGCTCAGTAATATTTATTGTGTTACTGAGGTCATCTCACTGATAAACATTTGTGAGGTTATTTTAAGGTTTCTTTTTGAAAGTCATAGTTGAGGGTAACTGAGGTAGTCCTTTATAATTTTAATAATGAGGTCATCAGTAAGATGACCTCAGTAAGATTAATATTGTAACTGAGGTCATCTCACTGATAAACATTTGTGAGGTTATTTTAAGGTTTTTTTAAAGTCATAGTTGAGGGTAACTGAGGTAATCCTTTACATTTTAATAAAAGAAGTCATTAGTGAGATGACCTTAGTAATATAAATTGTGTCACTGAGGTCATCTCACTGATAAACATTGATGAGGTTAGGTTATGGTTTTTTTTTCAAAGTCATGGTTGAGGGTAACTGAGGTAGTCCTTTACAATTTTATAAATGAAGTCATCAGTGAGATGACCTCAGTGATATAAATTGTGTTACTGAGGTCATCTCACTAATGAACATTTGTGAGGTTATTTTAAAGTTTTCTTTTGTAAGTCATAGTTTAGAGTAACTGAGGTAGTCTTTTACAATTTTATTAAAGAGGTTATCAGTGAGATGACCTCAGTAATATAATTTGTGTTACTGAGGTCATCTCACTGATAAACATTTGTGAAGTTATTTTGAGGTTTTTTTTTTAAGTCACAGTTGAAGGTAACTGAAGTAGTCCTTTACAATTTTATTAACAAAGTCATCAGTAAGATGACCTCAGTAATAAAAATTGTGTTACTGAGGTCATCTCACTGATGAACATTTGTAAAGTTCTTTTAAGGTTTTCTTCTGAAGGTCATGGTTGAGGGTAACTGAGATAATCCTTTACAATTTTATTAACGAAATCATCAGTGAGATGACCTCAGTGATATAAATTGTGTTATTGAAGTCATCTCACTGATAAACATTTGTGAGGTTATTTTAAATTTTTCTTTTGAAAATCATGGTTGAGGGTAACTGAGGTAATCTTTTACATTTTTATTAATGAGGTTATCAGTGAGATGACCTCACTAATATAAGATGTGTTACTGAGGTCATCTCACTGATAAACATTTGTGAGGTTATTTTAATGTTTTATTTTTAAAAACATGGTTGAGGTTAACTGAAGTAATCCCTTACAATTTTTTATAAATGAGGTTATCAGTGAGATGACCTCAGTAATATAAATTGTGTTATTGAGGTCATCTCACTAACGAACATTTGTGAGGTTTATTTAGGGTTTACTTTTTAAAGTCATGGTTGAGGGTAACTGATTTAGTTCTATACAATTTTATTAACGAGGTCATCAGTGAAATGACCTCAGTAATATAAAATGTGTTACTGAGGTCATCTCACTGATGAACACTTGAAAGGTTATTTTAAGGTTTTTTTTTGAAAGTCATGGTTGAGGGTAACTGAGGTAATCTTTTACAATTTTATTGACAAAGTCATCAGTGAGATGACCTCAGTAATATAAATTGTGTTACTGAGGTCATCTCACTGATAAACATTTGTGAAGTTATTTAAAGGTTTTTTTTTTAATCATGGTTGAGGGTAACTGAGGTAGTCCTTTACAATTTTATTAATGAGGTCATCAGTAAGATGACCTCAGTAATATAAATTGTGTTACTGAGGTCATCTCACTAATGAACATTTTTAAGGTTATTTTAAGGTTATTTTAAGGTTTTCTTTTGAAAGTCATGGTTGAGGGTAACTGAGGTAATCTTTTACAATTTTATTAACGAGGTCATCAGTAAGATGACCTCAGTAATTTAAACTGTGTTACTGAGGTCATCTCACTGATGAACATTTGTGAGGTTATTTTAAGGTATATTTTTGAAAGTCATGGTTGATGGTAACTGATAAAGTTTTTTACAATTTTATTAATGAGGTCATCTGTAAAATGAACTCAATAATATAAATTGTATTACTGAGGTCATCTCACTGATGAACATTTGTGAAGTTATTTTAAGGTTTTCTTTTGAAAGTTATGGTTGAAGGTAACTGAGGTAGTTTTTTACAATTTTATTAACAAAGTCATCAGTGAGATAACCTCAGTAATATAAATTGTGTTACTGAGGTCGTCTCACTGATAAACATTTGTGAGGTTAATTTAGGTTTTTTTTGAAAGTCATGGTTAAAGGTAACTGAGGTAGTCCTTTACAATTTTATTAATGAGGTCATCAGTGAGATGACCTCAGTAATATAAATTGTGTTACTGAGGTCATCTCACTGATGAACATTTGTAAAGTTCTTTTAAGGTTTTCTTCTGAAGGTCATGGTTGAGGGTAACTGAGATAATCCTTTACAATTTTATTAACAAAATCATCAGTGAGATGACCCCAGTAAGATAAATTGTGTTATTGAAGTCATCTCACTGATAAACATTTGTGAGGTTATTTTAAGGTTTTCTTTTGAAAATCATGGTTGAGGGTAACTGAGGTAATCTTTTACATTTTTATTAATGAGGTTATCAGTGAGATGACCTCACTAATATAAGATGTGTTACTGAGGTCATCTCACTGATAAACATTTGTGAGGTTATTTTAATGTTTTATTTTTAAAAACATGGTTGAGGTTAACTGAAGTAATCCCTTACAATTTTTTATAAATGAGGTTATCAGTGAGATGACCTCAGTAATATAAATTGTGTTATTGAGGTCATCTCACAGATAAACATTTGTAAGGTTAGGTTAGGGTTTTCTATGGAAAGTCATGGTTGAGGGTAACTGATGTTTTCCTTTAAAGTTTTAATAATGAGGTCATCAGTGAGATGACTTCAATAAGATTAATATTGTAACTGAAATCATCTCACTGATAAACATTTGTGAGGTTATTTTAAGGTTTTTTTTTTAAAGTCATGGTTGAGGGTAACTGAGGTAATACTTTACATTTTAATAAAAGAGGTCATTAGTGAGATGACCTTAGTAATATAAATTGTGTTATTGAGGTCATCTCACTGATAAACATTTGTGAGGTTAGGTTAGGGTTTTCTTTTCAAAGTCATGGTTGAGGGTAACTGAGGTAGTCCTTTACAATTTTATGAATGAAGTCATCAGTGAGATGAACTCAGTGATATAAATTGTGTTACTGATTTCATCTCACTAATGAACATTTGTGAAGTTATTTTAAGGTCTTCTTTTGAAAGTCATGGTTGAGAGTGACTGAGGTAGTCTTTTACAATTTTTTTAATGTAGTCATCAGTGAGATGACCTCAGTAATATAAATAGTGTTACTGAGGTCATCTCACTAATGAACATTTGTGAGGTTATTTTAAGGTTTTCTTTTGAAAGTCATGGTTGAGGCTAACTGAGATAATCCTTTACAATTTTATTAAAAAAATCATCAGTAAGATAACCTCAGTAATATAAATTGTGTTACTTAGGTCATCTCACTGATGAACATTTATGAGGTTATTTTAAGGTTTTCTTTTGAAAGTCATGGTTGAGGGTAACTGAGGAAGTCCTTTACAATCTTATTAACAAGGTCATCAGTGAGATGACCTCAGTAATTCAAATAGTGTTACTGAGGTCATCTCACTGATGAACATTTGTGAGATTATTTTAAGGTTTTCTTTTGAAAGTCATAGTTGAAGGTAACTGAGGTAGTCTTTACAATTTTATTAACGAGGTCATCAGTGAGATGACCTCAGTAATATAAATTGTGTTATTGAGGTCATCTCACTAACGAACATTTGTGAGGTTTATTTAGGGTTTACTTTTGAAAGTCATGGTTGAGGGTAACTGAGGTAGTCCTATACAATTTTATTAACGAGGTCATCAGTAAGATGACCTCAGTAATATAAATTGTGTTACTGAGGTCATCTCACTGATGAACACTTGTAAGGTTATTTTAAGGTTTTCTTTTGAAAGTCATGGTTGAGGGTAACTGAGGTAATCATTTAAAATTTTATTGACAAAGTCATCAGTGAGATGACCTCAGTAATATAAATTGTGTTACTGAGGTCATCTCACTGATGAACGTTTGTTAGGTTATTTTAAGGTTTTCTTTAGAAAGTCATGGTTAAGGGTAACTGAGGTAGTCCTTTAACATTTTTATTAATGAGGTCATCAGTAAGATGACCTCAGTAATATAAGATGTGTTACTGAGGTCATCTCACTGATGAACACTTGTGAGGTTATTTTAGAGTTTTCATTTGAAAATTTTAGTTGAGGGTAACTGAGGTAATCCTTTACAATTTTATTAACCAAGTCATCAGTAAGATGACCTCAGTAATATAAGATGTGTTACTGAAGTCATCTCACTGATGAACATTTATGAGGTTATTTTAGAGTTTTCTTTTGAAAGTCATGATTGAGGGTAACTGAGCTAATCCTTAACATTTTTATTAACGAGGTCATCAGTGAGATGAGCTCAGTAATATAAATTGTGTTACTGACGTCATCTCACTGATGAACATTTGTGAGGTTATTTTAAGGTTTTTTTTTTAAGTCATGGTTGAGGGTAACTGAGGTAGTCCTTTACAATTTTATTAATGAGGTCATCAGTGAGATGATTTCAGTAATTTAAATTGTATTACTGAGGTCATCTCACTGATAAACATTTGTGAGGTTCTTAAAAAGTTTTTTTTAAGATCATAGTTAACTAAGGTAGTCGTTTTCATTTTTTTATAAGTGAGGTTTTAGTGAGATGTCCTTATTATTATAACTTGTATTACTGAGGTCATCTCACTGATAACCATTTGTGAGGTTATTTTAAAGTTTTCTTTTTGAGGTCACAGTTGAGGTATTTTTTCACAATTTTTTATAAATGAGGTCATCAGTGAGATGATCTTAGTAATATAAATTGTATTTCTGAAGTCATCTTACTGATAAACTTTTGTGAGGTTATTTTAAGGTTTTATTTTTGAGGTCATGGTTGAGGTTAACAGAGGTGGTGGTCATGTTCTAGAGTGACAACAATATGACTAAATTGGTATAACCTATATGACACAATAACAAAATGGCGAACGTTTTTCAAGCTCTGCTTAAACTTCTTTGAACAACAAACTAAGTAATAACTCATTTGTTTTTAATCCGAATTATATAAAAATTGGCATAAATATGTAAGCCTAGTCTGGCAACAATATGCCAATACTGTAATCACAATAAAATACATAAAAGAATTGTAACAAATTTTTAAGTCTTGCTTAAAAAAATTTGAATCACAAATCTTGTAATAACTCATTTGATTTTAATTGGAACAAAATGAAAACTGGCGTAAATATGTAAGCTCAGTTTAGCAATAATATGCCAATGTTGTAGTTAAAATGAATTACACAATACAAAAACTGTAGGAAGTTTTTAAGTCTTGCTTAAAAAATTTTGATTTGCAAAACATGTAATAATTCATTTGTTTTTAATGCGATTTAAATGAAAATTGGCATATATATGTAAACCTAGTCTGGCTATAATATGCCAATATTGTAATCACAATAAGAAGCACAAAAAAAATTGTGGGCTGTTTTTAAGTCTTGCTTAAAATTTTTTGAATCACAAATCTTGTAATAACTTATTTGTTTGAAATTTGCTTAAACTCCAAATTGGCATAAATTTGTAAACATAGTGTGGCTACAAAATGCCAATACTATAATCAATATAAAATACATTACAAAAAAATTGTGACAAGTTTTTAAGTCTTCTTTAAAAACTTTTGAATCACAAATCTTGTATTAACTCATTTGTTTTTAATCCATGAAGTTTGTTTTATAGTTAACAAAATGGTGACCAATTCTTTTATGTTTTTCTATTAATTTCAAGTATTTCTCGACGTTCCCGACCGCTCTCTAGGGATCACACTTGATGAGAAATATGTTTGCGTGTAAGGGAATGCATAGATAGAGACATTGGAGAACTGGCTATAGGCAGCCGACCCGTAACAAACAGAGCCAGTGGCGGATTGCTCTCATTCAGGAAAAGGGCGTCCCGGGGTTCCCTCGGGATATAGTTGGAAATTCACACCGCACTCACTCTGCATATTTAAACGGGACTGTTTGCACCGATTCTTTTGTGTGACAGCAAACAGAAAAGTTTTATTTTCAAATTATTAATAGAAAACAAAATCAATTCGTGTTTGTATGCACAAACCGATAATGTTTGCATGCGAAATTCGGCCACTTAACGTTTCCGCACAGATAACGTTATTAATGACAAACGATAATCATTGTTTACGTCCTACATAAAACGACAATTGCGTTGTAACTCATATTGTTATCTTTATTTTATGATTAACTATTCCATTGCAGGCTTAGATAACAATTTCATTTTGGCTATTAAGAAAGCTTTTATTTGATACCCATGACGTAAATTTGCTTATTTCTACCCCATCTTCATGTCGCAACCCATAACAATTTTAAGATTTTTTAACTATTCCCCACCCTCACATTGCAACCCCTAAATTGATTTACTTAAAAATAAGCTATTTTAATTAATTTATATTGCATTAAAAGTAAAATTAGAGTAAAATTAATTCTACCCCACCCTCAAGTCGTAACCCCTAAACTAATTTTAATTAAAATTAACAAATTTTTGCAATTAATTGATTTATATTGCATTTAAAGTCAAAATAAAGTAAAATTTAATTTTACCCCACCCTCATGTTGCAACCCCTAAACTATTTTAAGCAATTTTTTCACATTTAATTAATTTAGATTGCAAAACAATTAAAATTAATGTATAATTATTTATTCCCCACCCTTAAATCGCAACTTCAATACAATTAAATGCTTAATTAATTAACAAACGCTGATTTATTCATGTTTGCACCAGTTGCAAGTTAACACCATGTCAAACAAGCATCATAAAAACCATTTCGTTATCTGTTGAGTGCTTTTTGAATCGCAGCCAACTTTACCAATGAATTCATCTAGAAATTCCAGATAGGGTTTTTTTATCAATCCAATTGTAACACTACTTTACATTATAAACATCAATTTAGAGCAACAAAAGGGAAGGAGTGTCGTTGCCAACTATTCCATAGATAGTAAGATTTATTCCAGTCTGGCGTTCCGCTTTCTCAATTGTTTTTTGTTCGCATTCCTAGACAGATTTATCAAACAGGAATCAACAGATTAGATGCGATTAGCTTAAAATGTTTGTTATGATTAATGGCGGGGGGTGTTTTCGGAGACGTTTATTGCAATTTGAGGGTTAGTAATGATGTGAAAAGCTAGGAATATTGCAAACTTAAAAACTGCCCACAATTTTTTTATTGAGTAATTCGTACTGATTATAGTATTGGCATAATGTTGCCAGATTGTGCTTACATTATTTTGCCAATTATCATTTTATTCAAACAAAAAATAATTGAGCTATCACAAGATTTGTGCTTAAAATATATTTATTGCAAATTTAAAAACTTCTCAAAATTTTTTCATTGAGTAATTCATATTGATTATCAAATTGGCATATTATTGCCAGACAAGGTTTACATATTTATGCCAATTTTCAATTTAATTGGATAAGAAACAATTGAGCTATTACATGATTTGTAGTTCAAAACTGTTTAAACCAAACTTAAAAAACGTCTGCAGTTTTTTTTATTATGCCAGATATGGCATTTAAATTATGGCATTGTATTGCCAAACTATAGACTCATATTTGTACCAAATTAAATTTTGTTTGGATTAAAAACAAATGAGTTATGATGTGATTTGTGTTTAATAAATTTTCAAGCAAGACCAAAAAAGCATCCGCCATTTTGTTGTTATGCCAGCTACGGTCATTCCAGTACTGGCATTTTGTTGCCATTTTATGTGAACATATTTGTGCTAAAATTGAATTAAATCGATTCGTAATTGTATTCAAACAAAAGAAATTAGTTGCCATTTGAAGCTACATAGGTTTTCTAGCTATATCAATATTTTGCTTCTAATTCAATTGTTTTTTATTTATTTTAGTTGAAATTTGGTTTATATATGCCGCATATAGATAAGCTTAATTTGAAAAAAAAAAATCAAGTTGCCAACTTTAAAAATATCAAAATGGCGGACAGATTTCTAGCTACACAATTTTATAATTTGATCAAATTTTTGCCTGTAATTCATTTGTTTTTTACTCGATTTAGTTGAAATTTTGTTTTTATTTGTTAAATTTTGGGTAGTCTAACTTGGCAAAATTACAAATTGCCAACTTTAAAATTAACAAAATGGCGGACAAATTTTTAATTACTCAATTTTATTATTTGACCACAATTCTGCTTGTAATTTATTTATTTTTTATTCAAGTTAGTTGAAATTGATTTTGTATATATAAAACATTATTCTAATCAATTTGCATAAATTACAAGTTGCCAACTTAATTAATAACAAAATGGCGGACTAATTTGTAGCCATTTAATTTTTATACTAAAACACGTTTTTTTTAACAATCTTTTTTGTCCGGAATAAAACTACAATTAATTTTATTTATTACAAGTTTACTTGTAAGTTAAATAATAAACGAGATAATCGCAACATTTCAAGTTATGCAAATGAAATTTCCTTGAGTAAAACTTAAGGAACAAAGTAATCGTAACTGAATGAGAAATAAAAAGAAGTGGGACGAGCAGTCTATTGACCCCCACTCCACCCTCACCTAAAGTCTATTTGTATTCTGTACAAGCAAAGGAATTTTTGCGAAAGGATCAATAACGGCAAAAAGCAATGACACGTACTGCGGACTATATCGGGGGTTTGGAGAGGGGGGGATGAATTTGGATAAATAATGTAATATATAATAATTTGTATGTAAAAAAGTATTATAAAACAATTTGCAGAAAATTTTGTCGGAGATCGATTCGGATGGCAGTAAATTATTTAAGACGGGTCGGATGTAGTTTGGGTTGAGTAATGGGGAGATTTGAAGGGGGTTGCAGTTTATATTTGGAACTGTATGGCCAGACAGGGTTTAATGCAATCAATTGTGGAGCGCGTTATTGATTCATGTTGCGTTTAATTGCAAGTTTGAATTTGTTTAATGCATTTGTAAGGATATGACTTTATTTTATCTGCATTCGATTTGAAATCAAATTTTACAATAAAAAAATTTATTGCGATTAATTTTTAAATAGAACTGAATTAGGAGCAAAATTTTACAAAAACTAAACATTGCCTAATGTACATTTTCAAAAAATAAAAAAATTCTTTTTTTTAATAATATATACATACATATATGTGTATAAAATGTTAAATATATATATATATATATAAAAAAAATTGAATAACTCGTTCAAAATTGCTGAAATCTTGTTTTGGTTTTTAAAACTAAATTAAAATGTACATTTTTTAAAAATAAATGTATTAAAATTTAAAAAAAAAATATATGTATATATATATACATTATATATACATAAAGGAGTTTGCAGCACCAATTTGATTTAATGCTAAAAATGACAAAAATTATACACAAACAAACAATGAAAAAATGAAAAAGGCTTAAATTTTCAATTTTGAACTATTTCTGTAGATACAGTCTAAGATTACTCAAATTGTAGTGGAAGGTACTACCTGAAATTTTCAGAGTATCTTTTGCACATATAAAAGCACGTTTTTATCCATGTTTAAAAAAAATAAAAATACTCGTCATCTTTTTTTTTAAGAAAAACTGTCTTTTATATTTAAGCAAAATTTTTAAAATTTTACAAAAACAAATTTTGGCTATGAAAACTTATTCTTTGGACAATTTTGAAGAAAAAATTACCTAATAATTTTTTTCTAAAAATGCAATCCCAAACGATCAAAAAATAAAAAAAGCTTAAATTTAAAATTTTTAAGTATTTCTGTGGATACATTCTAAGATATCTCGGAGCGTAGTGCACATTCTAAAACTTTCAGGGTATTTCTTGCACATATAAAAGCAAGTTTTTATTCATATTTGAGAAAATACCCGTCATCTATTTTAAAAAAAAGTTTCAAAATTTAAGAAAAAAAAATTTAGGTTGTAAAAATGATTTTTTAAAAAATTAAATTTTTTTTTTTTTTTTCTAAAACTGCAACCCTGAGAAGTTACAAACTATCAAAAAATGTTTAATAAAAAAATCTCAAAAAATTTACAAAATCAGGACTCATTTTCAGTGGTTTGAGCAAAATCAAATTTTTGTTCCGCACACTTGACTCAGAAATTTAAATCAAAATGGTGCGGTAAGTCCATTTACGTATACATAATGTATATATATATATATATATATGTTATTTTTTTAAATTTTTGCGGATATAATTATTTTTACTCGACGTTTTGGCAGAATCACAAAATTAACTTTGAAGGAACTAAAATTTTAGCAAAAATTAATTATTTTCATACTAAAATAACAAGAGAAGCCATTGAAATTGAAAAAAGACCAGACAATCTCAATAAGAGAGATGATGTTTTGCGTTTACCATCTACTTGGAAAACAGCATTGGCAACAACTAAATTAAATTCAAAAAACTACTAACAGCTTCTTTACCAACAACAATTAATTTAAATACAGCACCAAAACCACAACCAGCTCCTTTACAAGGAAAGATCAATTAATCGACCAACAACCAGAAGTCAAACAAAGAAACTTTACACTCAATAAAGTTATATATTGTATATAATATATATATATATATATATATATATATATATATATATATATACAATTTATGTCATTTTTAGCAATAAATTAAAATGGTGCTGTAAGTCTCTTGACGTACACATAATGTATAAATAATTTTTTGTAATTTTTAGCATTAAATCAAAATGTTGCTGTAAGTCCCTTTACGTATAAATAATGTAAATATCTATATATATGTATATAATTTTTGTCATTTATAGCATTAAATCAAAATAGTGCTGAAAGTTGTAAGTCCCTTTACGTATTCATAATATATATATGTTTATATATAATTTTTAACATTAAATCAAAATGATGCTGTGGGTCCCTTTACGTATTCATAATAAATATATATAATTTTTGTCATTTTTAGCATTAAATTAAAATGGTGCTGTAAGTCCCTTAACGTATACATAATGTATATTTATAATTTGTGTCATTTTTAGCATTAAATCAAAATGGTGTTGTAAGTCCTTTTACGTATACATAATGTCTATATATATATATATAAATATATTGTTGTCATTTTTAGCATTAAATCAAAATGGTGTTGTAAGTCCCTTTACGTATACAAAATGTACATATATATATATATATATATATATATGTATGTATAAATATATAATTTTTGTTATTTTTAACATTAAATTAAAATGGTGCTGTAAGTCTCTTTACGTATACATAATGTATATATATATATATATATATAATTTGTTTTATTTTTAGCATTAAATTAAAATGGTGCAGTAAGTCCCTTTACATATACATAATGTATATATATATATATATATATATGTATATATAATTTTTGTCATTTTTAGCATTAAATCAAAATGGTGCTGTAAGTACCTTTACGTATAAATAATGTATATATATATAAAAATAATTTTTGTTATTTTTAGCATTAAATTAAAATTCTTTTACGTATAACTAATGTATATATATAATTTGTGTCATTTTCAGCATTAAATCAAAATGGTGCTTTAAATCCCTTTACGTATAAATAATGTATATATATATATAATTTTTGTCATTTTTAGCATTAAACCAAAATGGTGCTGTAAGTACCTTTACGTATAAATAATGTATATATATATATATATATATTTTGTCATTTTTAGCATTAAACCAAAATGGTGCTGTAAGTACCTTTACGTATAAATAATGTATATATATATATATATATATATATATAATTTTTGTCATTTTTAACACCATATAAAATTCGAGTTAGGGAAAATTCGAATTATAGAAAAATATGCCTAATTTAAGTCTTTTAAGTTTATTACATAAAACATACTACAAATTAAACAAAACATTTAATTTTATAGTATTTTTATGGAATAAATACATATACAGTGCGGATATAAAGTCTAAAAACACCCAAAAAAAAGTCAAAAAATTTCTATGCATTACAAATTTTTGAAAAACCTCAATTTATAATATTTTTAAAGCAAATAAAGAATTGTTCAAAATGTTGTTTTTCGGAAAAATTATCAACATGCTAAACGTATTTAACGTCGTTTGATTACTTTACACGTGCCTAGAAATGCAATTCTAGCAGCACCAGACAAGTTTGTTTGCTATCGTTGCCGCAAATTGGTTAAACCTCGTAAGAATTTTCCGAAATATTTGAGTTACGTTTAGCTACGCATAAATATTAATTCGAGTTAGAGAAAAAATCGAGAAATAGAAATTCAACTTAAGGAGATAAAAATCTGTATAAAAATTGTTTAAACCTTATTGCTTCCAAAAAATAGTCGAGTTATGGAATAATTCGATTTAAAGAAGTTCGAGTTAGAGAAGTTTTACTGTATACAGGGTGTAGATTAATTAGCGGATAAACGCCAGGTAACTTTATAGATCGTGCAAAAAGAAAATGAAAATCTTAATTCCAAAATGCTGAAAAATTCTTTGTTTGGCCTCACGAGGTCCTCAAAGTTTCAATTTTGTCAATACAAATATTGTTATAATTGTGTACATTATGTACCAATTTGCTTTCTTTTTTAGTATAATAAAAATTACGAGGTTTATTGAAACTTAATAATAAAAAACATTGAAAAATGTGCAAATTACTTTTGAAGAATAAATCAAACTTAAATTAAAAATATGCTTGGCAACGTAGCAAAATTTTTAATAAAATTCAAATTATAAAGTAGGCAATGCAATAAATGTCAGGAGGTCAATTCTGATCTCCGGTGACTTTTGTCATCAGTGACTTTTAAATTGAAATAAAATTCAATTTAAATATTATGATATACTTTATTCTTTTGATAATCATTAATTTAAAATTGTGTGAAGTTGCACATTGACGACACATAACGCATTATTAAATTATGAATGGTGTTTTGATGCATTTGCGAAATATATTATGTTGCGTTCGTCTAGTATGCGGCGGTCTGCCTTATGTCTGTGTCGGATTAACAACTACTACGTTGCCATGTCAATCCCGTGACCACCCTTGACAAAAACCATCGGTGACTTTTGTCGTTTCACCATGCGGCTAAAATGCGTTTTCAAAATAAATGTGTGAATCCAGCAACTAGGTATTATAATTATTATTGAATTATAGAACAATTTATACATTGCAGCTGATACAACTATTATAAATTATTAGATTCTGTCATAAATAAAAATATTAATTATTTCAATGCACAATTGATTGTTTGAAAATATATTTAAAATAATTGACATGAATATAGCAACTCTGACAGATTTAACATTTAACACCGGCGATGCTTGAGATCGTCATAATAAATAAAAGTGTTTAGAAGTAAACGGTGGCCAACTTGAACATTTGTAGTTTATAATAAAAAATTAAATTTGATGTGTGTATTAAATTGCCTTTTTATGTGTATTAAGTTGCCTACATTAAAGGTTTGAGTTTAGAAAGTTTGCAACGTTGCCAAGCGTAACAAAACTTTGAGGACCTCGTGAGGCCAAACGAAAAGTTTTTCAGCTTTTTGGAATTAAGATTTTCGTTTTCTTTTGGCACGTTCTATAAAGTTACCTGGCGTTTATCCGCCAATTAATCTACACCCTGTATATATATATATATATATATATATATAATTTTTGTCATTTTAGCAATAAATTAAAATGGTGCTGTAAGTCCCTTTACGTATAAATAATGTATTTCTAAATATAATTTTTGTCATTTTTAGCATTAAATCAAAATGATGCTGTAAGCCCTTTTACGTATACATAATATATATATATATATATATATATATATAATTTTTGTCAATTTTAGCATTAAATCAAAATGGTGCTGTAAGTCCTTTTACGTATACATAATGTATATAGATATATACTTTTTGTCAATTTAGCATTAAATCAAAATGGTGCTGTAAGTCCCTTTACGTATATAAATATATAAAAAACTCTAAGATTTAAATTTTTAACGTTAAATTAAAATGGTGTTGTAAGTCCCGTTACGAAAACATAATTTTTATATATGTATATAATTTTTGCTATTTTTAACATTAATTCAAAATGATGCTGTAAGTACGTATACATAATGTTTATATATATATATTTTTTTGTATTTTTTAGCAATAAATCAAAATGATGCTGTAAGTCCCTTAACGTATACATAATGGATATATATAAATTTTGTAATTTTTAGCATTAAATCAAAATGATGCTGTAAGTCCCTTTACGTATACATAATGTATATATATATATATGTATATCTATACATATATAATTTTTGTCATTTTTAGCATTAAATAAAAATGGTGTTGTAAGTCCCTTTACGTATACATAATGTATATATGTATACAATTTTTGTCATTTTTAACATTAAATCAAAATAGTGCTGTAAGTTCTTTTACGTATAAAAATATATGAAAAATTTTAAGTTTTAAATTTTTAACGTTAAATTAAAATGGTGTTGTAAGCCCCGTTACGTAAACATAATATTTATATATGTATATAATTTTTGTCATTTTTAACATTAAATCAAAATGGTGCTGTAAGTTCCTTCTCGTATACATAATGGATATATATAAATTTTGTAATTTTTAGCATTAAATCAAAATGATTCTGTAAGTCCTTTAACGTATACATAATAAATATATATATATATATATATATATATATATATATATATATATATATATATATATATAATTTTTGTCAATTTTATCATTAAATCAAAATGGTGCTGTAAACCCCTTTACGTATACATAATGTATATATATATATATATATTTTCTAAATGGATAACGGGATGATAAGTCACTTCAAGTATGCAGTATTAAAAAACAAACATAGCTAAACTATTTTTTTAATAAAGTGCGACGTTTCGCCAATGTTTATTGGCATCCTCAGGCAGTTATTGTAGAAAAGTTACGCAGGGGGTGGTGAGCTTAAAACTCATCGTCCACATGGTTAAAAACAATTTATTTTATAAAAAGGATATCTCCTGTGAATGTAATTCTATCTCACCCATCAAGAACCGGTTCTTATATATAATTTTTGTCATTTTTAGCATTAAATCAAAACGGTGCTGTAAGTCCCTTTACGTATACATAATGTATATATATACTTTTTGTCATTTTTAGCATTAAATTAAAATGGTGCTGTAACTCCTTTTACGTATACATAATGTATATATATATATAAAAAAAACTTGAAAAACTTGCTTAAAATTGCTGTAATCTTATTTTGGTTTTCAGAACAAAATTAAGAGCAAAACTTTAATACGTTTAATTTATATATATTTTAATTTCTAAAAATCATTGTTTGACTTATTAAGCGTTAAAATAAACTCAATCAGTTGATTCTTGTTTTAATTAGTGAAGGGGTAGTATAATTGTGTAACCGTGGAAAAATCAATTCCGCTGCAGGATAAAAAAATATGTAAATCATCCGTATGAATTTTACATCCAAGCAATTTTTTTTAATTAAAAACCGTGCGGTAATCAACGTGAAAGTTTTAATTAAAAGTTTTGTTTCGCGACAAGAAAAAATATGTTACAAATTTTTCATCAATAAATTTAAAAAATCAAAAATACTATAAACGTTTTGTGAATTTACTATTAATTTTATTTTAATAAAAAACAAGAAAAATTTATTATAACTTCATATTGCAAAAAACGAGTAAATTACCACCTCCTGAGAATTTGCAGGGGTAGCTTAGTGCTCATGTATTCTAACCAAATTATTGCATATCTTTATTGATCCAATAAAACCTTATCATAAACAATATTTATGTTATTAACTTCCATCCTCATTATAGTCGAAACCAATCGTTGGATTTTAATAAAATTTTTCTCATTTCAACCTCCAATTTCGTTTGTATAAATTTATAGCAATTTTGCTATCTAATAAATATGCTTCTGATTAAATATAACTTTTCAAAAGTTTATGCGTTTACTTCATTTAAATCAAACATTTCTTTCATGTTTTAAACAAAACTTTATTTAAATCTCAATACTCCTAACAATTCTCTTTTTTTTTCTCTCCCAATCAATTCGCAGCGCTAATTAAGCTTAGCTCATTACAACCCTCATTTAAATTTCCACCTGGCTTGGATAAAGAGAACGTAATAATCAGATGCAAATGACTTCCATCCCTTAAAATAATGCAAGTTTTAAATCATGCTGTCCCTTCGAGACAAAAGACATTATTTCTTCAGCAAGCGGATAAACTTTTGAAAAGTTATATTTAATCAGAAGCTTAGTAGATAGCAAAATTGGGGGTTGAAATGAGGAAAAATTCACTAAAATCCAACGATTGGTTTCGACTATAATGGGGATGGAAGTTATTAACATAAATATCATTTATGATAGGGTTTTATTGGATCAGTAAAGTTAGGGGATGATTTGGATGGAATATATGAGCACTAAGCTACCCCCTGTAAATTCTCAGGAGGTGGTAAATTTACTCTTTTTTACAATATAAGAACATAATAAATTTTTCTTGTTTTTTATTAAAATAAAAGCTATAAGGGAAAATTTATTAATGGATTATATTTTATGGGGTGGTTTTTATTGGGAAATATGTTAATCATTTTTTAAATAAATTTATTTTGACCAAAAATGGATTCAATAAGCATTTTTTTTATTGAAATGTGTAATATAGTATCAATTAAATTGAGTTTATAAGAGAATTTTGAGTTAAAACTTTTAAATTGATTAGAAAACTAATTTAGTTTGAAAATTTATGTTTATAAAATAATAAAACAGCTTACTATGTTTTTTATCACAAATTTATTCTTACAAACACATTACTAGTTTTGGCACTACTAGACAGATATATATATATATATATATATATATATATATATATATAGCCAACTATTTCATAATCAAATATTTAATGTAATTAAAAAAACATATTAATTACCCCTTAAATAAATTTAACCTGTCCGGAATTAAAGTCAACATGCAATATTGAGTTTCAAACTTTAATAAATGCATGAACTCAATGTTTTGTTGGTTTAATCCCCTCAACAACCACTTCTTAGTCATAAGGGATGTAAAGAGGGCAAAACTGAGTAGTGGTTAGAATTCCATTTATAATACTCCATCGAGATCTAAGCTATATATCTTTGAAACTAAAATTTCATAAAATTCGGATTATCATTTTAATTATCCGCTTTGATACGTCGTTCTCTCGACCCACTTTAAACAACGTTGCGATGGTCAGTTCAGCTTAAATATAAAGGGGTGGGTTGGCCACTTTTATCATCAACCGGAATTAGGTTGACCGCTGTTCACTTTTTTTTATTTATCCGGTGTAAATTAAGCCGAAGCATTTTCGCTCTAGTGTGATTGGCTTTTTTCTTCTCAGGATACTTTGTAGTAGATTAAGGGGTATTTATTGTTGATCCTTTGTAGTTGGACAACCCCATTACAACCCTCTTTTAGTATAAAGAGCGTTAAGTAATTGAGTGTGAAAACAGTTTTAATGATTAGGTATCTTGTATCGTTTAACGCAAAAAATAGAAAAAATGAGGTTATGTCAAATTGAGCGTATAGACTTTTATAAATATTTTGCAGTTGGTATTAATGTTACTAAGGCATGCTGGTACCAAATTACATAAAAATCTAATGTACCGTTTTAAAATTATAAACTTTTGAATTCAGTTTGCTTTTTAAAAATAATTTTGGTGTGACATAAAAATTGTCCGCCATTTTGTTATTAATACAGATATATTTGAAATAAAATTATTGCCACGCTATAAAAACAAAATTATGCCAAGTTAAAAAAAAAATTGAATTAACAACAATCGAGTTATTAAAGGTTTGCTTTTAAAAAAAATATTTTAGTAAGACATGAAAATTGTCCGCCATTTTGTTATTATGCCAAATATGCTTAAAACAAAATTGGCATATTATTGCTACATTATATAAGCATAATTATGCCAAATTATATTAAATTTGATTTATAAACAATTGAATTATTAAACGTTTTCTTTTTAATTTTTTATTTAGTAAAAGATGAAATTTGTCCGCCATTTTGCTATTACGCCAAATATATTTAAAACAAAATTGGCATATTATTGCTACATTATATAAGCATAATTAAGCTAATTTAAATTAAATTTGATTTATAAACAATTGAATTATTGAATGTTTCCTTTTTAAAAAAATATTTTAGTAAGACATGAAAATTGTCCGCCATTTTCTTATTATGCCAAATTTGTTTAAAACAAAATTGCCATATTATTGCTACATTATATAAGCATAATTATGCCAAGTTATATTAAATTTGATTCAAAAATAATTTAGTTATTAAATGTTTGCTACTTAGATTTTGGTTTGACATAAAAACCGTCCGCCATTTTTTTGGCTATGCAAATTACATTACTGCATTATTGCCATATTGTTGCCATGCTATATTAACTTATTTATGCCAAATTTTATTAAAACTTAATTCAAAACAATTGATTGGTGATAACTTTAATGTTACGCAATTTTTAAACTTTTTTAATAATTTGTTTGCAATTTACTCATTTTTAATTAAAATAAATTCAAATTTGGTTTACATATGTAAATTGTTAGTACCACTGACATGTTAAAATTACAAATTGCCAACTTAAAAAATAACAAAATGGCGGCCAAAAAACTACTTTTGCGTTTTTGTAGTTTCATCAAAATTTTGCTTGTAATTCACTTGTTTTTTAATCAAATTACTTGAAATTTGTTTTACATTACTTGACTATAACTTAGATAAATTCGTTAAAATTACAACTTGATAACTTTAAAAATAACAAAATGGCGGACAATTTTGTAACATATTTTTTCTTGTCGCGAGACAAAAGTTTTAATTAAAACTTTCACGTTAATTACCGCGGTTTTTAATTATAAAAATTTGCTTGGTTGTAAAACTCATACGGATAATTTACATATTTTTATCCTGCAGCGGAATTGATTTTTCCACGGTTACACAATTAATGTTCCTCTTCACTAATTAAAACAGGAATCAACTGATAGAGTTTGTTTTAACGCTTTTAAAAAAGTTAAATCAATAATTTTTAGAAATAAAAAATTAAGTATTTTGTTCTAAAAACCAAAATAAAATTACAACAAATTATTTAAATTTGTATATATATATATACATTATGTATACATAAAGAGACTTACAGCACCATTTTAATTTAATGCTGAAAATGATAAAAATTATATATAGATGAATTAACTAATCATAAAATGCTAAAAACTACAAGCAAATTGAATAATATTGACCTAATAAAGTATTATTTTTAATAAATTCAGAGTTATAGCTTTTTGAAGTTTACAAAAATTTTTGATTTTTTTTAATTATCAGCTTTAATTTTTAATATTTTGTAACAATTTTTTGTTAACTTTAGTTCATTTCTTATTTACACAAACTGTTAAAGTTTGAATTAAAAAAGTCTTTAGAAAGATAGTTTTTTTAAGATTCTTTAGATGTTAAACCTTCTCTGGATTTTTTTTTAATTTTTAAGGTAAATCAATTTTTTTTTGTAGAAAATTTAATTTGAAAACTTTTCTATCTCTAACACCTAAATAATTCTCTAACCGTAAAAATAAAAAAAAAACTATTTTCTAAAAACTATTTTTAATATTCATTTTATTGTAGAAGAAAAAATTTATTTTGCAATTTTTTTGTGAAATGTACCATTTTTGAGTGTAAGCAATTAATTTTCCATTTTCTTTGTATTTTTTCTCATATTTGCCTTTTTCTTACTTAATTTTTATTTAACTTGTCATTTTTAGTTTTTTATTTATCATTTTTTTGAAGTATAGTTTTTTTATTTTTTAAATTGACATTTAAATTATTGACAAAAGTTTTTTTTTATTTGTCAAATTTGACAAATTTAGGTTAAGTTAGGTTAGGTTAGGTTTTGATTTCAAAATTAAAGTAACTCAGGCTATTTTTTAATACATACTACTTAAGTATTTGTGAGGTTGTTTCAAGAATTTATCTTTGAGGTCGCGGTTGAGGTTAATTGAGGTAGTCTTCTGCAATTTTATATTAATGAGGTCGTAAGTAAAATGACCTCAAAAACATTTTTATTAATACATTTTTTTATTAATGAGGTCATTTTACTGATGAGTATTTGTGAGGTTATATCTTTGAGGTTGCAATTGAGGTTAATTGAGGTAGTCTTCTGCAATTTTTTATTAATAAGGTCATCAAGGAGATGACCTCAAATACAATTTTTTTTTAAAAGTCTCTCACTGATGAACATTTGTAAGGTTATTTTAAGGTTTAATTTTTGAAGTCGTGATTGAGGTTAACTGAAGTGGTCTTTTGCATTTTTCATTTATAAAGTCATCAGTGAGATGACCTCAAAAATACATTTTTTTATCATTGAGGTCATCTCACTGATGAACATTTGTGAGGTTATTTTAAGGTTTTATTTTTGAGATTATTTAAAAGTTTTATTTTTGAGGTCATGATTGCGGTTAAATAAAGTGGTCTTATGCATTTTTTTATTTTTGAGGTCATCACTGATGACCTCAAAAAACATCTTTTTATCATTGAGGTCATCTCACTGATATACATTTGTGAGGTTTTTTTGAGATTTTATTTTTGAGGTCATAATTAAGGTTAACTGAAGTGGCTCATTGCATTTTTTCATTTATGAAGTCATCAGTGAAATGACCTCAAAAATATTTTTTTTATTACTGAGGTCATCTCACTGATGAACATTTGTGAGGTTATTTTAAGATTTAATTTTTGAAGTCGTGATTGAGGTTAACTGAACTTTGCATTTTTTATTTATAAAGTCATCAGTGAGATGACCTCAAAAATACATTTTTTTTTCATTGAGGTCATCTCACTGATAAACTTTTGTGCGGTTGTTTTAAGGTTTTATTTTTGAGGTTATTTAAAAGTTTAATTTTTGAGGTCATGATTACGGACTAAGTGGTCCTATGCATTTTTTTATTTATAAGATCATCAGTGAAATGATCTCAAAAATAATTTTTCTTATTACTGAGGTCATCTTACTGATAAACATTTGTGAGGTTATGTTAATGTTTAATTTTTGAAGTCGTAATTGAGGTTAACTGAAGTGGTCCTTTGCATTTTTCATTTATAAAGTCATCAGTGAGATGATCTCAAAAATAAATTTTTTTATCATTGAGGTCACCTCACTGATAAACATTTGTGCGGTTGTTTTAAGGTTTTATTTTTGAGGTTATTTAAAAGTTTTATTTTTGAGGTCATAATTGCGGACTAAAGTGGTCCTATGCATTTTTTATTTATAAGATCATCAGTGAGATGACCTCAAAATACATTTTTTTATTACTGAGGGTATCTCATTGATAAACATTTGTGAGGTTATTTTAAAGTTTTTTTTTTAATGTCATGATTGAGGTTAGTTGAAGCGGTCCTTTGCATTTTTTCATTTATCATCAATAAAATGACCTCAAAAATACATTTTTTTATCATTGAGGTCATCTCACTAATGAACATTTGTAAGGTTAATTTAAGATTTAATGTTTGAGGTCATGATTGAAGTTAATTGAAGTTATCCGTTGCATTTTTTCATTTATGAGGTCATCAGTGAGATGACTTTAAAAGTACATTTTTTTATCATTAAGATCATCTCACTGATAAACATTTGTGAGGTTATTTTAAGGTTTTATTTTTGAAGTTGTGATTGAGGTTGACTCAAGTGGTTTTTTTTTCATTTCTGAGATCATTAGTGAGATGACCTCAAAAATTCATTTTTTTATTTTTGAGGTCATGGTTGGGGTTAACTGAAGTATTCTATTGCATTTTTTTATTTATGAACTCATTAGTGAGATGACCTCAAAAATATATTTTTTTATCATTGAGGTCATTTCACTGATAAACATTTGTGAGGTTATTTTAAGGTTTTATTTTTAAGGTTATTTAAAGGTTTTATTTTTGAGATCATAATTGAAGTTAATTAAATTGGTCCTTTGCATTTTTCATAAAAGAGGTCATCAGTGAGATGACTTCAAAAATATTTTTTTTATTACTGAGGTCATCTCACTGATGAACATTTGTGAGGTTATTTTAAGATTTAATTTTTAAAGTCGTGATTGAGGTTAACTGAAGTGATCCTTTGCATTTTTCATTTATGAAGTCATCAGTGCAATAACCTCAAAAATATATTTTTTTATCATTGAGGTCATCTCACTGATAAACATTTGTGCGGTTGTTTTAAGGTTTTATTTTTGAGGTTATTTAAAAGTTTTATTTTTGAGGTCATGATTGCGGACTAAAGTGGTCCTATGCATTTTTTTATTTATAAAATCATCAGTGAGATGACCTCAAAAATACATTTTTTTATTACTGAGGTTATCTCATTGATGAACATTTGTGAGGTTATTTTAAGGTTTTATTTTTAAGGTCATGATTGAGGTTAATTGAAGTAGTCCTTTGCATTTTTCATTTATAAAGTCATCAGTGAGATGACCTCAAAAATACATTTTTTTATCATTGAAGTCATCTCACTAATGAACATTTGTAAGGTTAATTTAAGATTTAATGTTTAAGGTCATGATTGAGGTTAACTGAAATTATACGTTGCAATTTTTCATTTATGAGGTCATCAGTGAGATGACTTCAAAAGTACATTTTTTTATCATTGAGGTCATCTCACTGATAAACATTTGTGAGGTTTTTTTAAAGTTTTATTTTGAGGTCATGATTGAACTTAACTGAAGTATTTCTTTACATTTTTTCATTTATGGGGTCATCAGTAAAAAGACCTCAAAAATAATTTTTCTTTTTACTGAGGTCATCTCAATGATGAACAATTGTAAGATTATTTTAAGGTTTAATTTTTGAAGTCGTGATTTAGGTTAACTGAAGTGGTAGTTTGCATTTTTCATAAAAGAGGTCATCAGTGAGATGACCTCAAAAATTATTTTTTCTATTACTGAAGTGATCTCACTGATAAACATTTGTGAGGTTATTTTAAGATTTTATTTTTGATGTCGTGATTTAGGTTGACTCAAGTGGTTCTTTGCATTTTTCATTTCTGAGGTCATTAGTGAGATGACCTCAAAAATTCTTTTTTTTTATTTTTGAGGTCATGGTTGAGGTTAACTGAAGTAGTCTATTGCATTTTTTTATTTATGACCTCATTAGTGAGATGACCTCAAAAATACATTTTTTTATCATTGAGGTCATCTCACTGATGAACATTTGTGAGGTTATTTTAAGATTTAATTTTTAAAGTCGTGATTGAGGTTAACTGAAGTGATCCTTTGCATTTGTCATTTATGAAGTCATCAGTGAGATAACCTCAAAAATACATTTTTTTATCATTGAGGTCATCTCACTGATAAAAATTTGTGCGGTTGTTTTAAGGTTTTATTTTTGAGGTTATTTAAAAGTTTTATTTTTGAGGTCATGATTGCGGACTAAAGGGGTCCTATGCATTTTTTTATTTATAAAATCATCAGTGAGATGACCTCAAAAATACATTTTTTTGTTACTGAGGTTATCTCATTGATGAACATTTGTGAGGTTATTTTAAGGTTTTATTTTTAAGGTCATGATTGAGGTTAATTGAAGTGGTCCTTTGCATTTTTTATTTAAAAAGTCATTAGTGAGATGACCTCAAAAATACATTTTTTTAATATTGAAGTCATCTCACTGATAAACGTTTGTGAAGTTTTTTTAAAGTTTTATTTTGAGGTCATAATTGAGGTTAACTAAAGTAGTCCTTTGCATTTCATTCATAATTCATTCATGAGGTCATCAGAGACCTTAAAAATAATTTTTCTTATTACTGAGGTCATCTCACCGATAAACATTTGTGAGATTAATTTAAGGTTTTATTTTTGAGATCATGATTGAGGTTGATTTAGGTAGTTTTCTTCAATTTTTCATTTACGAGGTCATTAATGAGATGACCTCAGAAATAATTTTTTTATCAATGAGGTTATCTCACTGATGTACATTTGTAAAGTTATTTTAAGGTTTTATTTTTGAGGTTATGATTGAAGTTAACTGAAATAATCTTTCACATTTTTTTTTATTTATGAGGTCATCAATGAGATTACCCAAAAAAACATTTTTTTTATAAATTAGATCATTTCACTAAAAAACATTTGTGAGGTCATTTTAACGTTTTATTTTTGAGGTCATGATTGAGGTTAACTGAAATGGTCCATTGCATTTTTTTCATTTATGAGGTCATCAGTAAGATGACCTTAAAATACATTTTTTTAATTTTGAGGTCATGGTTGAGGTTAAATAAAGTAGTGCATGTTTTCATTTATAAAGTCATCAGTGAGATGACCTCAAAAATTAATTTTTTTAATACTGAGGTCATCTCACTAATAAACATTTCTAAAGTTATTTTAAAGTTTCATTTTTGAGGGCATAATTGAGGTTAACTGAAGTGGTCCTTTACATTTTTTCATTTGAGGTCATCAATGAAGTGACCTCAAAAATACATTTTTTTATTTTTGAGGTCATGGTTGAGGTTAACTGATGTAGTGCATGTTTTCATTTATGAAGTCATCAGTGAGATGACCTCAAAAATTAATTTTTTTATTATTGAGGTCATCTCACTAATGAACATTTATGAGGTTATTTAAAGGTTTTATTTTTGAAGTCGTCATTGCGGTTAACTGAAGTGGTTTTTTGCATTTTTTCATTTACATCTTACTGATGACCTCAAATATTTTTTTTATTACTGAGGTCATCTTACTGATATACATTTGTGAGGTTTTTTTAAGGTTTCACTTTTGAAGTCATGATTTAAGTAGTCCTTTACAAATTTTTATTAATGAGATCATCCTCAAAACACATTTTTTTACCTTTGAGGTCATCTCACTGATGATCATTTGTAAAGTTAATTTAAAATTTTATTTTTGAGGTCATAATTAAGGTTAACTGAAGTGGTCCTTTGCATTTTTTACTTATAAGGTCATCAGTGAGATGACTTCAAAAATATTTTTTTTATTACTGAGGTCATCTCACTGATAAACATTTGTGAGGTTTTTTTAAGTTTTCACTTTTGAAATCATGATTGAGGTTAACTCAAAAATACATTTTTTTATCATTGAGGTCATTTCACTGATGAACATTTGTGATGCTAGTTTAATGTTTAATTATGAAAGTCATGGTTGAGGGTTCTTTACAAATTTTTATTAATGAGGTCATCAGTGAGATAACCTTAAAAATACATTTTTTATTACTGAGGTTATCTCACTGATAAACATTTGTAAAGTTATTTTAAGGTTTCATTTTTGAGGTCATAATTGAGGTCAACTAAAATGGTCTATTGCATTTTTCATATATGAGGTCATCAGTGAGATGACCTCAAAAATACTTTTATTACTGAGGTCATCTCACTGATAAATATTTGTGAGGTTACTCTTAAGTTTTATTTTTGAGGTTATGATTAAGGTTAACTGAAGTGATTTTTTGCATTTTTTCATTTATGAGGTCATCAGTAAGATGACCTTAAAAAAACATTTTTTTATTACCGAGGTCATGTCACTGATGAACATTTGTGAGGTTAATTTAAGATTTTATTTTTGAGGTATTAATTGAGGTTAACTGCAGACTTTCTTTCCATTTTTTCGTTTATGAGGTCATCAGTGAGATGACCTCAAAAATATTTTATTTATTACTACTACTAAATAAAATAAATAAAATAAATAAAATAAATAAAATAAATAAAATAAATAAAATAAATAAAATAAATAAAATAAATAAAATAAATAAAATAAATAAAATAAATAAAATAAATAAAATAAATAAAATAAATAAAATAAATAAAATAAATAAAATAAATAAAATAAATAAAATAAATAAAATAAATAAAATAAATAAAATAAATAAAATAAATAAAATAAATAAAATAAATAAAATAAATAAAATAAATAAAATAAATAAAATAAATAAAATAAATAAAATAAATAAAATAAATAAAATAAATAAAATAAATAAAATAAATAAAATAAATAAAATAAATAAAATAAATAAAATAAATAAAATAAATAAAATAAATAAAATAAATAAAATAAATAAAATAAATAAAATAAATAAAATAAATAAAATAAATAAAATAAATAAAATAAATAAAATAAATAAAATAAATAAAATAAATAAAATAAATAAAATAAATAAAATAAATAAAATAAATAAAATAAATAAAATAAATAAAATAAATAAAATAAATAAAATAAATAAAATAAATAAAATAAATAAAATAAATAAAATAAATAAAATAAATAAAATAAATAAAATAAATAAAATAAATAAAATAAATAAAATAAATAAAATAAATAAAATAAATAAAATAAATAAAATAAATAAAATAAATAAAATAAATAAAATAAATAAAATAAATAAAATAAATAAAATAAATAAAATAAATAAAATAAATAAAATAAATAAAATAAATAAAATAAATAAAATAAATAAAATAAATAAAATAAATAAAATAAATAAAATAAATAAAATAAATAAAATAAATAAAATAAATAAAATAAATAAAATAAATAAAATAAATAAAATAAATAAAATAAATAAAATAAATAAAATAAATAAAATAAATAAAATAAATAAAATAAATAAAATAAATAAAATAAATAAAATAAATAAAATAAATAAAATAAATAAAATAAATAAAATAAATAAAATAAATAAAATAAATAAAATAAATAAAATAAATAAAATAAATAAAATAAATAAAATAAATAAAATAAATAAAATAAATAAAATAAATAAAATAAATAAAATAAATAAAATAAATAAAATAAATAAAATAAATAAAATAAATAAAATAAATAAAATAAATAAAATAAATAAAATAAATAAAATAAATAAAATAAATAAAATAAATAAAATAAATAAAATAAATAAAATAAACCTTACCTAACCTAATCTAACCTAACCTATTTGTAAATAATCAAAATTCAAAATAATTTAATTACAAAAGTTACAAAAAAGTTACAAATTTAACACGTTTCTACTGTAAAATTCATGTTCCTAATTCTATTCTGAAAAAATAAATTTTATTGTAGATCCTTATTTTAATTAATTTTTTTTTTTTAAATTTGTCATGTTTTTAATGTGAACTTTAATGCCTTATTTAAATGTGATAATAAAACTTGAATTTTTTATTAAATTTGAATATTTTTGTAAAATAAATTAATTTTTTTGCTTATTTAGCAAATTTATCTTTTTTTAAAGTTATAATTTATGATCATCCATTTCACACTCTCACATACACCAGACGCGCGAATAAAATATTCCTGCTAGAATTGTATGGATCTGGGCGCGCTTCCTCCTGCATCGACAATGCGGCATGAGGCTCTCCGCCACTACTCGTGGCCGGTAGTATCTGGTAGTATCGCACGCGTGCTGCTACCAACAGGACGCGCTTGATTCCTGCAATCCTGCCGCGTACGTACGTGGGCACGAAAGCTCCGCGCAATCATCGAGAGAGTTACATAAGTGCTGCTGAAAAAAGTGCGGAAAAGTGACATTATCTGCAACATAAAAAAAACGGAATTAATCAACATTGCTTTCAGGTAAAAAAAATTTTTGCAGCAATTAAGTTCTTAGCAGCATTTGAAAAATTATGAAATTAATTGTAATCCTTAATTTAATATTTCCGCCCCCTTAATTTAATTTAATTAAGGGTTTATCAAATTTGAGTTGAGTTATATTGATGTAGTTTGAGAACCACTGCAACTATTGAGTTGCGGTTTAAAAATATTGTTTCTGGGGGGTTGTAGCTACATGCTGGTGTTATAGTCATCCCTTAAATTAGTTCATAAAAACTTGCAAAAATGATTTAATTATAGTTTTGTTAAATTTTCAAGAAAATGAGTTGAGTTGCATTGATGTAGTTTGAGAACCACTGCAAATATTGAGTTGGGGTTTAAAAATATTGTTTTTAAAGAGTTGTAGCTACATGCTGATACTATATTTTACTCTTACAATAATTTATAAAAGCTTTTAATTACAATTTTGATGATTTTTCAAAAATTTAAGTTGAGTCCCATTGACGTAGTTTGAGAACCACTGCAAATATTAAGTTGCAGTTTAAAAATACTGACACTGAAGGAGTATAGCTGCATGTTAATAATATGGCAAAGCCTTAAATTAGTTCATGAAAACTTGCAGGATTAATTTAATTGCAATTTTAATAATTTATCAAAAATTTGAGTTGAGTTGCATTGATGTAGTTTAAGAACCACTGCGAATATTGAGTTGCGGTTTAAAAATATTGTTTCTTAAAGGTTGTAGCTTTATGCTAATACTATATTCAACTCTTAAAATAGTTCATAAAAGCTTGCAAAAAATATTTAATTACAATTTTGATAATTTTTTAAAAATTTAAGTTGAGTCCCATTGACGTAGTTTGAGAACCACTGCAAAAATTGAGTTGCGGTTTAAAAATGCTGTTACTGAAGAGTTGTAGCTACATGCTGATATTAAAATCTAGGCTTAAAATAGTCCAGAAAAGCTTGCAAAATTTTTTAAATTTAAATTTTGTTAATTTTTACAAAAATTGATGTATTTTGAGAACTGCTGCAAATATTGAGAAAATACTTTAACTACAGAGTTTGTGCTACATGCTAATACTATAGTCTACCCTTAAAATAATTTTAAAAAAACTAGCATTTAATTATTTAACTTTAGTTGAGTTACATTGATATAGTTTGAGAACCACTGCGCATATCAAGCTGCGATTTGAAATATTCGTTTTGCCATTCTTCATTACATAAAGGGGCGATGATAACAATATAAATAAATAAAACGCATGGCGTGTAAAAAATCGCAAATCGATGAGGCGGATTAGATAACATTAGGATTGCGCCAACGATGTGCTGAAGGGTGTTACGGGGGGGTTATTGCTAGCAGAAATTGTTAATCGATGAATCGTATAACGACAAAAACCGAACGCGCAAATACGTGCGGCTAATGCGATTGTTTGATCTTTGTTGAAAACAAAAATAAACAAATTTAGATCAATAACAGTAGTAGGCGGCGTAAACATTGGAATAGTTTGTTTGAATGCAATTAGTGCGGTCCGCAATTCAATTGGAAAAGTAAACGTGTTCAATTTATGAATTTAACTATGAGAAGATTCGCTTTAACTAACCGAACACTTTACTTGTATTATAATTACTCCCTGCTGGAATGACAGCGATGTCAAGACTTTCATTTAACTCAAGTATGAGGAGACGCTTCTCGCATTTCCACCACTCAGTTTGGAAATTTTATTGCAACTTTGCCATTAAGAGGATAGATTTAATTAGCTTCCGGTTCCATATGTTGCTGACGAAAAAATGCATTAGTGTAAACTTTTTTCTTGAGAATAATTCTATTAACTCTAAAAATAGCTGAAGTAATCAAATTTAGTATTACGTTTTAAGACAGAAACAAAATTTGTTAGTTTTTTTTTAAATAAATCCGAAATAAAATTTTAAATCTAATAAAATTTGTTGTAAATTGACAAAACATTTGGCAACATTGTATTTTTGAACAAAGTCGCTTTACATAAACATTTATTAAGTGACGTTTAACACTAGAGCGGGTAGGTGGGGAACATCTATAATTGCTACTTGCTTGCAAGTTTCAAACTTAGTTCCCGTCCACTTACCCAAGTGTCTGTTGTCAAAAATTGAATCACAATGTAATTTGCTCACAAGCTGTTACTTACTTCTCACTCACTCAAACCAAAGAGTTAGATCACAAACATTTGAGAGGGTGGGTAAGGATCACTAATGAATACTACTCGCACGCAAACTTTAAACTTAGTTCCCGCCCACCTACCTAAGTGTTTGTTGTCTATAAATTGGACCACAAACGCTTGTTTAAACTAAGTTTGAAGCTTGTGAGCAAGTAGCAGACATTGGTGATTCCCACTCACCCTCTTAAGTGTTTGTGATCTAACTTTTTGACAACAAACACTTGGGTGGGCGGGCGGAAACTAAGCTTAAAATTGGCGGGGTGTTTCTTGGGTGAGTAGGCGGAAATTAAGTTCAAAGCTTGCGGATGAGTAGGCTAAATAAGTTTAAAACTTGCGGGCGAGTAGCATTTGTTGGTGTTCCTTACCCAAGTGTTTGTAATCTAAGTTTGAAGCTTGTTTGAAGAAAGTATAATTCACCACCCGCCTAAGAGGTTGTGATTTAATGTTTAAATTTCAGGAGGCGGGAATTAAATTTAAAGTTAGAGGGCTAGTAGCATTTATTGTTGTTCCCCAGCCACCCGCCCAAGTATTTGTGATCTAACTTTTTGACAACAAACACTTGGGTGGGTGGGCGGGAACTAAGTTTAAAGTTTGTGGGCAAGTAGTATTTATTGGTATTCTCCAGCCACCCGCCCAAGTGTTTGTAATCCAATTTATTGACAACAAACAAGTGAGAGAGTGGATGGGGATCACCAATTGCAGTCATTGCCCACAAACTTCAAACTTAGTACCTGCCTACCCACCCAAGTGTCTGTTGTCAAAAAGATAGATCACAAACATTTAAGAGAATAGGTGGAAATTATCAACAAATGCTACTTGCTTACTAACTTTGTCACAAATATTTTACTTAACCGCTGATTACGTAAACTTAGGTTACTAACCAAATGTAAATTAAACATTTTTTTGGATGAATCAAGTATGCTAAATCTAAATTTACAAAAGCCAACCTAATATTTCAACCAATAGCTTTATGACCACAAAATAATTGACAAAAAATGACAAATTTTCTATTTAATCGCTGATTACGTAAACTTAGATTACCAACTTAATGTAAACCAAAATTTTTTTTGATAAGTCAAGTGTGCCGAAACTAAATTTATTAATGCCAAATTAATATTTTGACCAATAGCTTCATAACCACTAAACAAAAAGCAAAAATTAAAAATATTTTAACTGTCGATTACATAAACCTAGGTT
This sequence comes from Tachinus rufipes, assembly GCA_963932245.1. Classification (NCBI taxonomy): domain Eukaryota; kingdom Metazoa; phylum Arthropoda; class Insecta; order Coleoptera; family Staphylinidae; genus Tachinus; species Tachinus rufipes. Next base: position 1,501,492 of record OZ010748.1, on the reverse strand, counting down.
TCTAATCAAATTCAAACTAAATATTTCCCAAATTTAAATTTACAAACGCCAATCTAAACATTTGGGCGGGTGGCTGGGAAACACCCAGCCACCCGCCCAAGTGTTTGTGATCTAATTTTTTGACAACAAACAGTTGGGTGGGTGGGCGGGAACTAAGTTTGAAGTTTGTGGGCAAATAGTATTCAATGATGTTCCCCAACCACTTGCTCAAATGTGTGTAATCCAACTTTTTGACAACATACACGAGGTTGGGTAGGCAGGGACTAACTTTAAAGCTTGCAGGCAAGTAGCATTTATTAGTGTTTCCCAATCATCCGCTCAAGTGTTTGTGATTCAGCTTTTTAAGAACAAAAACTTGGGTGAGCGGGCGGGAAAAAAATTAAAAGGTTTTTGGCAAGTACCAATTATTGGTGTTTTCCATCCACCCGCCCAAGTGTTTGTGTTTCAACTTTTTGACAACAAACATTTGGTTTGGTGAGCAGAAACTAAGTTTAGAGCTTGAAACAGAGTAACATTAATTGGTGTACTCCACCCACCAGCCAAGTGTTTGTGAATTTTTTAATAACAACCACTTTGGTGGATACCAATAAATAATAATTGCCCACAAGCTTTGAATTTAGTTTCCGCCCACCCACCCAAATGTTTGTCGGCAAAAAATTAAATCACAAACACTTGAGCGGGTAGAGAACACCAATAAAAGCTACTTGCCCGCTAGTATTGAACTTACTTCTCGCCCGCCCAAATCAAAAAGTTACATCATTAACTCTTGGGCGAGTGAGTGAGTAACACCAATAAATGCTACTTGTCCGCTTGCTTCAAACTTTGTTCCTACCCACCCACCCAAGAGTTTGTTGTCCAAAAGTTAGATTACAAACATTTGGGCGGAAAGTTGGAAAAACCAGTAAATACTCCTTGCCCGTAAGTTTCAAACTAAGTTCCCGCCCACGCACCCAAGTGTTTGTTGTCCAAAACTAAGACCACAAACACTTGGGCGGGTGGTTGGGGAACACCAATAAATAGTAATTGTCCGTAAGCTTCGAACTTAGTTCCCGCCCACCCACCCAAGTGTTTGTTGTCCAAAAGTTAGATCACAAACACTTGGGCGGGTGATTGAGGAACACCAATAAATACTACTTGCTCGTAAGCTTTGAAATTAATTCCCGCCCACCCACCTAAGTGTTTGTTATCCAAAAGTTAGATCACAAACACTTGGGCGGGTGATTGGGGAACACCAATAAATAGTAATTGTCCGTAAGCTTCGAATTTAGTTCCCGCCCACCCACCCAAGTGTTTGTTGTCCAAAAGTTAGATCACAAACACTTGGGCGGGTGATTGGGGAACACCAATAAATACTACTTGCTCATAAGCTTTGAACTTAGTTCCCACCGACCCACCTAAGTGTTTGTTGGCAAAAAGTTAAACCACAAACACTTGGGCGAGTGGTTGGGGAACACCAATAAATAGTAATTGTCCGTAAGCCTCAAACTTAGTTCCCGCCTACCCACCCAAGTGTTTGTTATCCAAAAGTTAGATCACAAACACTTGTAAAACACCAATAAATACTACTTGCCCGTAAGCTTCGAATTTAGTTCCCGCCCACCCACCCAAGAGTTTGTTGTCCAAAAGTTAGATCACAAACACTTGGGCGGGTGGTTGGGGAACACCAATAAATAATATTTGTCCGTAAGCTTCAAACTTATTTCCCGCCCACCCACCCAAGAGTTTGTTGTCTAAAAGTTAGATCACAAACACTTGTAAAACACCAATAAATACTACTTGCCCGTAAGCTTCGAATTTAGTTCCCGCCCACCCACCCAAGAGTTTGTTGTCCAGAAGTTAGATCACAAACACTTGGGCGGGTGGTTGGGGAACACCAATAAATAATATTTGTCCGTAAGCTTCAAACTTATTTCCCGCCCACCCACCCAAGAATTTGTTGTCTAAAAGTTAGATCACAAACACTTGTAAAACACCAATAAATACTACTTGCCCGTAAGCTTCGAATTTAGTTCCCGCCCACCCACCCAAGTGTTTGTTGTCCAGAAGTTAGATCACAAACACTTGGGCGGGTGATTGGGGAACACCAATAAATACTACTTGCTCATAAGCTTAGAACTTAGTTCCCACCGACCCACCTAAGTGTTTGTTGGCAAAAAATTAAACCACAAACACTTGGGCGGGTGGTTGGAAAACACCAATAAATACTACTTGCCCTTAAGCTTCAAACTTAGTTCCCGCCCACCCACCCAAGTGTTTGTTGTCCAAAACTTAGATCACATACACTTGGGCAGGTGGTTGGGGAACACCAATAAATAATATTTGTCCGTAAGCTTCGAACTTAGTTCCCGCCCAACTACCCAAGTGTTTGTTGTTACAAAGTTAGATCACAAACACTTGGACGAGTGGTTGGGAAACACCAATAAATAGTAATTGTCCGTAAGCCACAAACTTAGTTCCCGCCCACCCACCCAAATGTTTTTTTTCCAAAAGTTAGATCACAAACACTTGGGCGGGTGATTGAGAAACACCAATAAATACTACCTGCACGTAAGCTTCAAACTTAATTGGGCGGGTGCGTGGAAAACACCAATAAATGCTACTTGCCTGTAAGCTTTGAATTTAGTTCCCGCCCAAGTGTTTGTTGTCCAAAAGTTAGATTACACTTAGGCGAGTAGTTAGAGAACACCAATAAATACTACTTGCCCGTAAGTTTCGAACTTAATTCCCGCCCACCCACCCAAATGTTTGTTAACAAAACGTTAGATCACAAACACATAAATAGTACTTGCCCTTAAGCTTTGAACTTAGTGCCCGCCCACCCACCCAAGTGTTTGTTGTCCAAAAGTTAGATCACAAACACTTTGGCGGGTGATTGGGGAACACCAATAAATGCTACTTTTCCGTAAGCTTCGAACTTAGTTCCCACCCACCCACCCAAGAGTTAGTTGTCAAAATGTTAAAGCTCAAACAATAAAGCGGGTGGTCGGGAAATACTACTAGCCTACAAGCTTCAAACTTAGTTACCACTTAAGCACCCAAGTGTTTGTGATTTAACTTTTTGACAACAAACACTTGGGCGGGTGGGCGGAAACTAAGTGCAACTCAAATCAAAAAGAGCCCATAACTTTCTTAACTCCTGCTGGATTTTAATAAAATTTGAATTTCACATAACCTACAAATTTGCAATTATAACCCTTTTACTGAATTTATAAATTTAAAAAAATTTACAAAATGGCGGATGATTTTTGAATATAACAAAATGCGACTAAAACAAAAAAGTGTGCATAACTTTTTTAATTCTTGCTGGAGTTTAATAAAATTTGAGTTTTACATAACCTTCAAATTTGTAAATATAACCCTTTTACTGAATTTACAAATTTCAAAAAAATTACAAAATTTTTATAAAATTTAAGTTTCACATAACCTATAAATCTGCAAATATAACCTTTCTATTAAATTTATAAATTTTTAAAAACTTACAAAATGACGGATAGTTTTTGAGTCTTAACAAAATATGTCTAAAACCAAAAAAAACTCATAGTTTTTTTAATTCTTGGTGGATATTTATGAAATTTGAGATTTACATAACCTACAAATCTGCAAATATAACCCTATTATTGAATTTATAAATTTTTAAAAGGTTACAAAATGGCGGATAATTTTTGAATCTTAACAAAATTCGACAGAAACCAAAAAAGCATATATCTCCGTAACTATATATTAGATTGTTATAAAATTTGTCCACAATAAAGCTATTAGTAGCTTCTTTAACTTGTACAAATTTCAACTATTTCCATTCGGTAATTTTAGATAAAATTAATTTTATTACGTCATTCAAAAATTCTCAAGAAACATGTTGGCTTGACTCAAATTACTACATCTCCGTAACTATATATTAGATTGACATGAAATTTGTTCACAATAGAGCTACTATTGGGTTCTTTAATAGGTAAAAATTTGAACTAATTCGATTCGGTAGTTTTAGTTTAAATTAATTTTATTATGTCATCCAAAAAATTTAAAAAAACACGTTTGATTTAAACTACAATATCTCCGTAACTATATATTGGATCAACAAAAAATTTATTCATAATAAAGCTACTTTAAATTATGTAAAATTTATCCAAATATTTATTTTAATATTCTTAACAATTCCCAAGCTATTAATTAAAACCCAATTATTCAATTTAAAAAAAATCTTTGATAAATTAATTAACAAAATTAAGACCCTTCTGACGTTCAGAAAAAGTTCCCACAAACATCAATATGCACAACAAACAACTTTAAGTTAAATTTAGAAATCAATCAATCAAACTGTACAAGCTACATGCGAAGAAGGCTTTAATTATCCATCGACATTCGATGCGGAAATTGCGGAGTTCTTTCGTTACATTTTTTTTCGGGCATCCGCATCACCCGTCACGTCCGAATTGTCACGAATTTAGACGAAAGGTCATCATGAAATAAAAATAAAAAATAAAAGGCATCCCAACCCCTTTACTTTAGCTCAATTAACATAAATTTTGCATAATTGTCGCTGACGTTTAATCAAATCTGCATATGATTAAGATGGATGGGGATGAATTAATGAAGTTTGGTTTGTAACTAGGCTGAAATGTGCTGAATAAAAATAATAAAAAAAAAATATATTTATATATATATATATACTCACAAAAGCGGTCATCAGAGAACATAATTTTAAATTATAATTTTTTTATTTGTAACTAGGTTTAAATATGCTCAATTGAGTTTAAAAAAATTAAATTGCTCAAATAATTTGAGTTATGATTTTTTTATGCAACAATAATGATTTTCAAAATTTTCAGCTTGTTTTCACTTAAGTGCTTGTAACTTAAGAACAAAATTTTACAAATTAATCAAAATTAGTTTGTAACTAGGTTTAAGTATGCTTAATAAGTGTGTTTAATTTAAATTTTCTAAATGCTCAAAATTTTGAGTTATGATTTTTTATTTCACCTCATGCATTTTCATAATTTGCAACTAATCTCTCCTTAAGTGTCTGTAACTTAGTAACGGATTGAAACAAATAAATGCAAGTGTATTTAATAAGTATGTTTAATTACATCTAGTTAACTATGACATTAATTGAGTTATAAATTTTTAATTAGTCTACTTCATCTATTCGGTATAATTTACAAACTTGCTTAACTATCCATAACTTTAAAGTCTGCAAGAATAAATTTATGAAACTAATATTTATGCAAAGTGTTATCAATATGGTAATAACTTTTATCAAAATTACAACCGAAGCTTAGTGTATCTAGCAACGCCAGTGCCTCATTTATGCAAACGACGTTTGGGAGTTAACTTTTCTCCGTGAGTTATATTACTTTATTGCCCTTTTCATGTCCTATGCACTCGACATGATACGTCCTGACCTATATATACTCAACATATTCACATCCAACGGTAATTGTGCGTATTTTAATAAATCAATATTTAAATTTTAATTTCACAATTCTCACCCCAAAAGGGTTAATTTCATTTAAAAAACTAATTCAACTCTCTTAATGTCTTCTCGTTCTCTTATAAAAGCAATTGAAATTACCCATTCGCTTGAATAATCATTTGCCGCAAAAGGAGAAAACGATTTTAGGCTTGAAACAATGGAAGTGTAGACAATAAGGGTTGTTTTAAATAAGGGTGCAAATCGATAAGAGTCTCGTTTTAATTGCGTGCTCGTCCGATGGATGAATTGTGAATGAATGAATGAATGAAAGTGCTTGAGATTGTGAGGAAAAAGTTAAGGTCAGGGTGGAAATGAGAGTGGTAATGGGGTAGTTTGTCAAAGATTGGTTGACGGAAATGGGCAATCCATCAACTCAATGATATCTTGATTATTATTAGTTGGAATGATTTTTATATTTTATTGGAATATTTTTATAAGTTTTGATGAAATATATTTTTTCATTAACCATAAGCCGACCAGAACTTTATTAAAAACACTATAAATTTATATTATACTTACCGACTGCGCCATATCAAATTAAAAAAAATTGATTTAAAATAATTAAATTAAATAATTAATTGCTAAAATTTAATCCAATGTGCCATAACAAATGCCAAATAATCCTTTTTTTTATAAAAGTCAACCAAAAGTTTAGCTAAATTGCGTAACATGTACATAGCCTATAGATTGTGCAAAAAAAAACAATTAATTTTTTTTTTTTTTAAATATTTTGTTAAAAAGAAATATGTTTATAGTTCAATAAAAAAAAAAAATTTTTTTTTAAATTATTTGGCTTATTTATTTTTTTATGGCGTTGGTAACATTTGATTTAAAAACATTAAATTTAGTAGAAAACAAAACTGTATTTTAAAAATAAATGAAAAACGTAAAAAAATATATGCTCTAATATAACCGCTTTTGTAAGTATACATATATATATATATATATATATATATATATAAATCAAAAACGTTAAAAACATTTTTTTTGTCTAACTTGAATAAATAAAACATTAATGTTAAAAAAATTAACGTTCTCATATAAACGCTTTTGTAAATATATATATATAAATAAAACAAAAACGTTAAATAAATATATGCTCCTATAAACCGCCTTTGTGAGGGTTAGTCAAAACACCTAAATAATTGTCCAATAGTTTCAATAAGTTTCAAATAAAAGTTTTTTGGTTTTAAGCAAACTAATTTATAAAAATATTTTTAATATACAGGGTGTTTTTATTTTATTGTAGATATGTAGTAAACTTTTTTTTTATTCTAAAATAAATTTTTTTTTGTAAAATAAAATTTTTTTTGTAAATTTTTTTTTTTTATAAAATGCACCATTTTTGAGTTATAATCAAAATTCTGAACGTCAAATAAAAAACATTTTCACACATTCATATTTATTTTATTTGAAAAAAAAAAAGAATTTTTCAGTTTCACAACAAAATAAACAACCTACTTATTAAAAATATTTTTATAAATTAGTTTGTTTAATACCAAACAACTTTTGTTTGAAATTTTTAACAATTAGAAAATTATTTAAGTGTTCCGGTAATTTTATAACTAACCCTGTATAAAGCAAACACGTAAAAAAAAATGCTTCAATATAACCGGTTTTGTGAGTATGTATATACATATATATATATATATAAAAATAAAACAAAAACGTTAAAAAAATATATGCTTTTACATAACCGCTTTTGTGAGTGTATATATATATACAGAGTGTACATTAAGTGGCAAGCAAAATTTTAGAATTAAATTAAATTTTAATTTTTTTGTGTGCATATTTACCCACAAAAGCGGTCATTTAGTGCATAATTTTTTTGGTTTATATATATATATATATATGTATATATATATACTCACAAAAGCGGTCATATGGGAACATAATTTTTTACGTTTTTCTTTATATGCATAATATGGTAACTTTAAAAAACAAGTTTTTAAAATTAAAAAAAAAAAAAAATTTATTAATTTTTTTAAATTTTAAATACTTTTATGCATTTTTTAGAAATATTTTAATGGATATTGTTGTTTAAAGTAAATACAAGTCAGATAGCAAAATATTTAAACAAATATTTACTTGTAGTACAAGGCTTCTAAGAATTCTAACAAAAATTCACTGACAGTTCAGAGATGTAATTAAAAAATTATGTATATAAAAAAGTGCAAAATTTTTTTGATTTAAAATCAGGAACTGACAACTGAATTTATTTCTTATCAAACTTTAACCAACAATTGTTTTTTATTGTTTCTATTAATTTAGTACAGTTTCAAACCAAGTTTAGCCAAGTTGTAAACCAAATATTGTAAAAAATTATTCTAATTACTAACACTATTTTTTTATTGTTTTTGATCATTTAATATACTTTCTAAAAAATTTAGCTGAGTTTCAAACCTTAGTATTGTTAAATTTAATTTTATTAAAGTAGTTTTGACAATAATTTTTTCAAATTAAATTTAGCCAAGTTGCAAACCATTATATTGCAATCTAATTTAAGTATATTATAGTAATTTAAAATCAAGATGGCGTTGATTAAATTTAATTAACAACAAAATGGCGGCCAATTTACTGAATTGAATTAATTTCAGAATCATCAGTTATTTTAATGCAATTTTAAAATTAGCAACTGAAAATGATTAATATTCATCTCACTGATGAACGTTTGCGAAGTTATTTTAAGGTTTTATTTTTGAGGTCATAGTTGAGGTTAACTTAGGTGGTTCTTTGCAACGTCATTTGTGAGATGACCTCAGTAAATTTTTTTTTATTAATGAGGTCATTTTACTTTTGAATATTTGTGAGGTTATTTAAAAGTTTTATTTTTAAAGTCATGGTTGAGGATAAATGAGATGGTTTTTTACATATTTTTAATAATGAAGTCATCAGTGAGATGACCTCAGTAATATAAATTGTATTACTGAGGTCATCTCACTGATAAACATTTGTAAAGTTATTTTTAAGTTTTATTTTTGAGGGTAACTGAAGTAGACTTTTATTTTTTTTATTTTGAGGTCATCAGTGAGATGACCTCAATAATATAAAATGTATGACTGAGGTCATCTCACTGATGATTATTTGTGAGGTTATTTAATGGTTATATTTTTAAAGTATTGGTTGAGGGTAGCTGAATTAGTCTTTTACAATTTTTTTTGAAGTTATCAGTAAAATGACCTCAGTGATATTAAATGTATACCTGAACTCATTTCACTAATGAACATTTGTGAGGTTAATTAATAGTTTTATTTTTAAAGTCATAGTTGAGGGTAACTGAGGTAGTCCTTTACAATTTTTTATTTTGAAGTTATCAGTGAAATGACCTCAGTAAAATAAAATGTATAACTAAGGTCATCTTACTGATGATTATTTGTGAGGATATTTAATGGTTTTGTTTTTAAAGTCATGGTTGAGGGTAACTAAGGTAGTCCTTTACAATTTTTTTTTTTGAGGTCATTAGTAAAATGATTTCAGTAATATAAAATGTATAACTGAGGTCATCTCACTGATGATTATTTGTGAGGTTATTTAATGGTTTTATTTTTAAAGTCATGATTGAGAGTAATTGAGGTAGTCTTTTACAATTTTTTTTGAAGTTATTAGTAAAATGACCTCAGTAATATAAAATGTATACCTGAAGTCATTTCACTGATAAACATTTGTAAAGTTATTAAATAGTTTTATATTTAAAGCCATGGTTAAGGGTAACTGAGAAAGTCTTTTACATTTTTTATTTTGAGGTCATTAGTAAATAAACCTCAGTAATATAAAATGTATAACTGAGGTCATCTCACTGATAAACATTTGTGAGTTTTTTAATGGTTTCATTTTTAAAGTCATGGTTGAGGGTAACTAAGGTAGATTTTTACAATTTTTTATTTTGAAATTACCAGTGACCTTAATAATATAAAATGTTTTAACTGAGGTCATCTTACTAATAATTATTTGTAAGGTTATTTAATGCTTTTTTTTTTAAATCGTGGTTGAGGGTAACTGAGGTACTTTTTTACAATTTTTTTTGGGGTGTTAAGTGAGATGACCTTAGTAATATAAAATGTATCACTGAGGTCATCTCACTGATGAACATTTTTGAGGTTATTTAATGGTTTTATTTTTGAAGTCATGATTGAGGGTAACTGAGGTAGTCCTTTACAATTTTTTTTGAGGTTATTAGTGAAATATTAATAATTTTATTTTTAAAGTCATAGTTGAGGGTTTCTTAGGTAGTGCTTTACACTTTTTATTTTGAGGTCATCAGTAAAATGACCTTAGTAATAGCAGTTGTATACCTGAAGTCATCTTACTGATGATTATTTGTGAGGTTATTTAATGGTTTTGTTTTTAAAGTCATAGTTTAGGGTAACTAAGGTAGTCCTTTACAATTTTTATTTTGAAATCATCAGTGAGATGACCTCAGCTTAGTAATATAAAATGTATAATTGAAGTCATCTCACTTATAAACATTTGTGAGGTTATTTATTGTTTTTTTTTTAAGTTATAGTTGAGGGTAACTGAGGTAGTCTTTTACAATTTATTTTTGAGGTCATTAGCAAATTGACCTTAGTAATATAAAATGTTTAACTGAGGTGATCTCATTGATAGTTATTTGTGAGGTTATTTAATGGTTATATTTTTAAAGTCATAGTTGAGGGTAACTGAGGTAGTCTTTTGCAATTTTTTTTGAGGTCATTAGCGAGTTGACTTTAGTAATATAAAATGTTTAACTGAGGTCATCTCATTGATAGTTATTTGTGAGGTTATTTAATGGTTATATTTTTAAAGGCATGGTTGAGGGTAACTATGGTAGTCTACAATTTTTGTTTAGGTTATTAGTGGGATGACCTTAGTTAGAGAAAAAGTATAACTGAGGTCATCTTACTGATAATTATTTGTGAGGTTATTTATTGGTTTTATTTTTAAAGTTAGGTTGAGGGTAACTGAGGTAGTATTTTCAATTTTTTTTTGAGGACATTAAAAAAATGACTTCAGTAACTAAAAAAGTTTACCTGAGGTCATCTCACTGATAAACATTAGTGAGGTTTATTAATGGGATTATTTTTTAAGTCACGGTTGAGGGTAACTGAGGTAGTCTTTTACAATTGTTTTTTTTTTTTGAGGTCATTAGTGAAATGACCTTAGTTAAAGAAAATGTATATCTGAAGTCATCTCACTGATAATTATTTGTGAGGTTATTTAATGGTTTTATTTTTAAAGTCACAATTGAGGGTAACTTAAGTAATCTTTTACAATTTTTTTGAGGTCATAAGTGAGATGACCTTAGTAATATAAAATGTATAACTGAGGTCATCTCACTGATAAACAATTGTGAGGTTATTTAATGGTTTTATTTTTAAAGTCATGATTGAGGGTAATTCAGGTAATCCTTTACAATTTTTTCTTAGGTTATTAATGAAATGACCTTAGTATTATAAAATGTATACCTGAGGTCATCTCACTGATGAGCATTTGTAAGGTTATGTAATGGTTTTATTTTTAAATTTACAGTTGAGGGTAACTGACATAATCCTTTACAAATTTTTTGAGGTCATTAGTGAGATGACCTTAGTTATAGAAAATGTATAACTGAAGTCATCTCACTGATGATTATTTGTGAGGTTATTTAATGGTTTTATATTTAAAGTCATTCTTGAAGGTAACTGGGGTAGTCCTTTTCAATTTTAATTTTAGGTCATCAGTGAGATGACCTCAGTAATATAAAATGTATAACTGAGGTCATCTCACTGATGAACAATTTTGAGGTTATTTAAAAGTTTTTTTTTAAGTCATGATTGAGGGTAACTGAGGTAGTCTTTTACAGATTTTATTTTAAGGTCATTAGTGAGATGACCTCAGTTATATAAAATGTATAACTGAGGTCATTTCATTGATGAACATTTGTGAAATTATTTAATGGTTTTAGTTTTAAAGTCATGGTTGAGAGTAACTGAGGTAGCCCTTTTCATTTTTTTTTTGAAGTCTATAGTAAAATGACCTCAGTAATATTAAATGTATACCTGAGGTCATCTCACTGATAAACATTTGTGAGGTTATTCAATGGTTTTATTTTTAAAGTCATTCTTGAAGGTAACTGAGGTAGTCCTTTACAATTTTAATTTTAGGTCATCAGTGAGATGACCTCAGTAATATAAAATGTATATCTGAGGTCATCTCACTAATGAACATTTGTGAGGTTAATTAATGGTTTTATTTTTAAAGTCATAGTTGAGGGTAACTGAAGTAGTCCTTTACAATTTTTATTTCAAGTCATCAGTAAGATGACCCCAATAATATAAAATGTATACCTGAGGTCATCTCACTGATGCACATTTGTGAGGTTAATTATTGGTTTTATTTTTAAAGTTATGGTTGAGGGTAACTGAAGTAGTCTTTTACAATTTTTATTTTAGGTCATCGGTGAGATGACCTCAGAAATATAAAATGTATAGCTGAGGTCATTTCAATGATGAACATTTGTGAGGTTATTTATTGGTTATTTTTAAAGTCATAGTTGAGGGTAAGTGACTTAGTTTTATTTTATGAGGTTATTAGTTAGATGACCTCAGTAAAACAAAATGTATACCTCAGGGGTCATCTCACTGATGAACATTTCTAAGATTATTTAATGGTTTTATTTTTGAAAGTCATGATTGATGGCAACTGAGGTAGTTTTTTACATTTTTTTGAGGTCATTAGTGAAATGACCTCAATAATATAAAATGTATACCTGAGGTCATCTCACTGATGAACATTTATGAAGTCAGTTTAAAGTTTTATTTTTGAAGTCATAATTGATAATAACTGAGGTAGTTCTTTACAAATTTTTTTTGAGATCATTAGTAAAGTGACTTTAGTTATAAAAAATGTATAACTGAGGTCATCCCACTGATGAACATTTTTGAGGTTATTTATTGATTTTATTTTTGAAGTCATGATTGAGGGTAACTGAGGTAGTCTTTTACAATTTTTTTTTGAGGTCATAAGTAAAATGACCTCAGTAATATAAAATGTAAAACTGAGGTCAGTTGACCTCAGTTTTACATTTTATGTGAGATCACTGATAAACATTTTTGAGGTTATTTATTGGTTTTATTTTTGAAATCATGATTGAGGGTAACTGAGGTAGTCCTTTACAATTTTTTTTGAGGTTATTAGTAAAATGACCTTAGTAATATAAAATGTATAACTGAGGTCATCTCACTGATGAACATTTGTGAAGTTATTTTATGGTTTTATTTTTGAGGTCATAGTTGAGGGTTACTAAGGTAGTTGTTTACAATTTTTAATTTTGAGGTCACCAGTGAGATGACCTCAGTAATATAAAATGTATAACTGAGATCATCTCACTGATAATTATTTGTGAGGTTGTTTAATGGTTTTATTTTTAAAGTCATAGTTGAGGGTAGCTGAATTAGTCTTTTACAATTTTTTTTGAGGTTATTAGTGAGATGACTTTAGTTATATAAAATGTTTACCTGAGGTCATCTCACTGATAAACATTTGTGAGGTTATTTAATGGTTTAATTTTTAAAATTATGATTGAGGGTAACTGAAGTAGTTCTTTATAATTTTTATTTTAAGTCATCAGTGAGATGACCTCCGTAATATAAAATGTATACCTGATGTTATCTCACTGATAAACATTTGTGAGGTTATTTTAATGTTTTCTTTTAAAAGTCATGATTGAGATTAATTGAGGTAGTCTTTTACAATTTTTATTTTGAAGTCATCAGTGAGATGACCTCAGTATTATAAAATGTATAACTGAGGTCATCTCACTGATAATTATTTGTGAGGTTATATAAAGGTTTTATTTTTTAAGTCATAGTTAAAGGTAACGAAGGTAGTCCTTTACAATTTTTTATTAATGAAGATTTGTTATGATTTTTTTATTTTAATTTAAAGATTTAACTGAATTAATTAAATTTACGATTTTTTTATAAAAAGTACAACTTTCAAAATAACTCAAAAATGGTTGCAAATTTTGAAAATTATTTTTTAAATCAATTAAATTTGACAAAAAATTAGTTACAAATATTTTTTTAAAATTTGGAAAAATAACTGAAATAAATAATATTTTAAAAATTTAATAAAAAGTTCAAAATATGGTACAAAAGTTAATATGTAAATTTTGGACACAAATTATTTGGCTTTTTTTTTTATGCATTGTAGCGTTGATGACATTTGGTTTAAAAACTAAAAATCTATTAGAAAACAACGTAAAAAATTATATGTTTTCATATGACCGTTTTTGTGAGTATATATATATATATATATAAACCAAAAAATGTAAGCTTTAATATAACAGCTTTTGTGAGTATATATACATAAGCTAACATTATTTAAAAACATACATGCTCCTATATAATCGCTTTTGTGAGTATATATAAATATAAACTTTATAGTTTATACGTTAAAAAAATTATGATTGTATATGACTTCTTTTATTTTATATTTTATTATTAAGTATACAGAGCGTTTCCTAACTGGAGACAAAAAATAAAATTTTAAGTTTAGTTTTTAAACAAAAAAATTAAATAACTTTTTTTGTCTATCTTGCTTTGTTTTCGAGATACACATTATTTAGAAAACATTTTATTTAGCAGAAAAAAAAAAAACAAACAAAACAACATTATTTTAATAAGTGTGTGTTGATGAAAGCTAAAGACAACAAAAATAATTAAATTTGAATTGGTTATTTAGTAAAACAAATTTTTTTTTGTAAATTTTTTTTTTTATAAAAAATAATTTCAAAAAAAATATTTTGAATTCAAATGTTAATAAACCAACAAAAACTACACAATTTAGTAAAATTTTAACTTTCTAGACTTCTCTCAACCCAATTTTGAAGAACCAATCACATTTTGGGCTTAAACAAATTTGTTGCCATGACAACCAAAATTAGTTTCAATAAAATATATCCAAATCCAAAAAAGTTAAACAAAAAATTATTTAAAAAATACCATTTGGTCTTTGATAAAAGAGCCATACACATTGGGGGTCAAAACAAAATTCAATATTTTGCAACCAAGTTTTGTATGATCAAAATATAAATGGATTTGAGCAAAATTTGCATTTTAATAATTTTGTAGACTTATTCAAACCTTCTAATGAAGAGCCAATCACATGCTGGTTGAAACCAAAATTAAGAATTTGTTAACAAAATTTGCTAATAATTGCTGTTAAATATTTTCTTTGCAAAATAGCATTTTATGTCAATTAAATTGAATCAATTTTGGTTGAATTTGATTAAAGTTCAATTAAATCATCTTTTTTTTGATATTAAACTCATTATGTTCTCTCAATTCTAAGCTGAATAATTGAATGGATAACCAGACAATGCTACTCCCAAGAACAGTTTCGCAACTAACTTCATTCTCTATGATAAACTTCTAATTATATTCAGAGCACAAAGAGGCTCCCGCTGTTGTCGAACAACATGTGAATGAGATCGGAGATAATGCTAATAGCTCATTATGGTTTGCTTGAATTGTCCGAAAAGAATGTTTAGACTGCACTTTGAAGTTACGTTTAATCGATCAATTTAAATATTTAAAAAGCATTCGCATGTAAACATGTCTACATCAATTATTGACGCTTGTAGAGGCCGCCCGCCAGTCCGGCAAATATTTATGCAACGGCTTAATTGGGTGACGGTTTCAATTATGCGTTGCCGTAGTTACCGACCTAACAATCGTGGAAGAAACGCAAATCTGCGACGACTTTAATAATTTATTATTAGAATGTTTGGCATTGCTGAACGTTCTGAAGCGATCGATGATGTAATTAAATTATTAATGTGTTGCCATCCCATCGAGCTTGTGTCAATCAAGTTGAAATTTTAATCGAATCAATATTTTCTAATAATAATTGCACAATTTCCAGCAATAATATTAAAAGATAACTTTGAATTTAAACAAACGATAAATTGCAATAGCCCAGATAGTAGAAATCGATAAACTTGCTTTTTTCCTATTGAATTCATGATTTATGTCTACCGCTTAATGTAATTTTAATTAAAGCTGTGTCGTTTGTAGGCGGAATATAATTTAATCACTAAAATCTATCATGAAGAAATTAGTTCTGTATTAAATAATTTTGGCTTTTCAAAGTAAGCAAATTTTGTTAAAAAAATCCTAATTTTGGTTTCAACTATTATGTGATTGGCTCTTCATTAATAGGTTTCAATAAGTCTACAAAGTTAATACATTTCAAATTTAGCTCAAACCCATCTATATTTTAACCAAACAAAAATTTGGTTGCAAAATTTTGAATTTTGTTTTGAGCTCCAATGTGTAATAGCTCTTCAAAACAAAGACCAATTGGTATAATTAAATTAATTTTGCGCTTAGTTTGATTGGATTTTGGTATATTTTTATAATATCAATTTTGGTTGTTATTTTTAACAAGTTTGGTTAAGCCCAAAATGTGATTGGCTCTTCAAAATTGGTTTGCAAAAAGTTTAAAAAGTTAATATTTTACCAAATTGTGTAGTTTTATCAAAATTTTATAAAAAAAAAAAAATTATTGTCAACTTAAAAAAAATGGAAATAATTCTTTTAATTTTTTAAATTTGCATGTCTTGTAATATTGATTAACAAAACAAAAGAAGAAGATAAATAATGAACGTAATTACATATTCCCGTTAGTGTTAATAATAATGTCCGATATCCTTAATAGAATCGCTCAATTTTTGGAGGTCGTGTGAGGGAGGGATCGCGTGTGTTGTGGCGTAATTATTTATTTAGTTGTCGTATAATTTCGTCTTGCATTATTTAATCGAATATTACGACATGCGAACCCTGTAATTACATAGATATCATTGTACACGTAACAATTGAAATATTCAAAAAATCTTCACACAAATGATTACCATTTTAATTAATTGTAGCTTCCACAATGGAGTCAGTTAGAAGCTATATTTATCTTTCGTATTCAAACGATATTATTACAAACTCGGAAAGGTTTGCAGTAGGGAATGGGAAAAACGACTTTATCGCGTTTGCGCTACGATCCGACCATTTATCTTCCTTATTACAACATACGTGAGCAGTTTGGCAGCCGTTCCGAGTGAAAATATTTGACTTATTAAATTTTTTAGACTAAGCAAACCTTTCAACGCCCGTGTACGTTGCGGCACTTAAATGAGGTGTAAACTTCCTAAGCTTAAATTTGAAATGTGTTATACATTAGTAACTAGTTTCAGTCAGAAATAATCTTTTTTTATTGCATTAATTTAATGTTTTTAAAATAACGCCGCTATTTTATTATTAATGCAAATTGGGTAATGCCATTTTAGATTTAGATTTCTGTCAGTCATACTATTGCATCAAATTCTAAAATTTTAATTGATTTTTAATTTTAGAATTACATTAAAATAGCTGATTTTACTTAAAATTAATTCCAACCAGCAATTTGGAAACCATTTTGTTATTTGAATTACTATAATACTAATACAGTTAAATCCTAATTTAGTTAACCTCAACCATGACTTTAAAAATTAAACCTTTAAATAACCTCACAAAAATTAATTAATAAAAAAATATATTTTTGAGGTCATCTCACTGATAACGTTAATATTAAAACATTGCAAAAAAACCTTTTCAGTTAACCTCAACCATCACCTCAAAAAAGAAAACCTTAAAATGACCTCACAAATGTTTATCAATTTGATGACCTCAGTAATACAAATAATATCACTTAGGTCATCTTACTGATGACCTCAATAATGAAAAAATGTAAATGACTTCCTCAGTTACCCTCAACGACGACCTCAAAAATAACCTCACAATTGTTTATCAGTGAAATGACCTCAAAAATACAATTTATATTACTAAAGACATCTTACTGATGACCTCATTAATACAAAATTGTAAAAGACTACTTCAGTTACTCTCAATTAAAACCTTAAAATGACCGTACAAATGTTCATCAGTGAGATGACCTTAATAATACAATTTATAAAACTGAGGTCGTCTTACTGATGACCTCATTAATACAAAATTGTAAAAGACTACCTCAGTTACCCTCAAAAATAAAACATTAAACTGACCTCACAAATGTTCATCAGTAAGATGACCTCAAAAATACGATTATTATTACTAAGGTCATCTTACTAATAAACTCATTAATACAAAATTGTAAAGGACTACTTCAATTACTCTCAACCATGACTTTAAAAATAAAACCTTTAAAGTACATCACAACAAATGTTTATCAGTGAGATGACTTCAAAAATAAAATTTTTAATACTGAGGTCATCTTACTGATGACCTCAATAATACAAAATTGTAAAGGACTACCTCAGTTACCGTCAACCGTATCCTCAAAAATAAAACCTTAAACAGACTTCATAAATGTTCATCAGTGAGATGACCACAAAAATACAACTTATATTACTGAGGTCATCTTACTAATAACCTCAATTATACAAAATTGTAAAGGACTATCTCAGTTACCCTCAAAAATTAAACCTTAAAATGACCTTACAAATGTTCATCAGTGAGATGACCTCAGAAATACAATTTAAATTACAGAGGTCATCTTACTGATGACCTCAATAAAACTAAATTGTAAAAAACTACTTTAGTTACCTTCAACCATAACCTCAAAAATAAAACTTTAAACTGACCTCATAAATGTTCATTAGTAAGATGACCTCAGAAATACAATTTATATTACTGAGGTCATCTTACTGATGACCTCAATAAAACAAAATTGTAAAGGACTACCTCAGTTACCCTCAACCGTAATCTCAAAAATAAAACCTTAAACTGACTTCACAAACGTTCATCAGTAAGATGACCTCAGAAATACAATTTATATTACTGAGGTCATCTTACTAATGATTTCATTAATACATAGAAGTAGAGGACTATTGATTACCCTCAATCATAACCTCAAAAATAAAACCCTAAAATAACCTCACAAATTTTCATCAGTGAGATGACCTCAAAAATACATTTTATATAACTGAAGTCATCCTACTAATGACTTCAATAATACAAATCTGTAAAAGACTACCTCAGTTACCCTCAAAAATAAAACCTTAAAATGACCTCACAAATTTTCATCAGTGAGATGACCTCAAAAATACATTTTATATTACTGAGGTCATCTTACTAATGACCTCAATAATACAAAATTATAAAGAACTACCTCAGTTACCGTCATCCGTAATCTCAAAAATAAAACCTTAAGCTGACTTCATAAATGTTTATCAGTAAGATGACCTTAAATATGCAAATTATATTAATAAGGACATCTTACTGATAACCTCAATATTACAAAATTGTAAAGGACTATCTCAGTTACCTTTAAAAATAAAACCTTAAAATGACCTTACAAATGTTCATCAGTGAAATGACCTCAGAAATACAATTTCTATTACTAAGGTCATCCTACTAATAACCTCAATAATACAAAATTGTAAAAAACTACTTCAGTTACCCTCAAAAATAAAACCTTAAAATGACCTCACAAATTTTCATCAGTGAGATGACCTCAAAAATACATTTTATATTACTGAGGTCATCTTACTAATGACCTCAATAAAACAAAATTGTAAAAGACTACCTCAGTTACCCTCAACCGTAATCTCAAAAATAAAACCTTAAACTGACTTCACAAACGTTCATCAGTAAGATGACCTCAGAAATACAATTTATATTACTGAGGTCATCTTACTAATGACCTCATTAATACATAGAAGTAGAGGACTATCGATTACCCTCAATCATAACCTCAAAAACAAAACTTTAAAATGACCTCACAAATTTTCATCAGTGAGATGACCTCAAAAATACATTTTATATTACTGAGGTCATCTTACCGATGACCTCAATAATACAAAATTGTAAAGGACTATCTCAGTTACTCTCAAAAATAAATCCTTAAAATGACCTTACAAACGTTTATCAGTGAGATGACCTCAGGAATACAATTTATATTACTGAGGTCATCTTACTAATGACCTCATTAATACAAAATTGTAAAAGACTACCTCAGTTACCTTCAACTATAACCTCAAAAATAAAACCTTAAAATAACCTCACAAATGTTCATCAGTGAGATGGCCTCAGAAATACAATTAATATTTCTAAGGTCATCTTACTGATGACCTCATTATAACAAAATTGTAAAGGACCACCTCAGTTACCCTCAATAATAACTTCTAAAATAAAACCTTAAAAAATCTTTACAAATGTTCATCGTAAAATGACCTCAAAAATACAATTAATTTTTCTGAGGTTATCTTATTGATGACCTCATTAATATAAAATTGTAAAAAACTACCTCAGTTACCCTCAACCATAACCTCAAAAATAAAACTTTAAAATAACCTCACAATTTTTCATCAGTGAGATGACCTCAGAAATAGAATTAATATTTCTAAGATGACCTCATTAACATAAAATTGTAGAAGATTACTTCAGTTACCCGCAATTATAATCTCAAAAATAAAACCTTTAACTGACCTTACAAATGTTCATCAGTGAGATGACCTCAAAAATACAATTTATATTACTGAGGTCATTTTACTGATGACCTTGTTAATACAAAATTGTAAAAGACTACTTCAGTTACCCTCAACCGTTACCTCAAAAATAAAACCTTAAACTGATCTCACAAATATTTATCACAAAAATGACCTCAAAAATACATTTTATATTACTAAGTTCATTTTACTGATGACCTCATAAATACAATATCGTAAAGAATTACCTCAGTTATCTTACTGACGACCTCATTAATACAAAATTGTAAAGGACTACCTCAGTAACCCTCAACCATAACCTTAAAAATAAAACCCTGAAATGACCTCATAAATGTTCATCAGTGAGATGACTTCAGAAATACAATTTATATTACTGAGACCATCCCACTAATGACCTTATTAATACAGAACTACCTCAGTTACCTTTTTAACCATAATCTCAAAAATAAAACTTTGAAATGACCTCACAAATGTTCATCAGTAAGATGACCTCAGGAATACAATTTATATTACTGAGGTCATTTTACTGATGACCTCATTAATACAAAATTGTAAAAGACTACCTCAATTACCCTCAACCATAACCTCAAAAATAAAACCTTAAATATTTCTAAGGTCATCTTACTGATGACCTCATTATAACAAAATTGTAAAGGACCACCTCAGTTACCATCAATAATAACTTCAAAAATAAAACCTTAAAAAGACTTCACAAATGTTTATCAGTGAGATGACCTCAGAAATACATTTTATATCACTGAGGTCATCTTACTAATGACCTTATTAATTCAAAATTGTAAAAGACTACTTCAGTTACTCTGAACCATAATCTCAAAAATAAAACCTTAAACAGACCTCATTAATAAAAAATTGTAAAAGACTACCTCAATTACTCTCAACTGTAACCTAAAAAATAAAACTTTAAACTGACCTCACAAAAGTTCATCAGTGAGATGACCTCAGAAATACATTTTATATTACTAAAGTCATTTTATTGATGACCTCATAAGTTCAAAACGTAAAGAACTACTTCAGTTACCCTCAACTATAATCTCAAAAATAAAACCTTAAACTGACCTCACAAATGTTCATCAGTAAAATGACCTCAAAATTACAATTCATATTACTAAAGATATCTTACTAATGACCTCATTAATACAAAATTGTAATGAACTACATCAGTTACCCTCAACTATAACCTCAAAAATATAACCTTAAACTGACCTCATAAATGTTCATTAGTGAGATGACCTCAGATATAAAAGACTACCCTCAACCATAAATTAAAAAAAAACCTTTAAATAATTTCACAAATATTTATCAGTGAGATGACCTCAGTTATACATTTTATATTATTGAGCTCATCTCACTGATGACGTTAATACTAAAACATTGCAATAAACCACCTCAGTTAACCTCAACAATGACCTCAAAAATAAAACTTTAAAATAACCTCACAAATGTTCATCAGTGAGATGACCTCATAAATACAATTTTTATTACTATTCCTGATGACCTTATAAATACAAAATTTTAAAGGACTATCTCAGTTACCCTTAACCATAACCTTAAAAATAAAACCTTTAAAAGACTTCATAATTTAATTTAATTTAATATCTCTTCAATTGTTTTCAGAATTATTTTGACCGTTGTTAGTTGTTGTTTATTAATTTAGTTTTTTTAACTGTTATTTTATTAAATTGTTCTATGTTTTTTTTCAAACTGTCAAAAATTTGTCCGAGAACTATCCGCTCGTACACATGTTTTAGAGTGGCTCACCTACCCACTCAAGTGTTTGCCATCCAAGGATTAGATACCACCATCACCTCTAGTGACTAAGAACTTTCAACGAAACAGAAAAAAAGAAATTTTAAATTTCTTGATATAACACTTGGGCGGGAACCCCAGTTTAAACTATTTTCTCGTACTCATAATCTGGAGAGGCTCACCTACTCGTCCAAGTGTTTGCCATCTAAGGATTAGATATCACCATCACCTCTAGTTACTAAGAGACTTTTAACGCGGCAGAGAAGAGACGTTTTAAATTTATTGATATCTAACACTTGGGCAGGTGGGTGGGAACCCAAGTTTAAACTATCCGCTCGTACTTATGTTGTAGAGTGACTCAACCACCCACCTACCCAACTAAGTGTTTGTCTGCAAATGATTGATATTATCATCACCTCCAACAATAAAAACACTTTTAACGCGGCAGAGATTTTTTTTTTTAATTTCTTGATAATTAACACTTGGGCGGGTAGGCGGGAACCCCAGTTTAAACTGTCCGCTCGTACTCATGTTTTAGAGTAGCCCACCCACCCACCTAACGATTAGATAGTGATATCTAATCGTTGAATGGCATCATCTTTAATGGCTAAAAGACTTTAAATTAAACTCGACAGAGAAGAAAAATTTTAATTTTTTGATATCTAACATTTGGGCGGGTGGGCGGGAACACCAGTTCAAAATATTTGCCCGTACTCATATTCTAGAGTGACCACCTACCAATTTTTTGGAAACAAACAGAAATGTTGTTGTAACTTCAAATAACTAATTGCAAAAATTTTGAATACCAATCAATTAATTTTGTCTTAAAATGATTTAAAAATTTAATGTTTTATATAATATTTTTTTTGGAAAAACAAACATTCTTGATGTAATCTTAAATAAAAGTTTTCAAAAAGATCAAATTATTTATAACCTCGTACAGGAATTATCAAAAAAAAACTAAAACCAATCAATTGAGTATGATTTAACAGATTTTTTTTGGGCAATCAATTAAAATTTTTGATTCAGTTTTAGTCAACAAAATGCAAAAAAATTAACGACCAATTAAGTAATTTAAATTTAAAGTTATCTAAAGAATTAATTTTTTTAATTTAAACTTTGTTGGGCAATTAAATGTCAATTTTGCTGTGACCTCAAATAATTTGTCATTTTGTAAAGTTTGACAATTTTGACAATTATTAAAATAACTATTTTTTTGTTTGTTTCAGGTAACAAAATTAATTATATTGATTAAATTGTTATAAATAACAATTAAAACATTACTCTCACAAGTTATTAGCACTATCTCGAATCTTATTCACAATATGTGAATGAGATTCGAGACGCGCGGGAGCTTCTTTGTGCTCTGAATATAATTATAACTTAGTTGCGAAATTGTTCCTGCTAATAGCATTGTCTTCTTGAAACGAGCTATCTATATTTAGGGCAATCGATTAATAATAAAATAATTTATTATTGATATACATTGTTTAATATTAACAAAACGCTGCTGTATCATGTCGATGGTAATTTAATCCATTATAAATGTATTGCGGAAGTTCTCCCTCAGGTACAATTCCACATACGCTATGTTACTCGATCGGTAACCGTGCGGTGCGACCTTTGTTATATGATTGAGTTGAGTGGCTCTATTGGACAATCGGAACTTATCAATTGGATTATAACTGGAGTAGATTTTAATTACATTGCGTTGACAGTGGGTGTGGATCAATACGTTTGCAATTGTTATCAATTTGGTTTTAAAGAATTTTAACAAAATTAACGAATTCCTTCAAATTGTATTAAATAAAGAAATAAATTTTTCCATCAGCACGTGCTTATACACTCAATGAGTCGCCTGTAGCGTGTAGGAAAAGTATTGAAGTGCATGTGTGCTTCAAGCTGGAGTCAAGTGAGGTGTTCTCATGCAACAGGAACTACAACAACTTTATAAAAATACAAAAACCAATTGCAAACTAGAGCACGATTCCGTGTTGTCTCGTTTAAAAAAACACGCGAGCAAACCATGAGAAATTATTTACTTCTTGAAAAATGCATTTTTGTCAACTTTTCACGCTCCAGTTAACTGCGATTTTTACAAAACATTTTCAGGCAATGGAATATTTAATGCAGCTGCAATCTGAGTAATTGAGAGGAACAATCTTGCACATGCACTCGGAACTCCTTTTATCGTAATGAAGGAAGCGTGCTTTAAAGGTGAATGTATTTATAACAGGAAACTAGAATCATTTGTATCCTGTAATATTTTAAAGCAACCATTTTTTGTAAAATCAAATTTAGCCAAATTGTAAACCAAAATTTATTTACAATCAAATCAAATAGATTAAATTTTGATTAATTATTTTACTGAATCCGAGTTTTTGTTTCTATTAATTTAGCACAGTTCCACAAATAAATTTGTTTTTTGTTTAAACTATTACAACAAACAGATTTTGATTGTTTATACTTACTTTTTTATGCAAAAGTAATTAGTTTTTAAAATTATAATTTAAGGTTACATAAAAAATTTGTTTGCCCAAAAAAATTAGAATAACAATTTTCAAGTTTTTAGATCGTTTTAAGACAAAATTAATTGATTGATTTACAAAATTTTTAAAATTAGTTATTTGAGGTTATAACAACATTGCTTTTTGATTGCCCAAAAAATTATAATATTAAATTTTGATTCCTTAGATCGTTTTAAACCAAAATTGATTAATTGGTTTTCAAAATTTTTGCAATTGGTTATTTGAAGTTATAATAACATTGCTGTTTAATTGCCCAAAAAAAAATTAACAATAAATTTTGATTTCTTAGATCATTTTAGGCCAATATTGGTTTTCAAAATTTTTGTTTTTAGTCAATTGAAGTTACTCAATATTGCCGATTGTTGCCCAAACATTTTTTCTTAATTCATTTTTTTCTTGGATATTTTTAAAACAAACTTAATGTATCATTTTCTAAATATTTTTATAGCAAATTTTTGAAAATTATCATTTAAAGTTACATCAAAAAATTGTTTGCCCAAAAAAATTTAATTTTCAAAAATTTTGCAATTAGTTATTTGAGGTTACAAAAAAATTTCAGAAATTGTGTTAATAAAAATAAAAAACTCAAAAAATAAAAAAAATAAATTTGTCAAAAAACTAAACATATTAAAAGTTTAAAAACTTTTGTTAATAAAAAAAAAAAAAGTTTTTAGAAAAAAAATGTTTTAAAATTTTCTCAAATTTTTGAACAAAAACTAAAAAAGTTGTCAAAAAAACTAAAAATATCAAAAACCAAAATCACTTTTTTTTAAATATTTTTCAAATTTTTTGTCAAAATAAAATAAATCAAACTTAAATTTTTTTTAGTAAAAGAACTGATAAATCAAATTCAAAATTTTTGACAAAAATTTAAAAATTAAAAAAAAATAGTAAAAAAATAATAAGGAATTTCAGAAATTGGGGCAAACAAATTTATAATTTTTTTTTTTAAATATTAAAAAATGCATATTTCAAAAAAATTCTAAAAAAAGCTAAAAACAAAAAAATCAACAATTTTGTAAAAAACCTAAAAGTATTATAAGTTTTACAAGAATTTAAATACATTAAAAAAATTATGAAAAATATTAAGTATTTTTTTTTCAAAAACTATTTAAAAATAAAGTAAAAAAAAATTATCATTCAACTAAATTTTGCATTTTTTTAAGTTAAAGTTAAAAAAAAAGTGCAACTAAAAGTTTTTTTTTTGTTGAAAAACAAAAAATAACAAAAATTTAAAAAAAATTGTGAAAAAAAAAAAATTAAAAACAGAAAAATTATAAAATTTTGACAAAACCAAAATATTTAAAAATTTTTACATTTTGTATAAATCTAAAAATTGAAAATTTCAAGTTATCAAATTTAAAAAAAATTCAACATTTTGTAAAAAACTAAAAAAGTATTTTAAGTTTGAGAAAAAATATAAATAACAAAATTTTTAAAAAAATCAATTTTTTTTTTAATTATAAAAATTTTTTTTTTGTTTAAACACAAAAATTTTAAAGTTATGGCAAAAACTAAAAAAATTATAGAAGATTTTAAAAATTGTGACAAAAAAATAAAAAAAAAAAATTATAAATTTTTTTTGTATTATTTGTTTTTCAAAAACAAAAGTATTAAAAGTTACAAAAAAAAAAAAAAAATTCAAAATAAAAAAACTAAACTCAAAAAATTATAAAGAGTTTCAAAAATGGTGACAAAAAAAATCGCATATTTAAAAAAAAAAAATCAATAAGCTTCAAAAATAAAAAACTCAACAATTTTGTAAAAAACTGAACGTATTATAAATTAAAAAAAAAAAAAAATTTTAAAAAATTAAAAAAAAAACAAAAAAATTATAAAATTTTGACAAAATAACAACAAAAAAAATCGTATTACTAAAAAGTAAGTTAAAAAAAAAAATGTTTTTTGTTGTAAAACAAAAAATTACAAAGTATGTAAAAAAAAACAAATTAAAAAATAAAAAAAAAGAGAAAAAATTATAAAGAAATTGTGAAAAAAAAATCGAAAAACAACAAATCATAAAATTTTGATAAAAAATCAAAAATTAGAAAAAAAAAAGTTTTACATACTTTTTAAATCTAAATTTGTTTTTCAAAACCTAAAAAAATTATGATTTAAAAAAAAATTGTCAAACTTCAAACTTTAAAAATTTAAATTTTTTTGTTTAAAAACAAAAAATTACAAAAATTTCAAAAAAATTGTATCAAAAATGAAAAAAAAAAAAAATAATAAATATAAATTTAGCCAAAACAAAAAATTTCAATTTTTTTTTTATAAAACCAAGATTTGCAATAAATCTAAAACTTTTAAGAAGATTGAAAACTTCAAGTTATCTAATTTCAAAAAAATAATATTTTAAAAAATCAAAATTAAAAAAAAAACTAACCTTATAAAATTGTGAAAGTTTTCTTAACAAACAAACTTTTTTCAAAAACAAAAAGTATTTTAAGTTCAAGAAAAAAATGCCTACAAGTTTTACATTGTATTTTTTAAAATCTAAATTTGTTTTTCAAAACCTAAAAAATTATAAGTTAAAAAAAATTGTCTAATTTTAAATTCTATAAATAAAAAATCGTTTTTACTTTTTTTAAACTAAAAGAACTATAAGTTAAAAAACAAAAAAATGACAAAAATTGTGACAAAAAAAAAATAAAAAAACAAAAAATTATAAATTTTTTACAAAACCAAAAATTTCAAAAATTTTAAAAATTTTACATTTTTTATAAATCTAAAAATTTTAAGAAAATTGAAAATTTCTAGTTAACGAATTTAAAAAAACAATTCAAAAAACTAAAAATTCAATAGTTTGTAAAAAAGTTAACAAAGTTTTACACAAACAAACTTTTTTCAAAAACTAAAAGTATTTTAAGTTAAAAAAAAAATCATCGACAATATTGAAAAGTTTTTGTAAAATATATAACTGACAAAATTTTTGAAAACATCAATTTAAAAAAAAAAAAAATAAAAAAAATATTTTTATTTGTTTAAACACAAAAATTTGAAAAGTATCTCAAAAAACTGAAAAAAAAAACAGAATTGAAAAAAAATATAGAAAATTTTAGAAATTGTGACAAAAAATCAAAAAAAAAAAATTATAAAATTTTGACAAAAAACCAAAAATTTTTAAAAAAATTTAAAGTTTTGCATATTTTTTTAATCAAAATTTGTTTCTTAAAACCTAACAAATTATAAGTTAAAAATTTGTCTAATTTTAAATTTTAAAAAGTTAAATTTTTTGTTCAAAAACAATTGTGACAAAAAAAATCAAAAAATTATAAAATTTCGACAAAACCAAAAACTTTGAAAATTTTAAGAAAATTGAAAATTTTAAGTTAACAAATTAAAAAAAAAATCAAAAAACTAAAAATTCAAAACTTTGTAAAAAACTTTAACAAACTTTTCAAAAACACAAAGTATTTTAAGTTTAAAAAATATAATTTGAAAAATTACCAAAATTGTTAAAAAATCAAGTTTTGCAAAAAAATTATAATTTTTTTTTGTTTAAACAAAAAATTTGAAAGGTATGTCAAAAAACTAAAAAAAAAAACAGAATTAGAAAAAAAAAAAAAAAACAAAAAATTGAAAAATAAAATTTTGATTTTAAAATTTTAAAAAAATGTCATAAATAAAATTTACATTTGTAATCTGTATAATTTGTTTTTCAAAAACTAAAAGAGTTATAAGTTACAAAAAAATGATTAAGATCAAATTTTAAAATTTTTAATTTTTTTTGTTAAAAAACAAATTTTATAAAAAAATGTGACAAAAAAAATCAAAAAACAAAAAATTTAAAATTTTACAAAATCAAAAATTTAGTCAAAAACCTGTTTTACATTTTTTATAAGTTCAAAAAATTTAAAAACTTTGTAAAAAGATAAATATAAAAATTTAAAAATTTTGTTTTTAATTTTTTTTTTCAAAAACTAAAAGTATAAAAAAATTGTCTACAAATTTTGAAAATTTTAAATTTTTTTGTAAAAAAATAAAAATGACAAAAATTAAAAAAAAAAAAGTTTTGTAAAAAAAAAAAAATTTAAAAAATAAAAATAAAAGTTGTGACAAAAAAATTATAAATTTTTGACAAAATATCAAATAACTATACATATATTTTTTACATTTTATTAATCTTTTTTAAAAATTTGTAAAAAATTGTCAAAAAATCAACAAAAAAATGTAAAAAAATGATTTATTTTAACAAAATTAACTAAACTTAAAAATTTTCAAAAACTTAAAAAAAAAAACAGAAATGTTAACAAAAACTTAAAAACTATTAAACATTAAAAAAATTTTTGTTAAAAAAATATAAAAATAACAAGTTTCAATTTTTTTGTCAAAAACTAAAAAAAATTTTTTTTTGTCAAAAAACCTAAAATTAAAAAAAAGTTAAAATTTTATGAAATTATTATTAAAAGTTACATAAAAAATGTTTGTTTGTCCACAATTTTTTTATTATTTAATTTTGATTCCTCAGTCTAGTATATGAGTACGAGCGGATACTTTAAACTAAGGTTCCCGCCCACCTGCCCACCCGCCCAAGTGTTAGATATCAAACAAAATTAAATGTCTCTTCTCTGTTGCGTTAAAAGTATCTCAGTCACTGGAGGTGATAATGGTATTTAATCTTTCGATGGCAAATAATTGGGCGGGTGAGTGGGTCACTCTAAAACATATGTACATGCAAATATTTTAAACTAAGGTTCCCGCCAACCCGCCCAAGTGTAAGTTATTAAAAAGTTTAAAATATTTCTTCTCTGCCTCGTTAAAAGTGCTTTAGTTACTAGAAGTGATTATTTTATCTTTTATTTGTAGGCATACACTTGGGTTGGTAAGTGGGTCACTCTATAACATGAGTACCGGCGGATAGTTTAAACTGGGGTTCCCGCTCACCCGCCTAAGTGTTAATTATCAAGAAATTTAAAATTATACTTCTTTGCCGCGTTTAAAGTGTCTTAGTCACTGGAAGTGATGATTACATCAATTATTTCTGGACAATCACTTAGGCGGATAATTTGAGTCGGGGTTCCCGCCCACCCGCCCAAGTGATAATCATCAAGAAATTTAATTTTTTTTTTCTCCGATACGTTAAAAGTCTCTTAGTCACTAAACGTGAAGGTGGTATCTAATCCTTAGATGGCAAACAGTTGGGTGGGTGGTTGGGCCACTCCATAACATGAGTACGAGCAGATAGTTCAAACTGGGGTTTCCGCCCACCCGCCCAAGAGTTAGAAATCAAAATTTTTACTCTTTTTTGCTGCTTTACAAGTGTCTTAGTCACTGGAGGTGATGATTATAATAATTATTTGTAGACAAACATTTGGGCGGGTAGGTGGGCCACTTTATAATATGAGTACGGGCAAATAATTTAAACTGAAGTTCCCGCCCACCGGCCCAAGTGTTAGATATCAAGAAATTTATAATGTCTTTTCTCTGCTGCGTTAAAAGTTTTTTAGTCACTAGAGGTGATAGTGGTATCTAATCTTTGGATGGCAAACACTTGGGCGGGTAGGTGGGCCACTCCAAAACATGAATACGGGCGGGAAATTCAAACTGGAGTTTCCGCCCACCCGTCCAAATGTTAGTTATAAAGAAATTTAAAATATCTCTTCTCTGCCGGGTTCCCGCCCACCCGCCCATATGTTAGTTAGCAAAAAATTTAAAATTGATTTTTTTTTCTGATTTAAACGTTGAAGACAATATTTGACAATTGAAGATAACATAAAACAATTTAAATAAATTACAGTTAACGACGTTATGACAAGTTGAGGACAATATGTGACAGTTGAGGACAAAATAATGACAAGTTGAGGACAATATGTGACAGTTGAGGACAAAATAATGACAGTTGAGGACAAATTAATGACAGTTGAGACCAATATTAAACTATTGAAAACTATATATGATAGTTGACAACAATATATGAGAGCCAAAAACAGTTGATAACAGTCGAAAGAATTATATGACAGTTAAAAACAATTAATGACAGTTGAGGACAAATTAATAGTTAAAAGCTATATATGGCAGTTAAAAATATTGAATGATAGTTAATGACAATTTATGACAGTGGAGAAAAAAATAATAGTCAAAAACCGTATTTGACAATTGAAAACATTATATGACAATTGAGGCCAATATTAAATATTTAAAAACTATATATAACAGTTGAGGACAAAATATGACAGTTAAGGTTAATATATGAGTGCCAAAAACAGTTGATGGCAGTCAAAGGCAATAAATAACAGTTAAATGACAGTTGAGGACAATTTAATAGTTAAAAACAATAAATGACAGTTGAAAACATTGACCGATAGTTGAGGACAATTTATGACAGTTATGGAAAATTAATGACAGTTGAGAACAAAATAATAGTCAAAAACAGTATTTGACAATTTAAAACATTATATGACAGTTGAGGCCAATATTAAACAATTAAAAACCATATATGACTGTTGACGACAAAATATGACAATAAAGGACAAATTATGACAGTTGAAGACAAAATATGACAGTTGACGACTAAAGATGATAGTTCAAGACAAATTATGACAGTTGAGAAGAAAATATGACAGATGAGGACAAAATATGTTAGTTGACAATAAAATATAACAGTTGAGGACAAAATATGGCACTTAACGACAAAATATGACAATTGAGGACAAAATATAACAGTTGAGGACAAAATATAACATTTGAAGACAAAATATGACAGTTGAGGACAAAACATGACAGTTAAATATAAAACATGACAGTTGAGGACAAAATATAACAGTTGAGGACAAAATATGACAGTTAACAACAAATATGACAATTGAGAACAAAATATGACAGTTGAAGACAAAACATGACAGTTGAAGATAAAACATGACAGTTGAGGACAAAATATAACAGTTGAGGACAAAATATAACAGTTGAAGACAAAATATAACAGTTGAGGACAAAATATAACAGTTGAGGACAAAATATGACAGTTAACAACAAATATGACAATTGAGAACAAAATATGACAGTTGAAGACAAAACATGACAGTTGAAGATAAAACATGACAGTTGAGGACAAAATATAACAGTTGAGGACAAAATATAACAGTTGAGGACAAAATATAACAGTTGAGGACAAAATATGACAATTGAGGACAATTTATGACAATTGAGGACAATTTATGACAATTCAAATGACAGTTGAGAATAAAGAATGACAGTTAAAACCTTAATAAGCAATTTCTAATAGTTTATGAAAATTAATGACAGTTAGACAGGTGATGAAATGACATTAATTAGTACTTCCTGATGAATAACGTAGGAATTTCCTTAATTACTAATAGTAATTAAGACAAGAAGGTTAATTAAGACATAAGTGGGTGAGGTACAAGAAAAACATTAGCCGCCTACCCTTCAGAACTATTGTGTTTCACCCATACATTATTATTAATCAAAAGATTTAGTTAATTAAGAAATACAACTACTCTCAACCACTGACCTTTATAACTTTGATTATTAATTTAACTGTAAACTACATTGCTGTAACAACAAACAACAACAACAAAGAACTGTTTATACAATGGGTATTGCTGCAATATGCGCTCGCAGCGGTTTATTACAGCAAACAGTGAAGTCTAATAATTGTTCTGTTTGTGTTTGCAGATCCGGATAAAACGGCGGGGACGAAGCAATATTAGTGGCGCGAGTGTAATTGCTATTGTATTTAGTGCAGTGTAGTGCCAGTGATCTATATGTGGAGGATGGATTGAATATAAAAAAGCTGAAATTATAAGGTATGTTTTTTTTTTGCGTTTATCGAGTTGATTACATCCTCCCCCTCATAATCTCGCAACCACTTTGAAACTCCACAGGGATTTTCATTTCCCAAAGAAATGTTCTCTTTGCAATGTTGCCAAGCCGACGACTACCAACAACATCCATTTACTCGGCACGTTTGTATCACTTTTTTTAATCTAAGAAAGATTTCTATCTATTGGTGGAGAGGAGAAAAGAGGATCGGTTCTCTAAGGAATACAAAATAATCTTTCCATTATATCGAGTCGAATAGCGTGGAATTAATTCTACTCATTATCTTTTGTTTGGTTTGTAGGATGTTGCGAATTGAATTTAGTTTGTTAATGAAATTTTGTGTCCTCAGTATCAATATATGCGAAGCTGCAATTTATAATAAATAGAAATTGTTTAAAATGTGATTAAAATTATTTTTGAAATTTTGAAAATTGTTTTGAATATTTTACAATTTTTTGCAATCATTAAATTAGGTTTTGTGAAAAAATAAAAAAATTAATTTAACTAATGTGTCCTCAGTTTTAATTTATGTTAGGTTGCTATTTATAGTAAATTCAAAATTGTTTAAAAATTATTTCTTAATTTTTAACTTTTTTTTTTTAATATTTAAAAAATAATCTTAATTCCTAAATTGGGTTTTATAAAAAACTTGTATTTTTAATTTAAGTAATGCGTCCTCAGCTTTAATTTATGTGAGGCTGCAATTTATAATAAATTCAAAATTGTTTAAAAAGTAATATATAATATTTCTAAATTTTTAAAAACTATTTTGAATATTAAAAAAAAAATAAAAAATTTCTAAATTGAGTTTTTTAAGAAAAACTCTAAGTTTTTAATTTAAGTAATGGGTCCTCAGTTTTAATTTACGTGAGGCTGCAGCTTAAAATAAATCTAAAATTGTTTAAAAAATATAAATTGGGTTTGTAAAAAAAAATTAATAAATATTTTTTGAATTTTTAAAAATTATTTTGAGTTTTTTTCGAAAGTACTTTAGTTCTTTGACAAAATTATCAGTGTTTTTAAATTTTAAAAACTAGTATTTGAATTTTATATTAAAAAAAAAAAATTAAATTCAAAAAATCTTAAAACATGTTTAAACATTTTGAAACAAAAACTAAATTTATCAAAAGCGTCAAATTTGTAAAACTTATACAAAAAAAACAAATTTTGAAATAATTTGTAAATAAATGTCAAAAAATTCTAATTTTAGTTAAAACGCTAAAATAAATTTCAAAAAATGTTAAAAAAAATAAAAACTTAAAAATTTTGATAAAAAATTAATATTAAAAAAAACTTGTTAAAAACTAAATTTAACAAAAATGTCAAATTTACAAAACTAGACTAAAAAAACAATTTTTATAAATATTTTGTAAAAAATGTTAAAAAAAAACTAAAAAAAAAGATTTAAAAAAAATCCCCCAAAATAAAATTTAAAAAAAATTGTTAAAAATATCAAATATGATTCTTTGAAAAAATCAAAAAATTGATAAAAAAATGTTATAAAATCTAAACAAAATAAAGTTTTTAAAATTTTTGTAAAAATTTAAAAATAATTAAATTAAAAAAAGTTGTCTAAAAATTAAAAACTGTCAAAAATTTTGAATTTTTGTGAATCAATAAAATTTTAAATAATGATGTAAAAATTCTAAATTTAAAAAAAAATTATCTAAAATGAAAAATTAACTAAAATTTCTAAAACTTTTAAAAACTTTTGATTAAAAATGTAAAAAAACGGTGAAAAAACAAAAAATTACAAAAATTTATAAAATCTCAAATTTGCAAAACTTAATATATTTAAACTTAACCAAAAAATTTGAAAAATTAAAATTTAGAAAAACCTAAAAATTAAAGTTTTTATTAATATCTTTAAATATAATATTTTTAAATAAACCAAATTTATTTTTTTTTGTAAAAAATACTAAAAATGTTAAAAAATGTAAAAGTATTAAAATTGTTGTTAATAAATATCAAAATTTTCAAACAAATTGTGACAAAATTAAAATTTTAAAAAAATTAAAATCTTTTAAAAGAATTATCAAAAGTTTAAAAAACAATTTTCAAAAACTTTGTAAAATCAGCAAAAGTTTTGTCAAATTACTACTAAAAAAATTTCAAAAACTGTCAATAACTACAATATTTTTTATCATTTTTAAAATGATGAAAAATTTAAAAAAACTAAAATTACCAAATTTTTAGTTTTTTTTTAAAAACTTAAATTATAAAAAAAACAAAAATTTCAAAATTTATGCCAAATTATCAACAACTTTTTTTTTTCAAAAAACTAAAATCAAGTTTTATTAATATTTTTAGTTTTTTGACAAAAAATATACGATTTTTATATTTTGTGTAAAAACAAAAAAAAAATAGATTATTATTATTATTATTATTATTATTATTTTAACAAAAGCCAAAAAAATACCAACAATTAAAAAAAATTAAAATTAAAAATTAAAAATGATAAAAAGTTCATGTTTAAAAAAAATTGCAATAAATTTTTTTTTTAAATTTAAAAAATTTAACAAAAACATTAAAAATTGAAATATCAAAAAAAAACTAAAATTTTTGTTTCAAAAATTTTAAAACTACAAAAATGTTGACAAATTCAAAAATATCAAATCCGTAGAAATTGTTAAAAAAATTAAAAAACTAATACCAAAATTTCAAATAATTTGTAAAAAACCTAAAAAATAAAAAGTTTTAAAATTTTATAAAATTTGCAAATTTTTTATTGTTCATAAAAATAAAGTAAACTATAAAAATTATAATTTTCAAAAACTTGTAAAAAAGCAAAAAAAATATCAATATTTATTTTTCAAAAACTAAAAATTTAAAAAAATATCAAAAAATTGATGAAAAATTCGACAAAAATTTAAAATTTTAGTTAAGTTATAATTAGATGAAAAAAAAAATTATTTAAAATTTTTAAACATTTTGAGGTAATAATTTAAAAATTTTGACATTTTTTACAAAATTTTGATTTAATTTTTTTCTTTAAATTATATTCGTTTTTAAATAATATTTTTTTCAATTGTCAAAACGTTTATTTTTAGTTTTTTGAAAATAAAATTAATTTTTTTTTTCATAATTTGTTTTTAAATTCAAAATTTGTGAAAAAACTTGAAATTAAGAAAATTTTGTCAAATTCGCAAAATTTTCAATATTTTAAAAATAAAATACAAATAACAAAATTTTCAAAAATTTGTTAAAAAACCAAAAGTTTTATTTTTTTATACTAAAAAATTTAAGAATACTGCAAAAAACTAAAAATTGAAAAAAAAATTGTCAAAAAATTAAAAAAAAAAAACAAAAATTGTTAAATTTGCAAGTTTTAATTTTTTTTTATTTCTTTGCAAAAAACCGAAACAAAAGAAAAACAAAAAACTTTAAAAATTAAAATCAAAAAGTTTTTAATTTGTAATTTAATTTAATTTTTTAAATTTTTTGTTATGTCAAAAAAAACTTTAAGTATTAAAAAAATTAATTTACAAAAAAAAAATTATTACTCTCAAAAAACTAAAATCATTTTTTTGTCAAAATTTGTAAAAATAAAAATCTTTTTTGACTAAACTCAAAACATAAAAATTTTGAGAATTTCAAAAAAAGTCAAATTAACAAAATTTTCTAAACATTAAAACTAAATGTTACAAAAATTTAAAAAATGTCAAATTTGCAAAACTTAATATTTTAAAACTAAACCTAAAGTTTTAAAAAAATCCTAAAAATGTAAAAAATTAAAAAAAAAAACTTGAATCAAAAAATTAAAAAGTTTTTTTCTATATCTTCAAATATACGTACTATATATTTTTAAATAAACTAATCTTGAAAAAAAAAAATGTAAAAAAAACTAAAAATGTCAAAATTTTAATTTCAAAAAATTAAAAATATTAAAGAAAATGCAATTTTTTTTTAATTAAAATTATAAAAAAATAAAATTTTAAAAATTTAAAAATTAAAAAAAAAACTATAATAAAAAGTTTTTAATATCTTTAAATATATTATTTATTTTTAAATAAACCAAACTTTATTTTTTTTTGTGAAAATACAAAAAATGTAAAAATAATAAATATCAAAAGTTTCAAAAAAATTATGGCAAAATTAAAATTTTAAAAAAATTCAAAACCTTTTTATAAGAACTATATATTCAAAAGTTTTGAAAATAATTTTTAAAAATTTTGTTAAATCATCAAAAAGTTTTGTCAAATTGCAACTACTAAACATTTCTAAAACCGTCAAAAACTTAAATCAAAAATTACGAAATAAACTAAAAATGTCAAAATTTTGTGAAAAACGTGAAAAACTAAAATTACCATTTTTTTTAAAACTAAAATTACAAAAAAAAATAATATAAATTTCAAAATTTATGCCTAATAATCAAAACGTTTTTTAAAAACTTAAAACAAATAATTAAGTTTTTTCAATACTTTTAGTTTTTTAACAAAAATACACAATTTTTTGATTTTGTGCAAAAACAAAAAAAAAATTTAATTATAAAAAAAATATCTACGATATAATCATCGTCAAAAAAGTAACAAGTTTGAAAAAAAATTCTAAAAATTAAAATTAAAATTAAAAAAAAAATTATAAAAATTTTCAAAAATGTCCAACTTGCAAGTTTTCAATATTAAAAAAAAAATTTGCAATAAAACTAAAAAAAAAATTTAAAAAAACTCAAATTTTTTTAACTTTTGATCAAAATACTTTTAAAAGTTCCAAAAAATAAATATGTCAAAAAAATACTAAAAGTAACAAAGTAAAAATCTAAAAACTTAAAAATATAACAAAAACATTAAGAATTAAAATATTTAAAAAAAATGTGAAAAACTTTTTTTTTAAAACTAAAATTTTTTGTTTTTTTTTTAACTACAAAAATGTTGTCAAATTCAAAAATATGAAATCCCTAAAAAGTTTTGAAAAAATCAAAAACCTAAAATCAAAAACCTAAAACCAAAAAAATATCAAAATTTTTTTTGCAAACAAAACTTCAAGAATATAGCAAAAACCTAAAATTAAAAAATATCAAAAAATTTGTTGAAAAACTAAAAAAAAACAAAAATTGTTAAACTTGTAATCATTTTTTTTAAATTATGCAAAAAACTAGACAAATATTAACTTTTTTAAAAAATTTAAAAAACTAAAATTATTGAAAATTCTAAAAAAATTTAGTATTAGCTTTAAATTTAAAATTAATGTAGTTTTTTAATTTTTTTGAAAATTTTGTAATTTTTAGTCATTAGACAAAAATTTAAAAATGTTTTTTTTTTTGAAATTTTTGATTTTAATTTCTTTTTAAATTGTCAAAATTTTTAAAAATTAATTTTGTTTGCAAAAATAAAAAAAAAATGTGACACGTTTTTTTAAATTTGAAATTTGTAACATTTTTTTACAAAATTTTGATAAAACCAAAATCAAAAATTTCAATCAATTTGTAAAAAAACTGAAATTATAATTTATGAAAATTTAGTCAAATTTGCAAAATCTAGTCACATTTGCAAAATTTAGTCAAATTTGCAAAATCTAGTCAAATTTGCAAAATTTAGTCAAATTTGCAAAATTTTTAATTTTTTTAAATAAAATTTTTTTTTCTAAAGACTAAAAAAAGATAATTGCAAAAAACTAAAAATGTAAAAAAAAATTGCAAAAATTGTTTAATATTTAAAAAAAAAATTAAATTTTTGCGAAAAACTAGGAACATGTCCAAAAACTAAAAACATCAAAAAAACTATTTTTTTTGAAAAAAACTGAATAATTTAAGCTTTTTAAAAAATTTAAAAAAAGTCAAAAAAATACTAAAAATAACCAAACTTTGTAAAAACTAAACGTCAAAAATTTTAATTTTTTTTCAAAAACTTCACAAAAACATTAAAAATTAAAATAACAAAAACAGAATGTAATAAACTTTTTTTTAAAGCACTAAAAATATTAAAACTACAAAATGTTGTCAAATTTAAAGATATCAAATCTCTGGAAAATGTTAAAAACTTCAAAAAACTAATACCAAAATTTCAAATAATTTGTGAAAAACCTAAAAATAAAAAAATCAATATTTTTTAAAATTTGCAATTTTTTTAATAGTCTACAAATATTAAAATTTTCAAAAAAAGTGAAAAAACCAAAAATATTAAATTTTGAATATTTTATAATTTATTGAAAAAAAAAAATTTTCAAAGTTTTTTAGTTTTTGGAAAAAATTTAAAAAAATTTGACATGTTTAGTTTTTACAAAAAAAAATTATTTTTAGTTTAATTTACGTTGAAAATGTTGCAATTTTTTTAATATTTTTTGCAAAAATTAAAAAATGTTGACATTTTTATTCATTTTTTTTTAATTTAAAATTTGTGACATTTTTTTTTCAAAATTTTTATAAAAATTAAAAAATTATCAAAAATTTCATACAATTTGTGATAAAACTAAAAAAATTAAGAAAATTTTGTCAAATTTACAATTTTTTTATTTTTTTTTAAATTATAAATATCAATTTTTTTAAAAAGTTTGCAAAGAAACTAAAAATTATTTTTTTTTTCTAAAAACAAAACTAATAATATTGCAAAAAACAAAAAAGTTTCAAAAATTGTCAAAAAATTAAAGTTTTCAATTAAAATTAAAAAAAAATTGCACAAATACATTTCAAAGAAACTAAAAACATCAATAAAACTCTAATTTTATCAAATATTTTGAGTTTCAAAAAAATTATGTTTGGAATATCAAAAAATAAAATAAAAAATAAAAAAAATGAATATTTTTTTTGCTTTAATCTCAAAAAAACTAAAAATATCAAAAAAATTAATACATAAGATTTCAGAAAACAGAAAAAATTATTAATTCACAAAAAAAAAATTACATATAAAATATATCGCTTTGATATGTCAAAATAACAAAAAATAATAAAAAAAAAACATTAAAAACTAAAATTTAAGTATTTTGTAAAAATATTTTTTTTTGTAAAAAAAAAGATATATTGCTTTAATATTAAAAAAATCTAAAATATTCAAAAAAATTTAAAAAACTAATTTTATCAAAAAAAAATTTTTTTTTGTTAAATTTGCAAAATTTTTAATCTAAAAATTTCAAAACTTTATGAAATACATACTAAAACTTATATTTTTTTAAGTCAAAAATAGTCAAAACTTCAAAAATATTAAATCCAAAAATAAAAAAATTAGTTAATAAACAAAAAATACCAAAGCTTTTGTTAAAAAGGTAATTATACCAAAAATTTTGGTTATATCAAATTCTTTAATATTTTTTTGAAAATAAATAAAAATTACAATAATTTTTTTAAAAAGTTTTTTTTTTGATAAAAATTTTTAAAAAATTTACAAATACTAAAAATATTAAAAAGATAAATAAAAACTAAAAATATCAAATTTTTTGACAAAATCTATAAAATTTTGTTTTTTAATTATTTAAACTTTTAAAAACTTCAAAAATTTAAAAATACAATTTCAAAAAATTAAAACTTAAAAAAACAAAAAAAATAATATACAAAAAAAAAAAATTAACAAAATAGAAAAAAAAAAAAAATAAATAAAAAAAAAAAAAAATTGTGAATAAAATTTTAATATTTTTAAACTAAACTAAAAATATAAAATTTTGACAAAAAAATCATTAAAAAAAATCATTTTCAATTTTTTAATTAAAAAAAAAAATCAGAATCAAAATTAAGTTTTTAAAATTCAAGATTCAAATATTTTATTTTTTTTTTAAATAAAAAAACAAAAAATATCAAAAAAATAACTTAATCAAAAAAAAATTTAAACTGTAGTTCAAATTTTTGTGAAAAATTATAAAAACTGAAAAAACAAAAAATTAAAACAATGTTGAAAAACTAAAAACAGTAATAGTAACAAAAAAAATCATGTCAAACCTCAATTTTTTTGTCAAAATTAAAAATTAAGTTTTTGTTGACAAACTAAAATATTGAAAATTTCAAAATTTTAATTTAAAAAATGTTAAAAAACTAAACCTAAGCTAAGTTAACCTAACCTAACCTAATTTAAATAAGTTTTTTTAAATAAAAAAAAAACAAATAATATCAAAAAATTTACGTTTTTAGCATTTTTTTTAAACTTTAGATATTTATAAAACGTTTGTGTAAAAAACAAAAAACTTTTTTTTGTCCAAAATGTTTGATGGAAAACCTATTGAATAAATATAAAAAATAAATAAAAAAAATTAAATTTTTTACTTAAAAAAAAAAAAAAATTCAATTTTTATTTTAATAAAAACAAATAATGTTTTAAAAAATTATCAAAATTAAAAAAAAAAAATTCAAATTTTTTCAAAAAAATAAATATTTTAAAAAAATTAAAAAAGTTCTTAAAAACTATTAAAAAATATAAAAACTAGAAATATAAAATCAAAAAAGCAAAAACTGTTTAAAAACTAAAATAAAAAAATGTTGAAAAACTCAAACATTTAAATTTTTTATTAAAATTTAGTCAAAAAACAAAAAAAAAATTAAAAATGTTTTTTTTTTAAAATTTTTACTAAACTAAGACAAAAATAGTAAAAACGTTGTCAACACTCAAAAATATTAAATAAAAAAAATTATTTACTTAGTTACTGGAATATCAAAATTTTAGAATTTTTTAAAAAAAATGTCTGAAAAATTACAAAATTTCAAATATTGAATAAAAAACAAATGACTGTACAAAACTTGTTAAAAAGCAATAACAACAAAACTAAAAATAATGAAAAAATTTCATACAATTTTTTTGTCAAAAAACTTAAAATAACAAAAAACTTGTTGAACTTAATATATTTTTTTTGTTAAAAAATCTTTAAAATAAAAAAAATAAAATAAAATAAAATAAATAAAATAAATATTAGTTTCAAAAATTCCAAACACTTCAGAAATTTGTCAAAACTTAAAAACACTAGACATAATGTTTTAAAATGTAAAAAAAAAAAAAAAAAAAAAAATTAAAACTCAAATAAAATCAAAAACTTCAATAAAATTGCCAAAAACTTAAAAAAAAATTTAAAAGCACAATAATATTAAATAGAAAAAAAAAAGAAAAAAAGAAAAAAATTTTTGTCAAAAAACAAAAAACCAAAAATGTCAAAAAATAATTTTAAAGCATTTCAATATTTTTAGTTTTTGTTCCAAGTCTACGCTGATATTTATGATTTGATTTTTTTTTTGTTTTCACCTAATATTTTAAAAATTTAGTTTTTTAATAAAATTTATGAGATTTTTGATATTCGTTTTTTAATTTAGCCAAGAAACAAACCAAAAAATGCAAAATGGATTTAATATGTGTTTAAAAAATTGAAAACGACTAATCAACTTAAAAAAATTGATTTAATTTAGCCAAGTTGCAAACCATATTTAGCTAAGATACAAACCAAATTATTAGTTTTTCTTTTGGTTATAATTCTTCAATCAATTAAAAGAAAAGAATTCAATTTGCTGTCAATCGCAAAGCGACTTATTGTGACGTCAGTTTATTAAATGCTTGTACGAAGCAACTCATGAATATTTTACTGTCAATCCCAAAGCTATACGAATACTTGAAGTAGGTTATAAAATTCTATTTTCAGTTACAAGCTATAAAAATCCATCATCAGTAAATTTAAATTTATAATTTTTTAAACAGACTCAATTCATTTTTTTAAATAATTCAAAATGTAAGCAAAATATTAAAAAATGCTTCAAATAAAACTTGTAAGTAATAAAATAATCTCAATAATCATTTCTTATAAATTTTTCTTAATTATTAATATTAAGAAAGTTATCCTGCATTTTCCATGTATCAATAAGTCGGAGAGTAATTGGACATTAAGTATTCCGCCCCCCCGACGGCAGCAACCATTAATAATTCATTCGCCTTCTGTGCGTAGTGAAGCCGTTATAAAATATTAATACGGGTCGCATATTGTGCCGGATATATTGCCAACGAGAGGATTCATTCATCCGACATGAAATAATAAGAAAACACTGCGAGTGCTTTCAACCCCTCACCCTCGTTTACACATAATGTGAATTTATTCCAACGTTAAACACGATGACGTGAATACACAATTTCACACGGAATGCCAAAATTAAGTTAATTTGATTAAATAATGCGCTTTGTAGTTGTAGTTTGTTTGTTTGGGTATTTTGAAGTTTGAGTTAAATTTTATTATAATAATAAATAATAAATAATACATTTTGCAAAAAACATAATTGGGTATTTTGAAGTTTTTATGTCTAACTTCAAAATACCCAATTTTTAAATTTATTTTAATTACAATTCAACTGTTTAAAAACGTTTGCGTAAAAAAATCAAAATTGGGTATTTTGAAGTTTTTATGCCAAACTCTAAAATACCCAATTATTAAATTTAATTTTGATTAACATTTTTTAATTACAATTCAATTGTTTGAAAACTTTTTATTTGTTTCAATGCATGGCACGCTTCGTATTTTCATAATGCAATTTTAATCCGGAGATAATTTATCGCATTACCGTTCCCTCCGCCGCCTCAGTCTCTTGTACTCCAGCAGGCGGCGGGCTCGTCATTCTCCGTAAAACTTTCCTTTGTTACCGACGCCACGCTTTTTTTCATTCTTAATCCGTTTGTTTGTAACGAGCAAAACTTTAAATTTAATCTTTACGGAACGCGAGATGAACACACAAGAGGGGTGGAATAAAGAACGCTCGAGTATGCAAATTGCTTCGATACAAATTATTGTTTGGAGTTGTACGAACACTTATTTTACATCGTCGTGCTCTTAAAATATATAGAACAGGTGTATATAGTGAGAACAAAGCAAAATGTTGATAAAAATACAAACTAAATTTTGAAAGTGTTAACGCCCCCTATTAGGAGAAACTGTATTACAGTCTTCTTCACACACAAACAATTCAACGTTTACCCTAATAGGGGGCAATGCGTTAACACCTTTGACACATTAGTGAACATAAATTGTTTATTAGTTACTGTGATTTTATGTAATTTGTATCTTCGACCAGTGAGATGCTAGGCACACTGATGATGAGTGCATACCTTGAAACACAAGTGTATGTGTTCAATAATTAATTCCAATTCTTTACAAACTCTACAATTGATGAAAACTTTCTCGTTCTCAATCAGTCTTATTAATCTAAACTAATTAAAATTCTACTAATTAGTTAATTATAGGGCTACAAGTTTACTCTTTTTCATCTTGCTGCATACTTATTACCTCCTGTTCACTAATTACACATCGCTATCGGAAGGACTCTCCAGTAATGCGCTGCAGTCGCGTTGGGTTAAAGTGGCATAGCTTTTAGTAGCTTGTTGATGAAAAAGTTAATTAGATTTTTCCCTAAGGAAAGACGAACCGCGTGGCATGGAAAAATTAATTAGTTTGTAAAAATATATAAATTATTACTGAGAATCAATCTATACACCATACAATTAAACTATTTAATTAATCCAGATACTAAATATATTTTTAGATTTGCACTTAAACAAACTTCAGCTATTTCAGCATAGCTTTTCATCGCAGCAGTTACAATTGAGAAACTTTCCT
The DNA here is from genome assembly GCA_963932245.1 of Tachinus rufipes. NCBI lineage: Eukaryota > Metazoa > Arthropoda > Insecta > Coleoptera > Staphylinidae > Tachinus > Tachinus rufipes. The sequence goes on along the minus strand of OZ010748.1, from coordinate 1,457,946 downwards.
CAGCAGTTTGGGTTCAATTAAGACCTTTCTAGTGTTAATTCCGCTCTAAAATATAATTGTTATGTTAGTCAAGACCTTTAAAACTATGCGTTGCGACGATTAAAATCATTATAAACACGCGGCTCATTTAATTAACTTTAAACCAAATAGATGGCGCTTTAGTTATGCGTTAAATCATCTAAACAGGTCTGAAGGGATTTATATATTATTAGGGTATGCTGCAGTCAAGTTAAATCATCCCATAAGTTATTTTAAATTTCAACCCTTGTGGCGTTCTTGTTTTCGCATTAAGGGTCGGATTTATGTCTCAAAGTTTGACAGTTTATTCGTGAACGTGTGCTTAAATTTACAGCCAAAGGGCACTACTTGTTATTCCATTGCTTGTTTCTATTTTTTTTTTCAAATCGATCGTTAAGAAATCAACAATACTCTAGAGATTGCAGTAGGAGGTATGTCAAGTGTAACATGCATTACGAGTTTGTAGATGCGGGGATGAGGTTGGAAAGTTAGTTGGGGATAACTTGACCCGACGTCTTGACCTTTATTGCTATCGGTACAACAACCGCCAAAGCAATTTAACTTTGCTAACATGGGGCGAGAGATGCTGTGATCTAATTTTGTAGTTTTATAAAATTAATTCTGAAATAATAATTTTGTAAAATTATTGCCACATGACAATCTAAAAATCTACAGTGTTGCCATATGTTAAATAACAACTTAATTCAACTGACAGATGTCAAATTGCTTAAAATATTATTAAATAAGTTTGTTATAATCAACTTACAAATTGCAGTGTTGCCAATCAAATTAACAACCTGCAGTGTTGCCAACTATAAAATAATTTAAACAATTGTCAAGTGTCAATTTGCTTATAATAATTATAAATAAGTTTGTTTTAATTAAATTATCAATTTGCAATGTTGCCAGAACAAATTTAATATTTAACAGTGTTGCCAATTGTCAAATATTAATTTAACACAACGTCAAATTGTTGAAAATATTATTGAATAAATTTATTATAATCAAATTATCAATTTGCAGTGTTGCCAGATAACAATTTATAAAATTGCAGTGTTGCCAACCAATTAATTAATTAATACAAGTGACAAATGTCAAATTTTGTAGAATTCTATTAAATATGTTTGTTATAATCAAACTATCAATTTGCAGGGTTGCCAAAATTTAATTTCAAAATCTACAATTTTTATGTACAACCACACCAACTGTCAAATTGACTCAAATTAAAGTTGACAGAAACCAAACTTGATAGTAAAATATTAAATGTGTTCTACTGTCAAATTATAAAAATAAAGTGTTGCCAAATGTTTATGTTTCATGTTAAATTTTGTAACAAAATAATATTTAGGATAACTGTCAAATCATAAAGTACAGTGTTGCCAATGTTTATTTTTTATATAGAATTGTTCCAACTGTGAAATTGGCTAAGTAGAACTGACAAATATCAAATTTTGTTTGTTAAAGTTAAATTATTGATTTGCAATGTTGCCAAATATAAATCTAAGAATCTACAGTGTTGCCAACAGTTAATTTTTTATGTTCCAGTACACTAAATGTCAAATTGATTCTAAATAGAGTTAAAAGATGTCAAAATTTGTGGTAAACTATTAAATATGCGTTCTACTATCAAATTATAAAACTGCAGTGTTGCCAAATGTTTATTTTATATGATTATTTGCATTAATTTTTAAATTAACTTTAAACAGAGTTGATAGATGTCATACCGTCTTCGACTACCCACAAAAGTGTTGGTGATCAAGAAATTGAATCACTTACACTAGGGTGGGTGGGCGGTAACTAAAGTTTAAACTACTGACGCGCAATCAATAAATTTAGTCCCCGCCCACCCACCCAAGTGTTGGTGATAAAAAAATTAGATAACTAACACTTGGGTGGGTGGGCAGGAACGAAAGTTTAAACTACTGACCGCAATCATTAAACTTAGTTCCCGCCCACCCACCCAAGTGTTAGTGATCAGGAAATTGGATCACTAACACTTGGGTGGGTGGGCGAGAACTAAAGTTTAAACTACTGACGCGCAATGAATTAACTTAGTTCCCGCCCACTCACCCAAGTGTTGGTGATCAAGAAATTGGATCACTAACACTTGGGTGGGTGGTCGGGAATTAAAGTTCAAACTACTGACGCGCAATCAATAAATTTAGTCCCAGCCCACCCAACCAAATGTAAGTGATCATGAAATTAAATCACTAATACTTAGATGGCTGAGCAAAATTTAAAGTTCAAACTACTGACGTGCAATCAATAAAATTAGTCCCCGCCCTCCCGCCCAAATGTTGGTAATTAAGAAATTGGATCACTTAAACTTAGGTGGGTGGGCAAGAACTAAAGTTCAAACTACTGACGCGCAATCATTGAACTTAGTCCCAGCCCACCAACCCAAGTGTTGATGATCAAGAAATTGAATCACTAACAGTTGGGTTGGGTGGGTGGGCAAAAATTAAAGTTCAAACTACTGACGCGCAATTATTAAACTTAGTCCCCGCCCACCCGCCCAAGTGTTGGTGATTAAGAAATTAGATCACTAACACTTAGATGGGAGGGCAAAAATTAAAGTTCAAACTACACAAGTGCAATCAATGAACTTAGTCACCGCCCACCCACCCGAGTGTTGATGATTAAGAAATTAGATCACTAACACTTGGGTGTGTGACCGGAAACTAAAGTTCAAACTACTGACGCGCAATCATTGAACTTAGTCCCCACCTACCCACCCAAGTGTTGGTAATCAAGAAATTAGATCACTAACGCTTAGATAGGTGGGCAAAAATTAAAGTTCAAACTACTGACGCGCAATCAATAAACTTAGTCCCCGCCCACCCACCCAAATGTTGATGATCAAGAAATTGGATCACTAACACTTGGGTGAGTGAGCGGGAATTAAAGTTCAAACTACTAACGCGCAATCATTAAACTTAGTCCCAGCCCACCCACCCAAGTGTTGGTAATCAAGAATTTGGATAACTAACACTTGGGTGTGTGAGCGGGAACTTAAGTTCAAATTACTGACGCGCAATCATTGAACTTAGTCCCCGCCCACAGACCCAAGTGTTGATGATCAAGAAATTGGATCACAAACACTTGGGTGGGAGGGCGGAAATTAAAGTTCAAACTACTAACGTGCAATCAATGAACTTAGTCCCCGCTCACCCACCCAAATGTTGGTAATCAAGAATTTGGATAACTAACATTTGGGTGGGTGAACGGAAACTAAAGTTCAAACAACTAACGCGCAATTAGTGGACTTAATCCCCGTCCACCCACCCAAGTGTTGGTAATAAAAAAATTGGATCATCAACATTTGGGTGGGTGGGCGGGAACTAAAATTGAAACTACTGACGCGCAATCAATGTACTTAATCCCTGCCCGCCCACCCAAATGTTGGTAATCAAAAAATTAGATCACCAATAGTTGGGTAGGTGGGCGGGAACTAAAGTACAAACTACTGACGCGCAATCAATGAACTTAGTCCCCGCCCACCCACCCAAGTGTTAGTGATCAAGAATTTTGATAACTAGCATTTGGGCGGGTGAGCGGAAACTAAAGTTCAAACTACTGACGCCCAATAAATAAACTGAGTGTCCCTCCCTTTCACTTAAGTGTTTGTAGTCCAAATTATTATCAACATTTGGGCGGGTGATTGCAGAAGTCTTTTTATTGACACTCCAATCAAAACTAGTAGTACTTGACAAATCATAAATTTGTGACGTTTTTATCGTTAACGTTTATTATTTGACCAAAGTTTAAAGTTAAATTTGACGTTTATCTTTTTACTGATTTTTTTTGAATTTCAACATTTGTTTTGTCAAAAATTGGATTTTTATTGACGTTTAATTTTTTTTGCATTAATAATTTTTGACATTTAATCTCTTTTTTCAATTTTTTGTCGTTTTATCGTTATTGTTTAAAATTTCTTTTGACATTTACCATTTTTACTAACTTTTTTGAACTTAAACGTTAAAGATTTTCCAAACCGACGTTTATCATTTTTATTGTTGACGTTTACCTTTGTACAGACGTTTAACGTTAACGTTTTGATGCTTTTGACGTTTATAGTCTTACTAACATTTTTGACAATTATCATAAACGTTAAACGTCAATCATCATTTTTATCGTTGACGTTTAACTTTGTACAGACGTTTAACGTTAAAGTTTTAATGCTTTTGACGTATATAATCTTACTAACAATTTTAACAATTAATATGAACATTAAACGTCAATCATCATTTTTATCGTTGACGTTTAGTTTTATTCTGTAACGTTTATTATATTTTTACTAACATTTGCAATTCTAATTGTTAACATTTATTTTTGGATCAACGTTTAATTAAATTTTTGATCATTGACGTTTAACGTTTAACACTTTTTAGGTTCATTGTTTTTGTTTTTCAATATTATATCTTTGTATTAATTTTTAACGTTTATTTTTACAACGTTTATGGTTTTTGACGTTTATTTTTTACTACCATTTTTGACGTTTATTTTTACAATGTTTTAGGAATGTATCTTTTGTCATAATTTGATGTTTTATTTTACTACTTTTTTTTTACATTTTTTATTTTTGACGTTTACTATTTTTATTGTTGTTTTTGCTGTCATTTTTGACGTTTATTAATTTTGATGGTTATTGTTACATACATTTATTTATTTTTATACATTTTCATCGTTGACGTTTATTATTTTCTTACTGACAGTTGTGACGTTTACAATTTCTATTGTTCACGTTTATCTTAGTACCGACGTTTAACGTTCATTTTTACTATATTTTAGACGTTTACCCTTTAAACAAAGTTTTTGACTTGTAACGTTTATGCTTTTTAACTAAGTATTTAACTTTTATCGTGGTTGTAACGTTTATCTTTGTAACGACGTTAAACGTTAATTTTTTTTCTGACGTTTATTGTTCATGTTTTTTCATATTATTTTTATCATTGTTCTGACGTTTGACGTTTATTCTTACAATGTTATTTGTTTTTGACGTTTATAATTTTTTTTGACGTTTGCAACCTTTTCAGTTTATCTTTTACTAACATTGTTGACGTTTAATGTTCAATTTTTTAGTGTTTGTCTATGTATTAGACGTTTAAAGTCAAAAATTAAAAAAATTAAAAAACTTAAAATGTCAAAAACAATAAATGTGTAAACAAATAAATTACAAACTTTAAATAGTAAAATGGTAGTAAACAACAAATGTCAAAAACGTTAATACAATCAAACTTCAACATAAAATTAAACGTCACAATATTTTTTTTTATAAAACATATAATTTTTAACGTTTTTATTAAACACATTTTGCTGGCGTTTGTTATTTTTATATCATTCATTTTTTTGTAATTTTTGAAGTTTAACGTTTGTTGTTGTCATTTGTCATTTTTGTTGTTTTTGACATATTGATCGTTGACGTTTGTTAGTTTTAACTGTCATAAATACATTAAACGGTTGGTGTTTATCAATTTTGTCATTTTACTGTTAACATATTATTTTTGTTGATATTGTTCTTTCACATTGCCCACTTAACGTTTATTGACAGATGACGTTTTATCATTTTAACGTTAACGACGTTTGGTGGTTGTTATGGCGCAGTCGGTAAAATAAAAATAAAAAAAAAATGTAAACGCACATGGATTTGGCGGAGTCGGTAAGAATTAACTTTTCTGCAATAAAAATAAAATCATTCTAAAATAAATAAAACAAAAATTCCAATTGTATTAGTAGAAAATACTCTGCAAACAATTTTGGCGAAGTCGGAACGGATTTGAAACATCTTAAAAACTAAAAAAGCGCAATGCGCAGGCTAAGCTAAGACAATTTCTGAAATCATTAATTAAATTTGTCAATTTTAAGCATTTAAATGCAGAAAAGAGTAATTTTATTAGTTTAGGCGCAGTCGGTAGTAGTTTGTGTTATTGTGAAAACTAATAGAGCGCCATATTAAAGCTCACCTGAGACATTTTGTAAAGCAATTAACTGAATATAGAAAAATTATCAATTTGGCGCAATCGGTCAAAATTTGTTAATTTAATTTAAATGCAAAAAACATTTAATAATAACACTTTAGTTTCCGACTAATCAAAAATATGAATCACTAACACATGGGTGGGAACTAAAGTTTAAACTACTGACGCGCAATCAATAAACTGAATGCATGCTTACCCACCCAACGGTTTGTTAATAAAATATTTGATCACTTACACTTTGGTAGGTGGGCGGAAACTGTAGTTAGCATAACTGTCCCGCAACTAATGAATGCCCCGCCCACCCACTCAAGTGTTTGTAAACAAAAAATTGAATTACAAAGATTTGAGCGGGTAGGCGGAAACTTTAGTTAAAATTATTGTCCCGCAACCATGGATGGGAAGGCCACTCCAAAGCAAGATAACAAGCTAATAGTTTAGATTACCGTCAAAAGTCATTTTGTCACAAACAAAAGTTGTGATCCAATCTTTTGACAGTAATCCTCGGGTGGGTAGACTTGCCACTTTAATCAAAATTATTGGCCGGTTACATTGTTTTGGAATCATGTACCCTGAGTTAACTTCAACTATAGAGTCAAAACTTAAACCTTTAATTCACTTCACACATGCTCATGTATTCAAAATCAAAATATATCTAAATCAATAAAGTCATCAATTATAAAAAAACATGTATAGTAGACTTAATTTGATACAATTATTCTAATTCATCAAGAATTGCGTTTTTTTTTAGTATTACATCAAATTGGTGCTGTAAGTCCCTTTATGTATTTATAATGTATGTATATATATATATATATATATATATATACATTTTTTTTCTAGATTATTATTAAATTATGACTAATTTGAAAGCCAAACAATTATTGTTGAACCTAAAAAACAATCCATCAAAAATTGCGCTATTTTCAGCATAAATTCAAATCGGTGCTGTAAGTCCCTTTATGTATATATAATATATATATACAAGATGTTGATTAATTTGCGGACAAATTGACCAAAAACCTAAAAACATTAAAAAAATTATTAAAATAAATTGTTTTGTAAAAAACTTAAAAAAACCAAGACTATCAAAAATTAAAAAAAAAAAAATTAAAACTAAAAACATTAAATATTTGTAAAAAATTTAAACAATTAAAAACTACAAATTTTGTGAAAAATAAAAAAAAAGTAAAACATCCACAAAAATTAAACATAATTACTAAAACATTGATAAATTTTGTCAAAAAATATCAGAAATTTCAATTTAGTCAACGAAAAAACCAAATTTGTATACACATTTTTAGTTGTTTAAAAAAATCAAATATATAGTTTACGGCCATGTGACATATTTATGCCATAAACATTAAAAAAATGTATGCTCCCATACGACCGCTTTTGTGAGTATATAAATATATATATATATATATATATATATATATATATATATATATATAGATGGTTAACAGACTTTTTTCAATATTTAAAATATTATTTTAATTTTTTTATTTATTGATTAATCTGACGATATATGTACTTAACATAGGAAACGTTATAATATTAATCAATTTTTAATTTTATTAAGAAATTTTTAACTAATATAATAAATATATATATGTATGTATAAAATCAAAAATTTTAATTTAATCAAAAAAATAAACATGTATACAAATTTTTAAAAATAAATTAAAAATTTGTTACAAAAAAAGAAATACATATTTGACAAAAAACTAAAAACCTCAAAAATTTTGTTAAAATTAAAAAAAACTAAAAATATCAAAAAACACACTTAAAAGTTTTAAAAGCTGTCAATTAAAAAAAAATTAATTAGTTTCAAAATTTGTCAAAAAAAAAAAAAAAAATTTGACATGTAAAAATTTGTACATTTTTTTATAAAGTTTGGAAAATGTACTAAACATTATTAATGACAAACAATAACTTTTATTAGTTTGTTTTAATGATTAAAAATTTGTACAATTTGTTAAAAAAAATTTAGTAAAACATTTTTAAACATAAAACATAAAACATAAAAAATTAAAAAGTAAAAAATTATTCCTTTTCTACATTTTGAAATTTTATTCTTTATTTTTGAAGTTTTAAAAACTATTTTTTTTTTAAATTTAATTTAAAAAAAAATTTTTTTTTTAAATTTATTAGTTCTTTTTTTAAATTTATATTTCTTTTTATTTAAAAAATTAACAAAAATATTTTTAAATTAAAAAAAAATCAACAGTTGAATTGATAACTTACTTTTTGACATTTATAATATTAATAAATTTTTTTTACAAAATTTTGTAGTATTTTTTTAATTAAAAAAAAAAAAAAATTATGTGTAAAAATAGAATTTTTTTTTGTTAGCTTGATATTTTCTAAATAATTTTATTTTTTGACATTTTGAAAAAATTAAAATTAATAAAAAACTATTTTTTTATATTAAAAAAATTGACAATTAAATTGATAATTTTTTATATTATAATTTTTTTTTTGTTTTTATCATTTTAAAAGTTTAATAAAACAATGATACTAGTTAAATTTTAAATTTTAAAAATTTAATTAATTCTTTTGATTTTAAAAAATTGTTATAATTTTTTTTTAAAGATTTTTTTTGTAAAAATTACATTACTTTTTTTTCAACATTTTAAAAGTTTTTTTTTGTCGTTTTGACATTAAAACTTATTAGATTTTTTCTTTACATTTAAAATTTTTATAATTTTTTTTTCTACATTTTTTTAATTTTAAATTTTTTTTTGTTTTAAAAATTTAATTAATTTTTTATTTTGACATGTAAAAATTTGCACAATTTTTTTTAAGTTTGAAAAATGTACTAAACATTATCAATGCCAAACAAAAATGTTTATTAATTTATTTTAATGATAAAAAATTTGTACAATTTGTTAAAAAAAAATTAGAAAAATAAGCTTGAAAAATGTTGATTGACAATTAAATTAATAAAATCTTTTAGTAATAAATTATTTTTTTTTACATTTTGAAATTTTATTTTTTATTTTTGAAGTTTTAAAAACTATTTTTTTTTTTAATTTTTTTTTTAAATTTATTAGTTTTTTTAAATTTTTTTTTAAATTTATTAGTTTTTTTTTAATTTTAAAAACTTTATATACAATTTTTAAAATTAATAATAATTTTTTTTGTAAAAATATTTTTTTTTATTTAAAAAATTAACAAAAACCTTTTTAAATTAAAAAAAAAAATCAACAGTTGAATTGATAACTTAATTTTTGACATTTAAGGTAATCATAAATTTTTTTTTCAAAATTTATTCGTTTTTTTTTTAAATTAAAAAAAAATATTAATTTATATTTTCTAATAATTTTTTTTTTTTGACATTTTGAAAAAGTTAAAAAGAAGAAGAAAAAAAAAACTTTTTTTTACATTAAAAAAATTGATTTTTTTTGCAAAATATGAATATGACAAAAAAAAATTTGTTTTATGAAAAAATTAAAACTAAATAAAAAACTATTTTTATATAAAAAATATATAAATAAATTAATAATTTTTTTTTGTATTTTTAATAAATTTATTAATTTTTTGTTGATATTTAATTATTTTTTTTTTAATTTGTATAATTTATTATTGTTTTTAACGTTTTAAAAACTTAATAAAAACTTTTTTACATTTTTTTAACATTTTGATTTTGTCATTTTGACATTAAATTTTATTAATTTTTTTTTCTTTACATTTAAAATTTTTATAATTTTTTTTTCAAATTTTTTTTTTAAATTTTAAAAATTAAATTTTTGTTTGTTTTGAAAATTCAATAAATTTTTTATTTTGACATGTAAGAATTTGTACAATTTTTTTTTAAAGTTTGAAAAATGTACTAAACTTTATCAATGCCGAATAAATTTTTTTATTAGTTTTAAAAATTTGTAAATTTTTTTTAACATTTTAAAAAATTTAGAAAAACATTTTCAAACAAATGTTGATTGACAATTAAAATAATTAAAAAAAATTTACATTCAAAAAAGTAATAAATTATTAAATGAATTAATAATTATATATAATAAATTATTATTATTTTTACATTTTAAAATTTTATTTTTTATTTTTGAAGTTTTAAAAACAATTTTTTTTTAATTTATTGTTTTTTTAATTTTTTTTTAATTTATTATTTTTTTTTTTAAATTTTAAAAACATTATACACAACTTTTTTGATTTTTAAAAATAATAAAAAATTTTTTTTGTAAAAATATTTTTTTTAATTTAAAAAATTAACAAAAATATTTTTAAATTAAAAAAAAAATCAACAGTTAAATTGATAACTTAATTTTTGACATTTAAAATATTCATAAATTTTTTTTTTATAAAATTTATTTTTTTTTTTAATTTTAAAAACCTACTATAAAATTTTAAAAATTTAATTTTTTTTATGTGTTTTTAACGTACTTTTTTAGAATTAAAAAGATCTATAAAATAAAAATAAAAAAAAAAAATTTTTTGTTTAAATTTTTTTTTTCTAAATAAATTTTATTTTGGCATTTTAAAAAAGTTAAAATTAAGAAAAAAACTATTTTTTTACATTAAAAAATTTGACAATTAAATTGATAATTTTTTATAATATTATAATTTTTTTTTTGTTTTAATCATTTTAAAAGTTTAATTAAAACTTTTTTACATTTATAGAATAATAAACTATTTTTTTTATGACATTTTAAGAACTTAATAAACAACTTTTTTTTACTCTTAAAAAATTATATTTTTTTTAGTTTTTTTTTTTAATTTTAAAATACTAAAAATTTTTTTTTAAACGTTTTAAAAATTTAATTAATTCTTTTGATTTTGTAAAGTATTTTTTTTGTAAAAATGACATTACATTTTTTTTTCAACATTTTAAAAGTTTGTTTTTCGTCATTTTGACATTAAATTTTTTTTACTTGAAAAATTTTTATAATTTTTTTTTTTATTAAATTTTAAAAATCTTATTTTATTTTTATTTTTTATTTTTTTTGCATATAAAACTAGTGAATAAAAGTTTAAATTTTTAAATTTGTTAAAACTAAATTGATACTAAACTTTATAAATCAATCCAACATTTGGTTTCCGCAATATCAACGTTTCTATAATATAACTTTGCAACTAACTAAACTATTTCAAACAAGTTTGTATAATTGAAGAATTGATTAATGCAATTTAATCAATACTACCACCCTAAAAATAAAACAAGTTAATATTATTCTGCATGCGTCACTCTAAATAAAATAAAATAAAATATATTCAAAAGACACAGATTTCCCCACAGTGGGATTACACTCAGCTTCATGGAATTTAATCAAATCCTACAATGGTACATAATATTTTTTTACGGTCTTTGCAACGCATGAATTATTTATTGTGCTCTAATCCCAAAACAGTTGTGGTGAAGGCGCCGGGCTATCTTCTGTTATTGAATATAATTAGACGCAATTGAATAGAAACGTGCGAGTCGGAACACGTGTCAATCAATTAATAAATTAGCAAATGTTTGTGCGTGATGAGGGCCTGACGCGTGCTTATTTGCCGGGTTCATGGTATTAGTAGCGTGTAGTTATCATTGTTTTGATTGAAATTGATTATAGTGTGTTTCAGACGTAGCGATAACTTTGTATTATCTGCTAATTATGTAATAAATTTCTATTTTAGTAATTAGTAATTATATAATTTAAAAATTTGAACTAATTTGATTAAAAATTTTGTTTTTAAGCAATGTTGACTTTATTGCAAAAAAATTATTTTATTATTTTGACACTTTTTGAACAAAAAATGTTTTCTTTTGATGACAAATTAATTTTTGGTTTTAATATTGCTTCAACCAATTTGTTTGTGTTTGCTGTGAGCTAAAATATAACTGATTGAAAGTTTTCTATGATACGTTATTGCAAGCCAATACAAACTTATTGGAAATTGGGTCGTATTACGATGGTTATAGTTAGTTTCGTAACTATATTTCTGTAGGGAGTAATTTTATTAACCATATTAACTATAAGGCGGACGTATACAAGCCAACGTAAAAAAATTGATAAAAAACTTGAATTAAAATAAATTTCAAAACATTAATTTGATGACAAAGCAATCTTAATTTAAAATTTGTTGAAAGTTATTTTGACATTTATAAGATTTCTTGTTTTAAATGTTTTTGCTAAAAAATATAATTAATTTGACCCAGTTTTGGAATAACGCACATGAGTAGAGTGGACAATTCATCTCTCAAGATGAAAAGAAAGTTATGGGAAAATATTGTTTGAAAGCAATGCGGTTAAAGCGCTTTAAGGGTAGCAATTTCCTTTTTATTTTGTTTCCGAATGGAATAAATGGTATATAATTTTATTAAAAGGATTGCAAAATTTATAAACAATTATTCTCAATAAATTCAATCAAACTTTAAATATAAAGATTGAAGTGGTTTCTAAAATATTAAATATATCTTTTATTTAAGGAAAATTGTATGTCAGATTGCAATATAAAAAATATTTAGGACTTGAAACCACCCTTCAAATACAAATGCCTTGATTTTTTTATAAAATGATAAAAAAATCATATTTACCAAAGGATAAAAAATAAAAATTGTAAATATTTATAGTAAATATAGATAAATTCGTTTCCTTTTTATAAGTTGTAAAGGATTTATGTTTATCTTTTATTTAAAGGTTGAAACTACGCTGCAAATGCAAATTTGTTGATTTATAAGGGACGCAGTAAAAAAATCATATCTACTAAATTATAAGGGTTGAAATATCCAAACGTATTGCAAATATATTTCCTTTTTACAGATTTTAAAGGTTTCATATTTAGATTTTGTTTGAAAGATGAAACTGCTTTTCAAATGCAAATAATGTGATTAATAAGCGACTATTGCTTTGCAATTTACAGTTTTGTGACAAATTAATTTGATTTAATCTAAACAATAATACCAACTATAGCACTCCTATCTAAACTATTAATCCGTTATCTTGTTTTGGAGTGCTCAACCCATCCAACCAAGTAAAGAATTGAATGTTTATTTTCTATGCTTACGTTAGAAAACATTTTGTCACAAGAAAAGATCATGATCTAATTCAAGCAAAAATAGTAATTAATATTGTTAAAAACAAAACAAAAAATTAATTTAAAAAAATGATTTTTAAATGTAAAAAAAAAAGTTTTATTACAGTTTTAACTTTTTTAAAATGTCAAAAAAATAATTTTTTATTTAGAAAATAAACTTAAAAAACACAAAAAATACTTTTTCTTTGATTTTATTTTATAATACCCACTTATATCCAAAAAATTCCCAAATTTTTAAGTGTAAAAAAAATTTAAAAAAACTTTTATTTGACATTTTGAAAATACTTTTGTAAATTTTTCAAAATAAAAAAAAAATTGTACACATTTAAAAAAAAGTACAAAAAATTATATTTAAATTTTTAAAAATCAGCTTATTATACTAAGTTATTAAAATTTCAAACAAAAATTTTTAATGAAAAAAAAAATGTTATACTTAGTTTAAAAAAAAAATTCAAAATGTAAAAAATATAATTTATTTACATTTTAAAAGTAAAAAAAAAAATTAATTTTTTAAAATAGAAAAAACAAAAAATTAATTAAATTAAAAAAAAAAAATTTTTTAAATGTAAAGAATGTTTTTTAAAAATTTTAAAAATTTAAAAAAAAATAATTTTGTAATTTTTTTACTTAATATACTCAATCTAGTGTTATTTAAAATACACTTATTATATTAAAAAAAAAAATGACATTGACATTTTTTACATTAAAAAAATTGACAATTAATTTGATAGTTTTTTTTAACATTCAATCAATAATAAATAAATTTTACATTTTACTTTTTTTTCTTTAACATTTTAAAAATTTTGTTTTTTCGTTCAAAAAATTGATAATAGTTTGTTTTTTAAATTTTGAAAATTTGAAAAAATCTTTTTTTGTTTTTTTTTTTAATTTAATAATTTTTAATTTAAAAATTTTAAAAACTTTTTGCGTTTAAAAATTGTTTTTTTTTTTAATTTTAATTTTTTTTTTAATTTAATGATTTTTTTTTTTTTTAATTTTAAAACCTTATATAATCTTTTTTAACGTTTATAAAATTGATATAATTTTTTTTGTTATTAAAATTACAATTTGAATAAGTAACTGTATAAAAAATTATAAAATGTTTTATATCAATTAAAAAAAAAAAAATCTTTTTAATTGCCAATTTTTTTTTTTGACTGTTGAAAATATTTTGGTATATTTTTAAAAATGTTTAAAAAAAAAATTGTAAACTTGTCAAAAAAATTAAATAAAAAAAAAAATACATTTTTTTAAATAAAAAAAAATTAATATCAGTTTTATAAACGTTAAAAAAATTTGGTTGAATTAAAAAAAATTGTTAAATGTTTAAAAAAAAAATGATCAATTAATTTGTGATTTTTTTCAATGTAGTAAATAAGTTTTTTATACAGTGTTAACTTTTTCAAAATGTTAATTTTTTTAAAATTAGAAACTTTATTTGAAAATTTAAAAATATTAATTTTACAAAATTTGAACATAAAAAAAAATTAAAATTAAAAAAAATCAAAAATTATAATTAAATTAAAAAAATTGTATACTTAATTTATAAAATTTCAAAAAAGTAACAATTTTTTTAAAATAAATTATGAATATGTTAAATGTAAAAAAAAAATTTATTTAGTTTTTAAAAGATTAAAAATAAAAAAAAAAAATTTAAAAAAAAATATTTATTCAATAAATTTTCAAAATAAAAAAAAAAATATTGTAAATTTAAAAAAAAAAGTTTTTTTTTATCAAGTTTAAAAAAAATTTAAAATTGTGAAAAAATTATGAATATTTTTTAAAAAATAAAAAAAAAAAAAATAAAAATAAAATAATTATCTATTAAAGCTTAAATAAAGTTTTATATTAGGTTTTTAAAGTAAAAAAAAAAAAAAAATTGTAAAAAAAAATTTAAATATTTAAAGTTGTATGTATTTAAAAAAAAAAAGAAAAATTTTTCATTTTTTAAATGTAAAGAAGTTTTGATTAATTTCTTAAAATAATTGAAAAACAAAAAAATGATTATTAAATGTCAAAAAAATATTTTTTTTAGAAAAACTTAAAAGTTTAAATTAAAAAAAGTCAGCAAAAAATTAACGTCAGAATAAACTATAAAAGTCAACAATAAAATGTCAAAAATTTAAAAAAGAGGTTAGACGTCAAAAATGATTAAAGTCAAGAAAAAAAATTAAAAGTCAACAAAAAAAGTCAAATTTTTTACAAAACAAACGTTAAATGTCAAAAGAAATCAGTAAAAAGATAATCGTCAAAGTCAATGATAAAAAACGATAAAACGTCACAAGTTTTTGATTACTCAAGTAGTTTTGATTGGAGTGTCCGCCCACCCGGCTAAGTGTGTGTAATAATGAGTTTGGATCATTAACACTTGGGTGGGTGGGCGGGAACACAAGTTTATAAAATTTCGCGAAAGTAGTTTTGGTTGGAGTTTCCACTCACCCACCCAAGTGTTTGTGACAAAGAATTAAATCTCTAACACTTGGTTGGGTGGGCGGGGACACAAGTTTGAAATGACGCGCAAATAGATTTGATTGGAGTGACCCACCCACCCGCCCAAGTGTTTGTGATCAAAGGATTGGATCACTAACACTTGGGTGGGTGGGCGGAAACACAAGTTTTTAATTACGCGCGAGTAGTTTTAGTTGGAGTGCCCACCCACCCGCCCAAATGTTTGTGATTACAAACACTTAGGTGGGTGGGCGGGGACACAAATTTAAAAGTACGCGCGAATAGATTTGATTAGAGTGGCCCACCCACCCGCCCAAGTGTTTGTGATCAAAGGATTGGATCACTAACACTTGGGTGGGTGGGCGGAAACACAAGTTTTTAATTACGCGCGAGTAGTTTTAGTTGGAGTGCCCACCCACCCACCCAAGAGTTTGTGATCAAAGAATTGAATCACTAACACTTGGTTGGGTAGGCGGGGACACAACTTTAAAATTATGCGCAAATAGATTTGATTGGAGTGGCCCACCCACCCGCCTAAGTGTTTGTGATCAAGCGATTGGATCACTAACACTTGGGTGGGTGGCCGGGAACACAAGTTTTTAATTACGCGCGAGTAGTTTTGGTTGGAGTGCCCACCCACCCGCCCAAATGTTTGTGATTACAAACACTTGGGTGGGTGGGCGGGAACACAAATTTTAAAGTACGCGCGAATAGATTTGATTGAAGTGGCCCACCCACCCGCCCAAGTGTTTGTGATCAAAGGATTGGATCACTAACACTTGGGTGGGTGGGCGGGAACACAAGTTTTTAATTACGCGCGAGTAGTTTTGGTTGGAATGCCCACCCACCCACCCAAGTGTTTGTGATCAAAGAATTGAATCACTAACACTTGGTTGGGTGGGCGGGGACACAACTTTAAAATTATGCGCAAATAGATTTGATTGGAGTGGCCCACCCACCCGCCTAAGTGTTTGTGATCAAGAGATTGGATCACTAACACTTGGGTGGGTGGCCGGGAACACAAGTTTTTAATTACGCGCGAGTAGTTTTGGTTGGAGTGCCCACCCACCCGCCCAAATGTTTGTGATCACAAACACTTGGGTAGGTGGGCGGGGACACAAATTTAAAATTACGCGCAAATAGATTTGATTAGAGTGGCCCACCCGCCCGCCCAAGTGTTTGTGATTAAGGGATTGGATCACTAACATTTGGGTGGGTGGGCAGAGACACAAGTCTATGATTTCGCAGGAGTAGTTTTGTTTGGAAAGACCCACCTACCGGCCCAAGTGTTTGTGATAAAGGGATTAGATCACAAACGCTTTTGTGGGTAGGCGGGGACACAAGTTTATGTTTACGCGCAAATAGTTTTGTTTGGAGTGCCCACCTTCCCGCCTAAGTTATTGTAATCAAGGGATTGGATTACAAACGCTTGGATGGGTGGGCGAAGATTCAACATTATGATAGCTTTCATTGAAGTGCCCCACCCACCTGCCAAACTGTTTGTGATCAAGGGATTAGATCACAAACACTTAGGTAGGTAGGCGAGGACACAAGTTTATGATTACGCTACGCTCAAAGAGCTTTGATTGGAGTGGCCCACCCACCCACCCAAGTGTTTGTGATTAAGGGATTAGATCACTAACACTTGGTTGGGTGGGCGGGGACACAAGTTTAAAACTACGCGCAAATAGATTTGATTGGAGTGGCCCACCTACCCCCCTAAGTGTTTGTCATCAAGGGATTGAATCACTAACACTTGGGTAGGTGGGCGGGAACACAAGTTTATAATTACGCGCAAGTAGTTTTGGTTGGAGTGCCCACCCACCCGCCCAAGTGTTTGTGATCCAGTTTTTTGATCACAAACACTTGGGTGGGTGAGCGGGGACACAAGTTTATAATTACGCGCAAATAGATTTGATTGGAGTGACCCACCCACCCGCCCAAGTGTTTGTGATCAAAGGATTGGATCACCAACACTTGGGTGGGTGGGCGGAAACAAAAGTTTATGATTACGTTCGAGTAATTTTGGTTGGAGTGCCCGGCCAAGTGTTTGTGATCTAATTTCTTGATCACAAACTCTTGGGTGGGTAGCGGAGACACAAGTCTATAATTACGCGGGAGTAGTTTTGTTTGGAAAAACCTACCTACTCGCCCAAGTGTTTGTGATAAAAGGATTAGATCACAAACGTTCTTGTGGGTAGGCGGGGACACAAGTTTATGTTTACGCGCAAAAAGTTTTGTTTGGAGTGCCCACCCTCCCGCCTAAGTTATTGTAATCAATTTTGATTGGAATGACTCACCCACCCTCCCAATTGTTTGTGATCAAAGAATTGAATCACTAACATTAGCCTGGGTGGGCGGAGACACAAATTAAAGATCACGCGTGAGTAGTTTTGATTGGAGTGGCCCACCCACCCGCCTTAGTGTTTGTGATCCAGTTTCTTGATCACAAACATTTGCGTGGGTAAGCAAGGACACAAATTAAAGATTATGCGCAAATAGATTTGATTGGAGTGCCTACCTACCCGCCTAAGTGTTTGTGATCAAAGAATTCCGCGCGTGTAGTTTGGATTAGAGTGCCCACCCCAGTGTTTGTGCTCCAATTTCTTGATCACTAACACTTGGGTGGGTGGGCGGGGACATAAGTTTAAGATTACGCGCGCATAAGTTTAGAGCGCCCACCCACCTGCCCAAGAGTTTGTGATCAAGGATCACTAACACTTGAGTGGGTGAGCGGGAACAAAAGTTTATGATTACGCGTAAATAGCTTTGATTGGAGTGGCCCACTCACCCGCCCTAGTGTTTGTAATCCAGTTTCTTGATCACAAACACTTGAGTGGGTGAGCGGGGACACAAATTTAAGATTATGCGCAATTAAATGCCCACCTACCCGACCAAGTGTTTGTGATTAAAAGATAGGATCACTAATACTTGGGTTGGTGGGCGGAATATTGATTTTTTTAATGTAAAATATAGGTTTTTTATACTTTTTTATTAATTAAAAAAAAAATGACATTTTAAAAATCTTTTTGTTAATTTTTAAAAATTTAAGTGTTTGAAAAAAAAAGTTTTACAAAAAAAATATACAGTAAGTTTTAAAATGTCAAAAAAAAAAAAAATTTCAAAATGTAAAAAAAAATTATAATTATTTTTTAAATGTAAAAAAAATTTTATTAAATTTTTAAAATGTTAAAAACAAATAAAAAAGGTTTTTTAATAATTAATAATTTTTTAAACAGTTACTTATTCAAAACGTCATTTTTTTTAAATTTGTAAAATAAACTCGAAGAAACAAAAAATAATGTTTTTGTTTTTTTTTTGTAAAATTTTTGCAAATTTTTTTAACCTAAAAACTAAGTGTCAATTTTAGTAAATTTGAAAAAAATCTTAAATTACAAATTTAAAAATATTTTTAAAATAAAAAAAAAATGTTGAATTTCTTAAAATAAAAAAAGTAGAATTTTTAAATGTACAACTTATTCTTATTCTTATTTGACATTTTGAAAATGTTTTTAATGTCAAAAAAGTTATAATAATTTTTGAAAATCAATAAGACTAAGTAATTTTTATAAAAAAAAAATTATATTAATTTTTAAACGTTTAAAAAGATTATATAAGGTTTTAAAAATAAAAAAAAAAAAAATTAATAAATTAAAAAAAAAAAATTTTAAATGTCAAAAAAACCAAGATTTTTTAAAATTAAAAAAAAAAAAATTTTAAACGCAAAAAAGTTTTTAAAATATTTAAATAAAAATAATTAAATTAAAAAAAAATAAACAAAAAAAGATTAATTTAATTTTCAAAATTTAAAAAACAAACTATTAATAATTTTTTGAACGTTAAAAAAAGTTTAAATTTAAGTTTTTACAATTTAAACAAAAAAAAAGGTAAAGGTCAAAACAAAATTTTCAAAACGCCAAAGAAAAAAAAAAGAAAATAATTTTATTAAATTTTTAAAATGAAAAAAAAAATTAAAAAATGATTTTTAAATGTTAAAAAAAACAATGTAAAAATATAGTTTTTTATACAGTTTTAACTTTTTCAAAATGTCAATTTTTTTAAATCTATCAAGTGTATTTTAAATAACACTTAATGAGTATAGTGAGTAAAAATATTTAAAAAAAAGTTTTAAAAAATGAGACACTTTTTGCATTTATTTTGTAAAATTTAGTTGAAATCAAAATTAAAAAAAAAATAATTATTTAATTAAATGTTTACCAAAATTGAAAAATTGATTTTTTTAATAAAATTAAAAATTTTGATTTTTTTTTTCAAAGTTTTTGAATTTATTAAATGCACTTAACTAAGCTTGATCAGAACAAAAATTTGATAGCAAATTTTGTAAATTAATTAATTTTTAAAAAGTTTACTTTTGTTTACTAATTGCGCGTCAGTATGACATGTTTAAAGACAATTTAAAAATTAATGTGATTAAACATAAAAAATAAACATTTGGCAACACTGCAATTTTATAATTTGACAGTAAAATACATATTTAATAGTTTACCACAAATGTAGACATCTTTTAATTCTATTCAGAGTCAATTTGACATTTAGTGTATGGGAACATAAAAAAATAACAGTTGGCAACACTTTAGATTCTTAGATTTATGTTTTGCAGTGTTGCCAATCAATAATTTAACTTTAACAAACAAAATATTCCACAAAATTTGATCATGTCAATTTGACAGTTTCAGCAATTCTACATAAAAAATAATTATTTGGCAACACTGTACTTTTATGATTTGACAGTATACTTCAATATTATTTTGTTACAAAATTTGACTGTCAAATTAAACATAAAACATGATCATTTGGCAACACTGTATTTTTTATAATTTGACAGTAGAACACATTTTTAATATTTTACTATCAAGTTTATATTCTGTCAAATTTAATTTAAGTCAATTTGACAGTTGGTATGGTTGTACATAAAAATTGTAGATTTTTAAATTAAATTTTGGCAACCCTGCAAATTGATAGTTTTACTATAACAAACATATTTAATAAAATTCAACAAAATTTGACATCTGTCACTTGTATTAGTTAATTAATTGGTAGTTGGCAGCACTGCAATTTTATAAATTGTTGTTTGGCAACACTGCAAATTGATAAGTTGATTATAATAAATTTATTCAATAATATTTTTAACAGTTTGACATCTGTCAAATTAATATTTGACAATTGGCAACACTGTTAAATGTTAAATTTGTTCTGGCAACATTGCAAATTGATAATTTAATTAAAACAAACTTATTTGTAGTTATTATAAGCAAATTGACACTTGACAATTGTTTCAATCATTTGATAGTTGGCAACACTGCAGGTTGTTAATTTGATTGTCAACACTGCAATTGATAAGTTGATTAAAACGAACTTTTTAATAATATTTAAAGCAGTTTGACATCTGTCAGTTGAATTAAGTTATTATTTAACATATGGCAACATTGTAGATTTTTAGATTGTTATGTGGCAACACTGCAAATTAATAATTTTTCAAAATTATTATTTCAGAATTAATTTTATAAAAATACAAAATTAGATCACAGCATCTCTCGCTTCATGTTAGCAAAGTTAAATTGCTTTGGCGGTTGTTGTACTGATAGCAATAAAGGTCAAGACGTCGGGTCAAGTTATCCCCAACTAACTTTCCAACCTCATCCCCGTATCTACAAACTCGTAATGCATGTAACACTTCACATACCTCTCGTTGCAATCTTTAGAGTATTGTTGATTCCTTAACGATCGATTTGTAGAAAAAATAGACAATTGAGGCATAAATCCGGTTCTTAATGCAAAAACAAGAACGCCACAAGGACTGAAATTTAATTATTTTTTTTATAAAAATTATTTTGCTATTAATAAAAAAAATATATTGTGGGCAAAAAAAAGTTAATTGGTTTGCAACTTAGCTAAATTAGATGTACAATTTGACTAAATTTGACAAATACTTCTTAAATATGGCTTTTTTGGTTAAAAAATCTACATTTAGCAACTTTTGAGGTCTGTAACTTGGCTAAATTTGGTTTGCAACTTGACTAAATTAGATGTAGTTATTTTTATGTAATTATGTGCATGAGTAACTAATTTAAATTATTGTGTGGTTTGCAACTTGACTAAATTTGGTTTGCGTCTCGACTAAATTAATTTTAATTAATACCTATTTAGCTCACATTTACTTACTACAAATACGAATGACGTGACCCGGTTTTGGGAATGACGCACGTGTGCAAGACAATCCATCCCTTAAGAATAAACGCCCGAAAAGAAAATTTGTGTGAAAATAATGTGAGAAAAGCAATGCGGCAAAAGCGATAGCTAGGGGTAACTAAACGCGTGCTGAATTTTCTTTTTATTTTGTTCACGAATAGAATAAATGCTGAATTGTACGACTTCATTTAATATGTCGAGAGAGCTTTCTCTTCAACCCTTACCCAAAACCCTATTATTTCACCACAATTAACAATTTAAAGTTACTTGCTTTGACTTTGATGCCGCATGGAGGGCACCATTAAAGTTTTTTTTTTTAATAGAGATGAAAAACAACCCTTATGATCATATTACTTTCCAGACATTAATTATTTTTGAAATAAAAAGCGGTTCAATTGTTTTAGACATTGATTTTGATTTATAAAAAATAAATAAGGGTTATTTGAAACCTACACAATTTCTCAAGGGTGTATTGGATATTGATACAATTTATACTATGCATAGCTTAGGTAATTTGTAATATTTTGTACAAGTTTCAAGATTTTATAATCAGTATTTTTTTAGATATGATTTTTTGAATTGTCTCACTATATTTTAGTTTAAACTTGAGGGGTCAATATAATCTTCCATAACTTTTTAAGGGGTTGGTAAAATTTTCTATAAATTGTACCCTATTTACTTCTACTATATACTAATATATTGCATAAGTTTCAAGGTTTTATCATCAGTAATTTTTTAAATATGATTTTTTGAATTGCCTCACTATATTTTAGTTTAAACTTGAAGGTCAATATAACCTTCAATAACTTTTTAAGGGGTTGGTAATTTTTTTAATAAATTTTACCCTATTTACCTCTACTATATACTAATATACTGCACAAATTTCAAGCTTTTATCATCAGTAATTTTCAAGATATGATTTTTTGAATTGTCTCACTATATATTAGAATAAACTTGAGGGGTCAGTATAAACTTCCATAACTTTTTAAGGGGTTGGTAAAACTTTCTATAAATTTTACCCTATTTACTTCTACTATATACTAATATACTGAACAAGTTTCAAGCTTATATCATCAGTAATTTTTAAGATATGATTTTTTGAATTGTCTCACTATATTTTAGTTTAAACTTGAGGGGTCAATATAATCTTCTATAACTTTTTAAGGGGTTGGTAAAATATTCTATAAATTGTACCCTATTTACTTCTATTATATACTAATATATTGCATAAGTTACAAGATTTTAACATCAAAAATTTTTAAGATATGATTTTTTGAATTGTCTCACTATATTTTAGTTTAAACTTGAGGGGTCATTATAAACTTCCATAACTTTTTAAGGGGTTGATAAAACTTTCTGTAAATTTTACCCTATTTACTACTATTATATACTAATATACTGCATAAGTTTCAATCTTTTATTATTAATAAATTTTTAGATATGATTTTTTGAATTGTCTCACTATATTTTAGTTTAAACTTGAAGGTCAATATAACCTTCCATAACTTTTTAAGGGGTTGGTAAATATTTTTATAAATTGCACCCTATTTACTTCTACTATATACTAATATACTGTATTAGTTTCAAGCTTTTATCATCAGTAATTTTTTAAATATGATTTTTCAAACCTTCTCATCTAAACTTAAGCTGTCAGTATAACCTTTCATAACTTTTTAAAAAGCTAATAAATGTTTTTGTAAATTGCACACTATTTACTTCTTTTATATACTAATACATGGTAAAAATATCAAAATTTTATCTTTAATATTTTTCAAGTTATATTAGGTTAAATCTTAAAACTAAACAAGAAGCAACCGAGAACAAGTTAGTTTAAACAGTGATAACAAAAAAATTACTGATGATAAATTTTTGAAATTTTTACAAACTGTTAATATATAATCAAGAAATCTAGAGTAAAAATTGTATAAATTTAAACCAACCCCTTAAAAACTTGTAAGGGTTTAAATCAAGATCTTTAGTTCTCCTAGATTAAGACAAGTTAATTTAAAAACTCATAACTCAAAAATTACTAAAAATAAAAAATTCTAATTAACACAATATATTGCCATACAATTAAACTATTTAAAAAAAAAATTGCAAAAATTTTAATCAATCCATTAAAAAGTTATTCAAATTTAAACAAAACAACTAAATTTTGCAACAATTCCAATTTTGATTAATTAAAAACAAAAGCAATCAATTAAAACAATTAAAACTAGAACTGAAATTAACACAATTTAATCTAGTTACTAAATATATTTTTAGATTTGCACTTAAACAAACTTCTGCTATTTCAACATAGTTTTCGTCGCAGCAGTTACAATTGAGAAACTTTCCTCAGTAATTTGGGTCCAATTAAGACGTTTTTAGTGTTAATTCCGTTCTAAAATGTAATTATTATGTTACTCAAAACCTTTAAAACTATGCGTCGCGACGATTCAAATAATTATAAACACGTGGCTCATTTAATTAACTTTAAACCAAATAGATGGCGCTTTAGTTATGCGTTAAATCATCTAAACAGGTCTGAAGGAATTTATATATTATTAGGGTATGCTGCAGTCAAGTTAAATCATCCCATAAGTTATTTTAAATTTCAGTTCTTGTTTTCACATTAAGGGTCGGATTTATGTTTCAAAGTTTGACAGTTTATTCGTGAACGTGTTCTTAAATTTACAGCCAAAGGGTACTACTTGTTATTCCATTGCTTGTTTCTATTTTTTTTCTACAAATCGATCTTTAAGGAATCAACAATACTCTAGAGATTGCAGTATGTGAAGTGTAACATGCATTACGAGTTTGTAGATACGGGGATGAGGTTGGAAAGTTAGTTGGGGATAACTTGACCCGACGTCTTGACCTTTATTGCTATCAGTGCAACAACCGCCAAAGCAATTTAACTTTGCTAACATGGGGCAAGAGATGCTGTGATCTAATTTTGTATTTTTATAAAATTAATTCTGAAATTATAATTTTGTAAAATTATTAATTTGCATTGTTGCCACATGACAATCTAAAAATCTACAGTGTTGCCATATTTCAAATAATAACTTAATTCAACTGACAGATGTCAAATTGCTTAAATATTTTTAAATAAGTTTGTTAAAATCAACTTACCAATTGCCAATCAAATTAACAACCTGCAGTGTTGCCAACTATGAAATGATTTAAACAATTGTCAAGTGTCAATTTGCTTATAACAATTACAAATAAGTTAATTTTAATTAAATTATCAATTTGTAATGTTGCCAGAACAAATTTAACATTTAACAGTGTTGCCAATTGTCAAATATTAATTTAACACAACTGACAGATGTCAAATTGTTGAAAATATTATTGAATAAATTTATTATAATCAACTTATCAATTTGCAGTGTTGCCAGACAACAATTTATAAAATTGCAGTGTTGCCAACTACCAAATAACTAATTAATACAAGTGACAGATGTCAAATTTTGTGGAATTTTATTAAATATGTTTGTTATAGTCAAACTATCAATTTGCAGGGTTGCCAAATTTTTATACAATTTTTATGTACAACCACACCAACTGTCAAATTGACTCAAATTAAAGTTGACAGAAATTAAACTTGATAGTAAAATATTAAATATGTGTTCTACTGTCAAATTATAAAAATACAGTGTTGCCAAATGTTTAATTAGGCAGATATTAAATTTTGTAACAAAATAATATTTAGGATAACTGTCAAATCATAAAAGTACAGTGTTGTCAAATGCTTATTTTTTATTTAGAATTGCTCCAACTGTCAAATTTGCTAAGTAGAATTGACTAATATCAAATTTTGTTTGTTAAAGTTAAATTATTGATTTGCAGTGTTGCCAAATATAAATTTAAGAATTTACAGCGTTGCCAACTGTTTATTTTTTATGTTCCATTACACTAAATGTCAAATTGATTCTAAATAGAGTTAAAAGAAGTCAACATTTTTGGTAAACTATTAAATGTGTTTTGCTGTCAATTTATAAAACTGCAGTATTACATAGTTACAATGTTAAAAACGTCACTTACGTTTAAACTCTACAATAAAGTTGTCAACAAATTATAAACGTCACAACTGTCAAAAACGTCAAACACGCTATAAACGTCACAAATATTATTAAATCTACAAACAACAAAAGCCACAAAAATCATAAGTTGTATAAACATCTTTTAATAATTAAACGTCTTAAAAGTAATCAACGTCACAATGGTTATTAAGATCTTTAATGACTAAAATGTAATCAACTAGTGGCATAAACGCCAGAGATGTCATAAAAATTACAAATCAACTTATAAATGTCACAAACGTTATAAACGTTAACGTAAAACATAAATGTCAAGTAGTCATTTACGTCACAAATGATAAAAAGTTACAAATGTCAAAATTATCATAAACGTCAAATGTGTCAAAAATGTTACAAATTTTACAAAGTTATAAACGTCATAAATGACAGAAATGTCAAACATGTTATTTACGTAACCAATGACATAAAAGTCACAAACGTTATAAATGTTACAAATGTTAGAAATGTCATAAACGTGACATGCCACAACGTCACAACCATAATAATCATTTTTAAACGTTACAAAAATCAAAAATATTTTAAATGTCATAAACGTCAAAATGTTTTAATTGTTATAATTTATAAACGTTGAATTTGTTACAAACGTCTTAAACGCCATACACGTAATACATATTATAAACGTCATAAATAACATCAACGTCAAACATGTTAAAATGTTATATGTAAAGTCACAAACGTTATAAATGTCACAAACCTTATAAATGCCAAAAACGTTACAAATTCCATAAATACAACAAACCTTATAATTGTCTTTGAATATCATAAATGTATTAAACGTATATTTGTCAGAAATATCAAAAACATCATAAACGTTACAAATTTTACAAACGTCATAAACGTTACTAATGTTAAAAATCTTATAAACGTCACAAATGTGATAAATGATATAAGTCACAAACGCGACTAACGTTATACATGTTTTTAAATGTCAAAAATGTTTCAATTGTCAAGTATGTCACAAACGTCCCAAACGTCATAAACGTCCCAAACGTCATAAACGTCTCAAACGTCCCAAACGTTATAAACGTCCCAAACGTCATAAACGTCTTAAACGTCATAAACGTCCCAAACGTCATAAACGTCCCTAACGTCATAAACGTCCTAAACGTCATAAACGTCCCAAACGTCTTAAACGTCCCAAACGTCATTAACGTGACAAATATTATAAACTAAATATATATGTAAATAGTTTATTTTATTGAGTTTTATTTATAGAAACTTTAATAATGTCCAAAAAAGTCAATATTTAAGCCTAAATAAAGCCTAGGCAATATAATTTTAAATATTTCAAACTTGGCTTAGTAGTGAAGACATGCTTGAAGTATATTTCAATAAGTTTTACAACTTAAGACTTTAATAAATCCAAAAAGAAGTGAATTGAAGTTTAAAATTTACAATTTTAAGCCTAAATAAAATCTAGGCAATAAATTTTGTTACGTTTTATACTTGAATTAGATGTAGAATGTAGTCTGGAATTAATTCCAATCAGTATTAGCACTGAAAACTTTAATAATGTTTAAAATAAGTTAATAAAACATCAAATTTGTTGGTTTTTAAGCCTAAATAAAGCCTTTTTTTGCATTTTATGCTTGAATTAGTAGGATATTGTTGTTTGGATTTAATTTGTTCAACTTTTACTACTGCTTAAAAGAAGTTAATGAATTATCAAATTTGCCAATTTTTAAGCCTAATTAAAGCCTAGGCGTTAAAAATTTTAATATTTTTTAGTTGGGACAAAAAGATTAGAATTTATATCAAAAAGTTTACTATTGAGGACTTTAATAAACCCAAGAAGAAACCAATTAAAGCTTTAAATTTCCATTAATTTTTGTCATGTTTATTAGCTGCAGGAACACGAGAGGTGGTAGTAACTGTCAATTCCATTATAAGAAACACTTGGGTGGGTGGGCAGGAACACTGTATCAAACTACCGGCCCAATATTTATAAACTGTTTTCCCGCCCACCCGCCCAAGTGTTTGTTATCAATTAATTGATTACGTCAACTCTCTCTTTAAATTTAATGACATCTGTCAGTAATTTTGTCTTGCTTGTTAGCTATAGAAACACAAAAAATAGTAGTAACTGTCATTTTCTTTACGACAAACACTTGGGCGGGTGGGCGGAAACATTGTATCAAACTACCGGCCCAAAATTTATAAACTGTGTTCCCGACCACCCGCCCAAGTGTTTGGTATCAAAAAATTAATTACGTCAACTTTTTCTTCAAGTTTAATGATATCTGTCAGTAATTTTGTTTTGTTTGTTGGCTGTAGGAACACAAGAGATAATAGTAACTGTCATTTCCATAACGACAAATACTTGGGCGGGTGGGCGGGAACACTGTATCAAACTACCGGCCCAATATTAATAAACTGTGTTCCCGCCCACCCGCCCAAGTGTTTGTTATCAAGAAATTGATTATGTCAACTCTCTCTTCAAGTTTAATGACATCTGTCAGTCATTTTGTCTTAATTGTTAGCTGTAGGAACACGAGAGATAGTAGTAACTGTCATTTCTATTACGACAAATACTTGGGCAGGAACACTGTATCAAACTACCGGTCCAATATTCATTAATGTGTTCCCGCCCACCCGCCCAAGTGTTTGTTATCAAGAAATTAACTACGTCAACTTTTCTTTCAAGTTTAATAAATTCTGTCAGTTATTTTGTCTTGATTGTTAGCTGTAGGATTACAAGAGATAGTAGTAACTGTCATTTCCTTTACGACAAATACTTGGGTGGGTGGGCGGGAACACTGTAAGAAATTGATTACGTCAACTCTCTCTTTAAGTTTAGTGACATCTGTCAGTCATTTTGTCTTGTTTGTTAGCGGTAAGATTACGAGAGATAGTAGTAACTGTCATTTCCTTTACGACAAACACTTGGGTGGGTGGGCGGGAACACTGTATCAAACTACCGGCCCAATATTCATAAACTGTGTTCCCGCCCACCCGCCCAAGTGTTTGTTATCAAGAAATTGATTACGTCAACTCTCTCTTTAAGTTTAGTGACATCTGTCAGTCATTTTGTCTTGTTTGTTAGCTGTAAGATTACGAGAGATAGTAGAAACTATCATTTTCTTAACGACAAACACTTGGGCGGGTGGGCGGGAACAATGTATTAAACTACCGGCCCAATATTCATAAACTGTATTTTCGCCCACCCGCTTAAGTGTTTGTTATCAAGAAATTGATTACGTCAACTCTCTCTTTAAGTTTAATGACATCTGTTAGTCATTTTGTCTTGTTTGTTAGGTGTAGGAGCACGAGAGGTGATAGTAACTGTCATTTCTTTTACGACAAATACTTGGGCGGGTGGGCGGAAAAAACTGTATCAAACTACCAGCCCAATATTCATAAACTGTGTTCCCGCCCACCCACCCAAGTGTTTGTTATCAAAAAATTGATTACGTTAACTCTCTCTTCAAGTTTAATGACATCTGTCAGTCATTTTGTCTTGATTGTTAGCTGTATTAACACGAGAGATAGTAGTAACTGTCATTTCCTTGACGACAAATACATCGGCGGGTGGGCGGGAACACTGTATCAAATCAACGGCCCAATATTTATAAATTGTTTTCCCGCCCACCCGCCTAAGTGTTTGTTGTCAAAAAATTGATTACGTCAACTCTCTTGAAGTTTAATCTGTCAGTCATTTTGTCTTGTTTGTTAGCTGTATGAACACGAAAAATATTAGTAACTGTCATTTCCTTTACAACAAATACTTGGGCGGGTGGGCGGAAACACTGTATCAAATTACCGGCCTAATATTCATAAACTGTGATTCCGCCCACCCACTCAAGTGTTTGTTATCATTAAATAGATTACGTTAATTCTTTCTTCAAGTTTAATGACATCTGTCAGTCTTTTTGTATTGTTTATTAGCTGCAGAAACACGAGAGGTGATAGTAACTGTCAATTCCTTTATGAAAAACACTTGGGTGGGTGGGCGGGAGCACTGTAATAAACTACCGGCCCAATATTCATAAACTGTGTTCCCACCCACCCACCCGAATGTTTTTTATCAAAAAATTAATTACATCAACTTTCTCTTCAAGTTTAATGATATCTGACAGTCATTTTGTCTTGTTTGTTAGCTGTATGAACGCGAAAGATAGTAGTAACTGTCAATTCCTTTACAACAAACACTTGGGTAGGTGGGCGGGAACACTGTATTAAATTACCAGCCCAATCATAATAAACTGTGTTCCCGCCCACCCGCCCAAGTGTTTGTTATCAAGAAATTGATTACGTCAACTCTCTCTTCAAGTTTAATGACATCTGTCAGTCATTTTGTCTTGATTGTTAGCTGTATTAACACGAGAGATAGTAGTAACTGTCATTTCCTTTACGACAAATATTTGCGCGGGTGGGCGGAAACACTATATCAAACTACCAGCCTAATATTCATAAATTGTGTTCCCGCCCACCCGCCCAAGTGTTTGTTATCAAGAAATTGATTACGTCAAACTTTCTCTCCAAGTTTAATGACATCTGTCAGTCAATTTGTCTTGATTGTTAGCTGTATTAATACGAGAGATAGTAGTAACTGTCATTTCTTTTACGACAAATATTTGGGTGGGTGGGCGGGAACACTGTATTAAAGTTCCGGCCCAATATTTATAAACTGTGTTCCCGCCCACCCACCCAAGTGTTTGTTATCAAGAAAAGTGTTTACGTAAACTCTCTCTTCAAGTTATATGACATCTGTCAGTCATTTTGTCTTGTTTGTTGGCTGTAGAAACACGAGAGGTGGTAGTAACTGTCAATTCCTTTATAAGAAACACATGGGTGGGTGAGCGGGAACACTCTATCAAACTACCAGGGTAATCATAATAAACTGTGGTTCCGCCCTCCCGCCTAAGTGTTTGTTATCAAGAAATTAACTACGTCAACTTTCCTTTCAAGTTTAATAAATTCTGTCAGTCATTTTGTCTTGATTGTTAGCTGTAGGATTACAAGAGATAGTAGTAACTGTCATTTCCTTTACGACAAACACTTGGGCGGGTGGGCGGACACACTCTATCAAACTACCGGCCCAATCATAATAAACTGTGTTCCCGCCACCCGCCCAAGTGTTTGTTATCAAGAAATTGATTACGTCAACTCTCTTTTCAAGTTTAATGACATCTGTCAGTCATTTTGTCTTGATTGTTAGCTTTAGAAACACGAGAGGTGGTAGTAACTGTCAATTCCTTTATGAGAAACACTTGGGTGGGTGGGCGGGAACACTGTATCAAACTACCGGCCCAATATTTTTAAATTGTGTTCCCGCCCACCCGCCCAAGTGTTTGTTATCAAGAATTTATTAAGTCAACTCTCTCTTCAAGTTTAATGACATCTGTCAGTCATTTTGTCTTGTTTGTTAGCTGTAAGAACACAAGAGATAGTAGTAACTGTCATTTCCTTTACGACAAATACAGCCCAATATTCATAAATTGTATTTCAGTCCACCTGTCGAAGAGTTTGTTATCAAAAAAATAATAAATTTGGTTTTATAAACGTCATAAATGTGAGATATGTTACAAATCTCATAAAAGTCATAAACGTCAAAAATACTACAAACGTTTTAAATGTCACGTCATAATTGTTATAAATGCCATAAAAGTCACAAACGTCATAAACGTTCTTATCTTATAAATCTTATAAACGTCACAAATGTTATAAATGTTACGTCATTAACTTCACAAATGTGATAAATGCTATTACAATTACAAAGGTAACACATTTTAAATGTTTTCAAATGTCACAAATGTTACAAAAGTAGCAAATGTTTTAAACGTGTTTAGTTGTCAAAATTCATAAACGTCAAAAATGTCACAAAAATCTTAAAATAAATTTCATAAATATTTTAAACGTCATAAATTTTGTAAGCGTCACAAGCATCAAAAACGTCATATGTCATAAACATACAGAAGATTAGAAACATTAAAAACATTGAGAACATTAGAAATATTAAAAATATTAGAACATTAAGAACATTAGAAACATTAGAAACATTGAGAACATTAAGAAGAAAAAATTAGAACGTTAGGAATATTAGGAACATTAAAAACATTATAAATCATTAATTATTAGAAGTATTAAGAACATTAAAAATAATTGGAACATTAGAAACATTAAAAATATAAAAACATTGGAAACATTAGAATCATCAAAATTGATTAAAAACATAAAGAATATTGAGAGCATTTGTAGCATTAAGAACATTAAAAACATTTAAACTAATTGATTTCAGAACGTTAGTCAAAATATAGAAACTTTATTAGTACCTTAGAATCATATTTGATAAATTGAGAACATTTTCTTAAAATATTGAACCATTTATGATCAATTTGACAAGTTAGTAATAACATGGGAACATTAAATCCAAGCTACCCATGCACTATGACATATGTCACCTAAAAGGTCAATAAACTTTGCACCAAATAATTTCATATTATTATAGTTAAAACAATTTAAAGCACTGAATTAGTTAATAAATGATAAAAGTAAATCAAAAACGTGTTATATAACAAAAATTGTGTATGCAAACCTAACCAATATTACATAAAACTGTGCAATTATTAGTCACCATCAAAGTTGCTGTGGAATCTAATTCTAATTGTTGTAAATTATGACATCAATTTACTTATAATAATATATGAACACATTAATTCCTATTACCTTAATAATCTGCTATGTTATTATGGTATCCTGATGTAAGTAGCACGCCCACACAACACTCACGAACATGTTTTAAATGCAATTAAACGCCCCGACACAAAATGGCTGACCTTACACGGCCCGTAACTAACACAACTATGGCCGCTTTGTTGGGAGTGAAGTGATCGTGACGTCGACCTCCGTCGTATCAACTCGCGCCTAATCGGCTCAGCCGCATACATACACTTAAGTCGCATACGTTGTAGGTAAATTATTACTAATATTAATTGCGTTGTATTATATAAAGTTGTGTAATAAATTAATAAACCAAAACAGCGGACATAGTATAATAATAAAATTGAGTTTTAATCTAAAATAGTTCTAACACATGCATGTGTTGATATTGATTGAAATAATTACGTTTTACAAAGTTATATTGACTTAATCATGTTGATTTCTGTTACCTTAATAATCTGATGGTATGTTCGCATAATGTCCTGATATAAGTAACACGCCCCCATAACACTCACAAACTTGTTTTCAAACAAAAAAGCAAGCATAAATTTTATTAATTTTTTTTGAAAAATTAACAAAATATAATTTTTGAATCTTAACAAAATTTAACTAAAACCAAAAAAAATGAATAACATTCTTATTTCTTGCAGAATTTTAATAAAATTTCAGTTTTACATAACCTACAATTTTGCAAACATAACCCTGTTATTGAATTCATAAATTTTAAAAAGTTTACAAAATGGCGGATGATTTTTGAATCTTAACAAAATCCGACTGAAACCAAAAAAGCATATATCTCCGTAACTATATATTAGATTGACATAAAATTTGTTCACAATAGAGTTACTAATACGTTCTTAAATTGGTAAAAATTTGAACTAATTTGATTATGTAGCTATATAAATATATTAATTTCAAATAAACGGTTTAGAAGTTATGTTAATTTTAATTATCCTCTATGAGTTTGTATGTTAGGCTAAGTTACATACTTGTAGGTTAAGCAAATTTGGGCGTATAGATTTTAATTAATTTTACACAATTGGTACTCATTATAATGATCTATGTTGGTATTAAATTGTATTAATTAATTTCCAATAAATTGTTTAAAAGTTTTGTTAAATTTAATTATCCTTTAAGAATTTGTACTATTTTAGGGCAAATCACATATTTTTAGGTTATGCAAAATTAAGCATTTGGATTTTAATTAATTTTACACAGTTAGTACTTATGATCATAAACTATGTTGGTACCAAATTGCATAAATTTCCCATAAACCGTTCAAAAGTTATAAGTAATTTAATTTATGTTCTAGTTACAAAACTTAGTTAGCTCATGTTAAATAATTTGAGGTTATGTAAAATTAGGCGTTTTAATTTTAATTAATTTTTAGCAGTTGGTACTCATAATAATAAAGTAAATTGTTACTTAAATACAACAAATTCTAATAAACGGTTTCTAAGTTTCAGACACTTAAGTAGATTCTAGTGGCAAAGCAAGTCATTGACTAAGAACAAATAAAAAATTATACCTCAAAATGTTTAAAACTTAAAATATTTAAATTATGTACACTTAGTAAGCAAATTTAAAATTAATTAAAAAACAAATTTCATTAATTTCATGCAGCAAATGCGTTGCGTAAATTGATTTGTATCAAAAATTGCGTTATTTTGATAAAATTTGTTATAAAACCTAAAACAATTAAAAAAATTCAAAACCAATTTAACAATTGGCATCCCTGCTAACTCACACTAGATTGACATATGTCAAAAAAGTTACTAAACTAATGCATATACGTTTCGTAAATTGATTTAATGCAAAAATTCCGTAATTTTTAATAAAATTTGTCATAAAATTTAAAACAATTGAAAAAACTGTAAACAATTTTAGTAATTAGCATCTCTGCTAACTCCCAGCAGATTGACATTTGTCAACATTGTTACTAAATTACTGCAAATGCGTTTCGTAAACTGATTTAATGCAAAAATTCCGTAATTTTTTATAAAAATTGTCATAAAATTTAAAACAATTGATAAAATTGTAAACAAATTCAGTAATTGGCATCCCTGCTAACTCTTAGTAGATTGACAAATGTCAAAAATGTTATTAAATTCATGCAAAATTGTTTCCTAAGATTATTTAAAGCAGAAATGGCGTTATTTTGATAAAATTTGTCATAAAAAGTAAGTTAATTGAAGATACTTAATAACAATTGTTGTTATTCAGAGATGCATACATTGAGGTTATGTTGGGAAAGTAATAATATAATTTATATACTTGTATGCTTAAGTTCTTTATTTATTTTCGACTAGTTTTGACTAATATTTTTAGTCATCTTCAGGATTAAATTTTTGTAATTGAATTAACTGCTATTTCATGTAAAATAGTTAAACTGTCAACAGTGTTTTTGTTAAATAGCTAAACCGTTAAATAATTGGATTATCAATTAGTTGAACTGTCAACATTTTTTTACGTCAAATAGTTGAACTGTCAAGTAGTTAAACTATAAAATAGTTTATATGTCAAAAAAAAATTAATTGTCAAGTAGTTGAACTGTCAACAAAAATTTATATCAAATAGTTGAACTGTAACTATCAAATAGTTGATCGGATTAAACAAGTTTATGTCAAACAGTAGTTGAGCTGTCAAATTTGATGTTTTTTTTTGTTTACAAATGTCAGTTGTCAATGAATATAAGCATTTTCTACTGTCAGTTGCTTAATGACAAATATTTTAATTTGACAGTTAATATTGGAAAAGCAAATAATAACACAATTTTTAGGTTAGGTTAGGTTAGGTTAGGTTAGGTTAGGTTAGGTTAGGTTAGGTTAGGTTAGGTTAGGTTAGGTTAGGTTAGGTTAGGTTAGGTTATTAAAACTGTCAGTGGTTACTATTTTTAAATCGGTCTTATCAACTAAACTTGATTGTCAATTGCAAAGTGACAGATTAAGAAATTGTTGTTTGTTTTTAATTGTCAATTGCAATGGAACAGATTTTATTAATTTTTAACTGTCAATCTTAATGTGACAGTTATCAAATTATTAATTTGTCAAAAAATTAAGATCTCAAATAGTAACAATTTAATTAACTACATTTCTTAACAAATGAGTATAAACTGCTTTATCCGTTTCAATACAACTTTTTTAAGCAATGTCCTTTTCAGGGTGTTTAACTTTATTTCAAGAAAATTCAGTAAATAAAGAATTTTATTGTCATTACGAGTGCGTTGGAGTGGAATTAAAGTTAATTCAACTTTCATATTGTCCCTACGAGTTTGTGATTCGTTCATTTATTTTATTATTTTGACACTCTTGAACAAAAAATGTTTTCTTGCGATTAATGCAACCATTTTGTTAGTGCTTGCTGTGAAATATAACTAATTGAAAGTTTTGTAGGATACGTTATTGCAAGCCAATACAAACTTATTGAAAATTGGGTCGTATTACGATGGTTATAGTTAGTTTTGTAACTATATTTCTGTAGGGAGTAATTTTATTAACCTTATTAACTATAAGACAGACGTATACTAGCCAACGTAATGAAATTGATGAAAACTTGAATTAAAATAAATTTTAAAACATTAATTTGATGACGAAGCAATCTTAATTTAAAATTTGTTAAAAGTTATTTTGACATTTATAAGGTTTCTTGTTTTAAATGTTTTTGCTAAAAAATATAATTAATTTGACCCAGTTTTGGAATAACGCACATGAGTAGAGTGGGCATTTAATCCCTCAAGATGAAAAAAGTTATGGGAAAATATTGTTTGAAAGCAATGCGGTTAAAACGCTTTAAGGGTAACAATTTCCTTTTTATTTTGTTTCGAAATGGAATAAATGCTGAATTGTATATAATTTTATTTGATTTGTCAAAAGGATTGCAAAATTTATAAACAATTATTTCCAATCAATTCAATTAAGCTTTAAATATAAGGGTTGAAGCGGTTTCTAAAATATTAAATATATCTTTTATTTAAGAAAAATTGTAAGTCAGATTGCAATATAAAAAATATTTAGGACTTGAACCACCCTTCAAATACAAATGATTTGATTTTTTTTTTAAATAATAAAATACCATATTTATTAAAGTATAAGGGATGAAATTTATAGTAAATATAGATAAATTAGTTCCCTTTTTTATAAGTTGTAAAGGATTTATGTTTATCTTTTATTTAAAGGTTGAAACTACGCTGCAAATGCAAATTTATTGATTTATAAAGGACGCAGTAAAAAAATCATATCTACTAAATTATAAAAATTGAAATATCAAAACGTATTGCAAATATATTCTCTTTTTACAGATTTTAAGAGTTTTATATTTAGATTTGGTCTGAAAGATGAAACTACCTTTCAAATGCAAATAATGTTACAAACAAGTAACAATATTTAGTAAACGTTAATAAATTATTTGTAAAAATTTTGATAGAAAATAGTTTATTTATTTTAGATCATATTGTTGGTTTGCAACTTTGCTAAATATGGTTTGCAACTTGACTAACATTTTTGTAATCATATAAAATTTTAATAAAATGTAATTTATTTTAGTCTAAATTATTTGTAAAGCAAATAAGATACATTTGACATTGGTTTGTAACTTTGCTAAATATGTTTATTAAATTAAACAGTAAATTGTCCTACTTTAAACTACTAATAGCGCAATTAAAGTTTATTTGATATTTAAATTGGTTTGCAACTATGCTAAACTTGGTTTAAAACTTAACTAAATTAATTTTTACTACTTAAAATAATGATAAACATTAATTTATTTATTTTTAAATCATTTAAAATAAATTTTACAATTAAATTGGTTCAAAACTTTGCTAAAAATGAAATGAAATGATAAACCGTAATCATTACATTTTTAAAGTAAACATTTAGTTTGGTTTGAAACTTTTATTCTGTTCTAAATTATTTGTAGCACATTTGACTTTTAAATTTGTTTGAAACTTTACTAAAATTTGTTTGTAACTTGGCTAAATTAGTTCAAACTAAACAAAATTATAATAATCAGTTAAATTTATTTAGTTTTAAGTTATTTGTAGAGCAATTAAAATAAATTTGACAATTAATTTGGTTTGTAACTTAGCTAAAATAATTCATTATTTATTAAGTGTGATATATTTGGTTATAAATTTATTAAAATTACATTTGATAATAAGTTTAATTCGCAAGTCTGCTAATAATGGTTTGTAACTTTGCTAAAATAATTCATAATTGTTTTTTTTTTAATTTTTATGCTAAAATTAATTTGTAACTTTGCTAAAATAATTTATAATTTAATAAAATTGTTTTAAAAAGCAGTTTATTAAATATGGTTTGCAACTTGGGTGAAATAAATGTAATCAAATAAAATTTTGATTTTTTATTACATTTTAAATTACTTGTGAACGCAGTTTGGTTTGCAACTCTGCTAAAATTGGTTTGTAACTTGGCTAAAATAGTTTAAATTTAATAAAATTGACCGCGTTCAGAACGACTCATCTGGCATACTGATCGCGTTTGCTGACTACCATTGAGTCATCGTTTGCTGGCAGCGCTTATCATTTTACTTATTATACATTGGTTGCTGACCAAGTAACTTTAGTCAGCGCTGGCAACTGATGAGTCGCAACCAATGATTCAATTTATTGTAAGTTACATTTAATAACTTTTGATGAAAGTTAACATAACTTTCTTATTAGTGGCTGAAACATAATGAAAGTTAGTTTACACTTAATTTATAAATGTACAAATCTAACGATTTTATAAGATTTAAATTATTTTGAAAATTAACAAAATGGTGGTTTTTTTTAAATTAATTTGAAATTGGTTTAAAATCAAAAAAGCTGCGTAACATTTTTATTATTGAGTGGAATTTGATAAAATTTTAAACACACTTAACTTAAAATAGTTAAATTGAAATGTTTTATTTAATTATTTAATATTTTGTAAAATAACAAAATGGCGGTCAATTTTTGAATTTTGATAAAAACCAGTTTGATTCAAAATAGTTTCATAACTTCTTTATTTCTTTTTAAAATTAATTAAAATTTAATTTGCAAATAACTTATAATATGGTTAGTATAAAGCTTAAGTTAGTTTGTTATTTATTTTATAACCAACAAAATGGCGGCTAAATTTTAAATTATCATAAAACCTAGTTTAAATCAAAATTGTTGAATAACTTTTTTACTTTTGATTAAAATTTATTAAAATTCAGTTTGCACATACCCTATACAAATGTTATTATGATATTAATATTAAAATTTAATTATTTAATTAAATAACAAAATGGCGGTAGTTTTTTTGTTTTTTTTAAATTTAGATTTAAACATAAAAGTTGCATAACTTTCTTATAATAAGCTAAAATTTTATTAAATTTGCTCCATACATAACCTATAAATATGCAATTATGACGTCACTTTTGAATCTAAAATAATTTAATTAAAAACAAAATGGCGACTATTTTTTAAATTTAAAGTTTTTTTAATTTAAACTAAATATTTGCATAACTATTTTATTATTGATTGAAATTTAATTAAATTTAATTTCTACATGGCATATAAAAGTGTTAACATGATGCTTTTATTGAATTTTAATAATTTCAAAAAATAACAAAATGGCGGATTTTTTTTAAATTGTGTTAAATTTTAAGTTAAACAAAAAAGTTGCATAACTTCCTTATAATAAATAAGAATTTAATTAAATTTGCTTTATACATAACCTACAAATATACAATTATGACGTAACTTTTAAATTTAAAATATTTTAAACAAAAACAAAATGGCGGCTAATTTTTAGATTTAAAATATTTTTAATTTAAACTAAAAACATGCATTACTTTTTTATTATTGCCTACAATTAAATAAAATTTGGTTCAAATTGAGGTTATAAATGTACAAATTATAAGATTGTATTAAATTTTAATAATTTAAAAATATAACAAAATGGCGAAAGATTTTTGATTTTTTTGAATTTTTTGTTTAATCAAAAAAGTTGCATAAATTTCTTATAATGAATTGGAATTTGATTAAATTTTCTTCATACATAACCTATAAACATGCAATTATGACGCCACTTTTGGATTTTAAATATTTTTAACGGAAACAAAATGGCGGTTAACTTTTAAACTTTTTTTTAAATTTAAAATAACTTTTTATTATTACATATTTGGAATTTAATAAAATTTGGTGTAAAAATAAACAATAAACTTATAACTATGTGGTCTATAATAAATTATTTTATATAATTTAATGCAACTTAATTGCTTTAAATAACAAATTAATGCAGCTTAGAAAGGTTTAGAAACAGTTTGAATAAGTTTTTTCAAACATTCTATAGTTTACTATGCATTTGTTTGCTGCTGTGCAACTTAAACACATTAATTGGATACAAAGTGCATGTTAGTACAATTAAGGATTTGTTTGGTACAATTCAGTATACTTTAATTACACTAATTTATGATTTATAAAGCTTTTAATTAATTTTGTGCAACTTATTTGAACTAAAAAACTGATTTGTGTAATTTAAAACAGTTCAGGATCAGTTTGCAACGGTTTAGTACAGTTTAGTACAGTTCAGTACAGTTCAGTACAGTTCAGTACAGTTTAGTACAGTTCAGTACAGTTCAGTACAGTTCAGTACAGTTCAGTACAGTTCAGTACAGTTCAGTACAGTTTAGTACAGTTTAGTACAGTTCAGTACAGTTCAGTACAGTTCAGTACAGTTCAGTACAGTTCAGTACAGTTCAGTACAGTTCAGTACAGTTCAGTACAGTTCAGTACAGTTCAGTACAGTTCAGTACAGTTCAGTACAGTTCAGTACAGTTCAGTACAGTTCAGTTCAGTTTAGTTCAGTACAGTTCAGTACAGTTCAATACAGTTCAGTACAGTTCAGTACAGTTCAGTACAGTTTAGTAGAGTTCAGTACAGTTCAGTACAGTTCAGTACAGTTCAGTACAGTTCATTACAGTTCATTATAGTTCATTACAGTTCAGTACAATTTAGTACAATTCAATACAGTTTAGTACAGTATAGTTTACTCCAATCTAAACTAGATGCCCGTAATCTTGTTTTGAAGTGACTCACCTACCCACCCAAATGTCCGTTATTAAGAAATCAAATGTTTATCTTCTGTGCAAAGTCATTTTGTCACAAGAAAAGGTCGTGATCCAATTTTTTGACAACTAACATTTGGGTGGGTGGGTAGGCTACTTTTTCTTTTTTGTTATTGTTGTTTTGGTTGTTTGCCTAACTTTAGGCGCGCACATATACATATTTTTGACAAAACAGTTTACAAAACATACATAACAACTGAATTTACATTTACAAAAAACATTAACGAGTAGCAACGGCCCCACTCCGCTACCCGCTTCATTTACACTACACCATGGAGCTAACTCTCTCTTCTTCATCTTTCATACGTAGCATGGACCCTATCATGGTGGCCATAATGTTCCAATTGGACCGAGCCGCCTTTTCCGCTTTCTCACTCACTTCTCTTACATGCATACCCCGCTCTAAGTTTGTGCTTAACGTAACCCATAAGTATTTTACGCGCCTTTTAGACCTGACGGTAATCTCCGAGACGGTCAGTTTCACTTGCGGTACTCTTCTTGGGCAGGAGAGCACCACAAATTCCGTCTTTTCTGGGGTTAATTCTAACCCCAGCTTAGTAATTTTCCGTTCTTTGAGGACAAGAACGCAGTTTCCCGTCTCCTCCAGTTCCTCCTAGAGCGCTTTGTAACGATGACCGCCAGGTTGTTGGCATAAGCCACCCTTTCTACCTTTAGAGGCAGCTCTAAGCTTACCACGTCGTTGTACAAAACGTTCCATAACGTGAGGCCCAAAACTGATCCCTGTGGTACCCCCCAGTTAAAATTACTTCTTCCCTTTCCTCACCACCCCCCACTAACAAAACCCTATCCCACAAATAACAACTGATAATATTCAGCAAATATTTGGGAACACTCCTTCTTTCCAAAGCTTTTAAAATCCCTCCCCAATGGCCAATTGTATTAAAGGCGTTTTTAACGTCAAGGGCAACTCAGACTTATAATGTTTCTTCAATTATATGAACAAAGTAGTGGGTCACAGTTGCAACTTAGATGTTATAAATGGGCGCTATTACAAATTTTCTGTTTACAAACACTTGGGTGGGCAAGTAAGAAACTTTTTATAGACTGTGGGAAAGCATTTTTGGATCTTGTAACCCACCCACCCACCCAAGTGTTGATAATTAACCAAACTTTTGTTGCAAACAGTTGGGTGGGCGGGTGGGAATTTTTTTATAAATTGTGGGCGGGTAATTTTAAATTTTTTAGTTAACTACAAACGTCAAATGTCAGTTGTCAATACGACAAGATGCTCAACTAATTTCTTAGTTAAAAACTTTTTGTAGGGTGGGCGGGTTAAAAACAATTTATTAAAAAAATTTACCTGCTCACTTTAATGTTTGTAAACAAACAATTATTAATGGCGCCCATTTAAGTGACAACTGTCATCATTACTTTGTTATTTTAATTGCAAGAACATCTTAGGTATTATATTAAACTAGTCTATTGAACACCAACACTTGGGTGGGTAAGTG
Source organism: Tachinus rufipes (assembly GCA_963932245.1). Classification (NCBI taxonomy): domain Eukaryota; kingdom Metazoa; phylum Arthropoda; class Insecta; order Coleoptera; family Staphylinidae; genus Tachinus; species Tachinus rufipes. The sequence continues at coordinate 1,415,952 of OZ010748.1, read as the reverse complement.
GGTTACAAAATTCAAAATTACCCGCTCACAATTTATTAAAAAAATTTCCATCCGACCACATTTGACATTTAAATGAATTTGATTAATAACAATAAGTTTATTTTTATAATAATTTCTTAAAAAATAATAATTTTACTAATATCGTCTACGGCTATGGAGCACAAGTTCCGAGTTAAGTCGATCATGCGCGAGCCGACTCAGAGAGGAAGGCCGACGTCACGACCACATCACTCTCGGCAGCCATAGTTGTGCCGTGTTAAGTTGTTTACGGATCGTGCAGTGGCAGCCATTTTGTGTCGGGGCGTGAAAACAAGTTTGTGAGTGTTGTGGGGGCGTAATACTTATATCAGGACATCATGTGAACATATAAGGGGACAAGCAGATTACTAAGGTAACAGAATTCAACATGATTAAGTCAATATAGCTTATAAAACGTAATTATTTCAATCAATAGCTGCAAATGCATGTGTTAGGATTAATTTAGGCTGAATTTTATTGTTATACTATATCCTTGGCCGCTGCTTTTGGTTTATTAATTTATTACACAACTTTATATAATACAACGCAATTAATATTAGTAATAATTTACCTACAACGTATGCGACTTAAGTGTATGTATGCGGCTGAGTCGATTATGCGCGAGTCGATACGACGGAGGTCGACGTCATGACCATTTTGCTCTCAACAATGCAGCCATAGTTGTGTTAGTTACGGGCCGTACACGAGCAACCATTTTATGCCGGGGCGTGAAAACAAGTTAATAGTGTGGGCGTGTTGATTACAACAGGATACCATAACAACAGATTAGGAAACAAGCTGATTATTAAGGTAACAGAAATTACATAAATTTAATCAATCTAATGCGTATTTTAAATTGGTTATTGCTAACTTATTGCACAATCTGACTTAACTTAATGTTATTAGCATAAGCAGCCATCTTGTTTTAATATGTTAAATGTATTACATCTATTTTTTTACTATAAACAACTTAATTTGATTTATTTGTGTGTAGAGTTCAATGACCTTAGCACGTAGCATAGTCACAGTGCCTACCCAAACTCAAATATATTTCTTGAAATATTTACAATGTTATAATATTTTGTCAAACAGTTACCAAAAGTGCCAATTACAAAATTTGTTTACAATTTTTTCAATTGTTTTAAATTTTATGACAAATTTTATTAAAAATTATGGAATTTTTGCAATAAATGATTTTACGAAACGCATTTGCTGCAGTTTAGTAACAATTTTGACATATAACAATTTACTGGGAATTAGCAGGGATGCTAATTACTAATTTGGTTTAATATTTTTTTAATTATTTTACATTTTATGGCAAATTTTATCAAAAATTACTGATTTTTTGCTACAAATCAGTTTACGAAACTTGTTTGCAGCAATTCAGTAACAATTTTGACATATGTCAATCTATTGGGAGTTAGCAGGAATGCCAATTACTGAAATGGATTTCAATTTTTTCAATTGTTTTAGATTTTGTAGCAAATTTTATAAAAATTACGCAATTTTTGTTACAAATCAGTTTACGAAACGCATTTGCAGCAATTTAGTAACAATTTTGACATATGTCACTTTAGCAGGAGTTAGCAGGGATGCCAATTACTAAATAAGTTTACAAGTTTTTAAATTGTTTCAAATTTGATGACAAATTTTATTAAAAATTACGGAATGTTTGCATTACATATGTTTACGAAACGCATTTGCAGCAATTTAGTATCAGTTTTGAAATATGTCAATCTACTAAGAGTTAGCAGGGATGTTAATTACTGAATTAGATTAATATTTTTTTTATTTTTTTACATTTTATGACAAATTTTATCAAAAATTACGGAATTTTTGCATTAAATCAATTTACGAAACGAATTTGCAGCAATTTAGTCACTTTTTTGGCCTATGATAATTTACTGTGAGTTAGCAGGAATGCCAATTGTTAAATTGGTTCTGAATTTCTTCAATTGTTTTACGCTTAATGACAAATTTCATCAAAATATCGGAATTTTTGCTACAAATCAGTTTACGAAACGCTTTTGCTGCAGCTAAGTAACAATTTTGACATGTATCAATCTACTGGGAGTTAGTAGAGATGCCAATTATTGAATTAGTTTACAATATTTTTAATTGTTTTTAATTTTATGACAATTTTTATTAAAAAATACGGAATTTTTTTATAAAATCAATTTACAAAACGCATTTGCAGCATATTAGTAACAATTTTGACATATGTCAATCTACAAGGAGTTAGCAAGGATGCTAATTACTAAATTTGTTTACAATTTTTTTAATTATTTTAAATTTTATGACAAATTTTATCAAAAATTACGGATTTTTTGCTTTAAATCAGTTTACGAAACTCATTTGCATCAATTTAGTACAAATTTTGACATATATCAATTTATTGGGAGTTAGCAGGGATGCCAATTGCCAAATTGGTTTTAAATTTTTTAAATTATTTTACATTTTATGACAAATTTTATGAAAATAACGCAATTTTTGCTACAAATCAGTTTACAAATCGTATTTTCAGCAATTTAGTAACATTTTGGACATATGTCAATTTACTAGGAGTTAGCAGGGATGCCAATTACTGAATTAATTTACAATTTTTTTAATTGTTTTAAATGTTATGACAATTTTTATCAAAAATTACGGAATTTTTGCATTAAATCAATTTACGAAACGTATTTGTAGCAATTTAGTAACTTTTTTGACATATGTCAATTTACGGTGAGTTAGCAGGGATGCCAATTGTTAAATTTGTTTTTAATTTTTTCAATTGTTTTACGCGTTATGACAAATTTCATCAAAATAACGGAATTTTTGCTACAAATCAGTTTACGAAACGCATTTGCAGCAGTTTAGTAACATTTTTGACTTAGGTCAATCTACTGGGAGTTAGCAGGGTAGCCAATTACTGAATTAGTTTACAATTATTTTAATTGTTTTAAATTTTATGACAATTTTCATAAAAAATTACGGAATTTTTGCTACAAATCATTTCACGAAACGCATTTGCAGTTATTTAGTAACATTATTGACAGCATATAGCAGGTACTATTAGTTGTCTTGAAACTCTGGCGGAGTGTGTAAGTAAAGAGTTAACAACGCTATAGGTGGTCGTTGCAAAAGCTGCAGCTTGGGAGCGTTGGTGGCACTAGGGGCTTGTAGTATACGGAAAATCCAGTCTATGGCTGGTGTTATTTTTGGTCTAATGTTTGTTGACTTTAGGCTCTTGACTTAAATTATTCAAAAAACTGGCATAGTGTATGATTTACCCTCACGGCTACAAACTAAAATCCGCCCGTTGATTTGCTTTGTTGAGCATGCCTTCCGGTCTAACTGATGTATTTGCAAATTTGATATCACATAATGCAGGTTTTGTGTCACCCTATAGGCGTTTTGGCTGTTATTGTACCACAACTATGTTGTAGATTCAGACTATCGAGCACTTGCCTAAAAGTTTAGCTATTTAGGCTAGAAACGTTGCTGATGCTGCAAGCATCTTTATAAAATCTTTGTTCCTTGTTTAAGAGAGGCAAAAGAACAGCTTCTTCTTAGCTGATTGAGTTGTGTTTTGCGCTGGTTCCGCCGCTTGCGCATAAGATTGCTGCTTGCTTGTTTTAGGTGTGCTCTTCAAAGGAGCGCGAGTCTGTTTTAAGGCTTAGCTTTTGCGGCTTGCCATTAGTTTGTAATAAATCGGTAGTTAACGGTGTGAGGCCTACTGCATTCGGCGCATTTTGCTACGTGGCCGGACTCTTTTGTTTGATTGCATGAGGAGCTTTGATGAGCTGTAACCGTAACTCTGCAAACGCAAAACCCGCACAATTTGGTAAAATTAATGTCTGGGGAAGCTTCACGTAAAGTATTGGAAAGGTTTTCCCGCTTCTTCACATGCGAGTCGTGGATGTAGGAATGTACCCCTGAACGATTAGCTTAGATTGTACCACATCAGATGAAGGTTGCCTGTCTACTTCCAGGATGCATCTTGGATGTTGTTCTTGGTAACTAGTTGAGGTTTCGACATACTTGCTACTACTACTATGTGGTGGTTGTTTTGATGGACAACGTAAACTTGCACTAGGCACTGTTCAGTAACCGCCCTAAAACCCGGGCGGGGTGTGCAAGCAACGGGGATATTGTTGTTGGCAGTTTTCGGATATCCCTAGGATACTGCATAGATGTAGCGTCCTCGGATAGGCCAAAGAGTTGCTATTTTCTTGTCGGCAATGTTGTTGTTGATTGGAAGGTACAGTCGGTGGTGCAGGATTTCCAGTGTCACTAGACGGATTTCCGGTCTTTGGTAGTGGCTTAGATGCGGCTGCTCCTGCTAATGTTGGCTGCTTGGGCTCTCGGTCTCGACTGACTGTTGAGAGAAAAATGTTCTTGTGCGTTGTTATTGGTGCATCAGCCTTTTATACTCTCCTTTATCTCGAATTCTATAGGTGCTAACCAATTGGTTTGACTATTGCCTATGTAGCTTAAAGTGCTAGTCGCGTCAGAGTTGGATAACGGCGTTTTAGAAACTGGCCGAGTTGAGGTCCGTTTGGCTTTGTTAGCTGAGAACCTTAATAGTCTTGAAAGCATCTTATGTGACGGGCCGGCTGATAGCCTAAGAAAATTACTTCAGGAATTTTCACCGCTTCCTTCCTCGATATCTTTGTCTTTTTTCGCTGATCGGAATGAATCCATTATCCGGGTCATTTTGGTGGGCGACAATGTTGCTATCTTGGTGGACAACTGCCATATCCTCTTTTTTGCTAGACAAAGCGTTGGTGGCGTTGTCGAAAGGTCTCTTGAGGTAGTCCATCCTATCTGATAAAGGACAAGGCTTTTTTAGATAATTAATGCGGGTCTGGTTGTTGGCCCGACGGCTTCCTTCATGGCTTTATGTTCATTTTTAACTCTATCATGGTGCAGTCTGATCTGCTTAAATTTGTCTTCGTGGATATTAATCTTTTTGGATTGACCCTCAATGTGCTTTTCAATCAACTTCTTGTTTTGGGCTATCTGTACAAACATCATACGCAGGACTTCAGCGTCGGCCATACCGGCGGTGGAATCCGCCATTCTGCAAGAAAATGAATGAATTAATTAATGTCTTAACCAATTAATTGTAGTGGACGACTTTGATTAATAAACATTAATCAAGTTATCTGTGCTTTGGCTCGGTCGCAATACTAATTGCGTTTTTGCTGCACCGAGATTGCTTTATACGAGTGCTTTCTTGGTGCGTCTTGGTTGGTTTCTGGTAATCGACTCTTTGTTTAACTTTTGATTTGTCAGGCGGCGTTATCAGTACTACTTCCAGCATTAAGCCACGCCCCTTTACTACTCGGCAGTTTAATGAGTCGCGTGCGAGTAGCCAACGAGTAAAAACGCAGATAAAAAAGCTTTAGCAGTAACTGCAGTTTTTACTGCAACCCGCGTTGCACACCGCAACATATTTATCGCTATCCGATAGTCAAGTACTACGGATCCTTTGTGCAAAGACCCAGAAGCTAAAAGACCAGCTTGAGAAGCTACTCGCAAGTTACCAAAATGAATAACCGCTACTAAAGGCACATAAACGCCAAAAAGTACCGGGTAGACTGCAAAGTGAATCGGACTTTATCCAGCTTTGGAAGAATTTCAAGTTGGTTAAGCAAATTCTTGTTCTGTCATCTTTTGAAGAAACTCTAACTCAGGCCTCGCTCAAAAAGGCTGTGATACCACTATTACTTGCCGAGCCTTTCAATAAAACTAAAAGCTCCAAGGCATTTTTTAAGAAGACATCCAATTCCAGCTTTTGAGGAACCGATTGACACGTTTGAGAGTAAAATCACTGCCCACCCTGATGCCCCGCATCCAAAAAAGAGATTCAAGAAAGTAGAAAAGAAGAAAAAGACAAAGAAAGTCAAGAAAGATTTCAGTAAATTTTCTTCAACCTTTTGCAACTCTAAGCTTTCAGACAATTCCTGTCAGGGCTTTAAGCTTCTAGAGTCAAAAGATTTTCAACCCGTCCTGCCTTTAAGACTCAGTTGACAAAGTTGGTTTTGTAAATCTTTAGGCCCTTCTTTACGCTCTTTATCTTTGCCAATATCTACAGAGGGCGCTAGCACACAACGCGCTCTTTTTTATAACTATTTGGGAGAAAGCTTTCCACTTAAGGCTATTGGCAATTTTTAAATTGCGCACCATAAACGTGATTTTTAGCATGCATTTGCATCTATTCACAAATTTTTGTTATTTTGTTTTGGAGTGGGCTACTCCACCTACCCGAGTGTCCGTCAGAAAACATTTTGTTCCAAAAAACATTTTGTCCGAGTCCTTTGCGCGCAGCCGTCCTGCCAACACCAAACCTGATGCGACGATGGTCGCTGAGGCACTCCTCTTCTATTAATTCCCACCCCGTTGGCAACCCCACTACCCTTGTCCCGCAAAAAGTCACGTCGATGTACGAGCGTGCCTCTCCCCTCCAGAACGTGGGCGCTGACCCATCGTTCATTGAAGTCAAATCGTTACACGCGGCCCATTCCGCTAGCAAAAGACCCCTTCTGTCCTCCGCGTTCCTTCCGCAGGTAGAGCACTTAGCATTAAAGTCTTCCTCTATAAAGGCATTTCTGATCCCCACCCCCAATTGAGACCATAGGCATTCCAATATGTCTTCCAGATCTTGCAGAGCCTTATTAGGTGAGGCATAACAGGACACGTAAAATCTCCCACCCACTTCAATTCATACAAACCCTCCCCCCCTCTTGCGTTTTCTAATTCTCAACTCGCTGTTTAGCTCCACCAGTGCTACGTCCTCCCGATCGTTTATAAACCAGGTATTTCCTGTTGCCGTGCGTATGTTGGGCTCGGAGATCAACGCAATGTCCACTTCGTTTTCCGCACAACTGCATTACAAGGTATCCACCCCCTTTTTTACGGCGTACAGCTTTTGTCTTCCAATTTTGCTGCTTTGCGGTCTAAAGCTGTTAACCTCGCAGCCTCTTCCTTCCGGCGCCCACACAATTTGGTCGATAGCGTCCTGCACCTCAGCCGACGTCATCGCCCCATCTATTCCCTTCACCAGCATCCTTTCTCTTCTGCTAAGTGCCTTCACCGCCAGCTCCGCGTTTTGGCTTTTGTTTAACGCTTCCTAGAAGGCACTAATTGATTTCCCCCTCCCACCTTGCAAAAAAACCTAACTTAACCTAACTTAACCTAACCTAACCTAACCTAACCTAACCTTACCTAACCTAACCTAATCTAACCTAACTTAACCTAACTTAAACTAACCTAACTTAACCTAACCTATCCTAATCTAACCAAACCAATCATTAAGAAATTAAATGTTTGCTTTCTATGTAGACGTCTAAAGTCATTTTGTCACAAAAGACGATTGTGATCCAACCTTTTGAACACTAACACTTGGGTAACTGGGTGGGCCACTCCTATCTAAACTATTGGCTCGTTACCTTGTTTTGGAGTAACCCATCAACCCAGCTTTTGCTTTAAATGTTAAATTTGATTTAAAACAATAATTTAATTCTTATAAGTTTTTTTTGAAATTTATGATTATTTCTGTTAATACTTTATTACATCCTTTCTGTTACCACAAATTTTTATTTAATTATTATATAAATTAATAAATAATTAACAATTTTACAAATATCGTTTACGGCTATGGCGCACAAGTTCCGAGTTAAGTCGATCATGCGCGAGCCGACTCAGAAGGGGAGGCCGACGTGACGACCACATCACTCCCGGCAGCCATAGTTGTGCCGTGTTAAGTTGTTTACGGATCGTGCAGTGGCAGCCATTTTGTGTCGGGGCGTGAAAACAAGTTTGTGAGTGTTGTGGGGGCGTAATACTTATATCAGGACATCATGTGGACATATTAGGGAACAAGCAGACTACTAAGGTAACAGAAATCAACATGATTAAGTCAATATAGCTTATAAAACGTAATTATTTCAATCAATAGCTGCAAATGCATGTGTTAAGATTAATTTAGGCTGAATTTTATTGTTATACTATATCCTATCCTATATAATTTATTACACAATTTTATATAATACAACGCAATTAATATTAGTAATAATTTACCTACAACGTATGCGACTCTAGTGTATGTATGCGGCTAAGCCGATTCTGCGCGAGTCAATACGACGGAGGTCGACGTCACTTTGCTCTCAACAATGCAGCCACAGTTGTGTTAGTTACGGGCCGTGCACGAGCAACCATTTTATTCTGGGGCGTGAAAACAAGTTTATAATTGTGTGGGCGTGTTGATTACATCAGGATACCATAACAACATATCAGAAAACAAGCTGATTACTAAGGTAACAGAAATGACTTAAATATAACCAATCTTAATTGCGTATTTTAAACTTGTTGCACAATCTGATTAAACTAAATGTTATTAACATAAGCAGCCATCTTGTTTTAATATGTTATGTGTATTACATCCATATTTTTACTATAAACAAATTAATTTAATTTATTTGTGTGTTAGAGTTCAATGACCTTAGCGCATAGCATATTCACGGAACCTACATAAACTCAAATATGTTTTTTAAAATATTTACAATGTTATAATATACTGTCAAACTGTTACTAAAGATGCCAATTACTAAATTTGTTTACAATTTTTTCAATTGTTTTAAATTTTATGACAAATTTTATTAAAAATTACGGAATTTTTTCATAAAATCAATTTACGAAACGCATTTGCTGCATATTAGTAACAATTTTGACATATGTCAATCTATTAGGAGTTAGCAAAGATGCCAATTATGCAATACTGGGAGCTAGCAAGGATGCTAATTACTAAATTGGTTTAATGTTTTTTAAGTTTTTCTACATTTTATGACAAATTTTATTAAAAATTACGGAATTTTTGCAATAAATCATTTTACGAAACGCTTTTACAGTAAATTAGGAATTTTTTTGACATATGTCATTTTACTGTGAGTTAGCAGGGATGTCAATTGTTAAATTGGTGCTGAATTTCTTCAATTGTTTTACGCTTTATGACAAATTTGATAAAAATAACGGAATTTTTGCTACAAATCAGTTTACGAAACGCGTTTGCAGCTGTTTAGTAACAATTTTAACATATGTCAATTTACTGGGAGTTAGCAGAGATGCCAAATACTTAATTAATTTACAATTTTTTCAATTTTTTCAATTTTATGACAAATTTCATTAAAAATTACCGAATTTTTGCATTAAAACAGTTTACGAAACGTATTTGCAACAAATTAGTAACACTTTTGACTTATATCAATCTATTGCAAGTTAGCAAGGTTGCCAATTACTGAAATAATTTACAATATTTTCAATTGTTTTACTTTTTATAACAAATTTTGTCAAAATAAGTAAAATTTATTTAAGTGTCAGTAACTTTGAATTTGTTTATTAAATTTTGTTGCAGTTAAGTAACAATTTATGTCATTATTATTAGTACCAATTGCTAAAAATTAATTAAAATTGACACGCCCAATTTTACATAACCTCAAATTATATAACATGAGCTAACTAGATTCGGTAACTAAAACATAAATTAAATTACTTATAACTTTTGAACGGTTTATTAGAAATTAATGCAATTTAGTCACAACGTAGTTTATAATTATAAGTACTAACTGAGTAAATTTAATTAAATTTCATACGCTCAATTTAAAATAACCTCCAATTAAGTGACTTTACCTAACTCAGTAAAACATTTTAGAGAATAATTAAAATAATCATAACTCTTAAACAATTTATTGAAAACTTATGCAAATAAATACCAACATAGATCATTATCATTAGTACTATATGTGTAAAATTAATTTAATTTTATAAGCCCAAATTTGCTTAGACTAAAAATATGTAACTTAGTCTAACTGAGTACAAACTCATAGAAAATAATTAAAATTAACAAAACTTCTAAACGGTTTATTAGAAATTGATACAATTCAGTATTAAGATAGATCATTATTGTGTAAAATTAATTAAAATTTATACGCCAAAATTTGCATAACTTAAAAATATGTAACTCAGCCTAACTAAAGTACAAACTTTTAAATTACTTCATTGAGAATGCGTCGGTTTTTAAGATAGCTTCCATTTATCTTAATTAAGTAATCCGACACTTTTATGTTTTGCAGTTTGTACATGATATCAGGCCATTGCACGGTGTTGAAAGGACGACTTTTATCCCTTTTGCCCTGTATTCTTTTGTCAACGCTTGTATCTTCCTGGCCGCGTCAACCGTAGACCTTCCCTTGCTAAATCCAAATTGGAAGTCTGACAAGCCCAACTTTTTCTTCAGTTCGATTTGGAGTCGTCTATTCAAGATTTGTTCGAATAGTTTGCCCATCAAGTTCAGAATGCACAGAGGCCTGAAAGTTTTTTCCTCTCCGGGCTTGGCTGGTTTTTTGATAAGGGTAAGCCTAGCGGTTTTCCACTCTTCCGGGAAGGTGCCCTTGCTAACAAACAAGTTCAGGGTACCAAGGAGCGACTCAAGTCTCTTTTTAGCAATCGCCTTGATGACCTCTGGTGGGATGCCGTCCGAGCCTGAGGTTTTGCCTGTTTTATTTTGTTTTCCGCTTCTACAATTTTTTTTACCGTGATTGGGGGGACATCTTCCGGTTGGAGTTTGATACCCGGCCATACCTGCCTTGGGTGCTCGGAAAACAGGTTCTTCGCAACCTGTAACTGGAACGCGTTCGTTACGCCGTTTTTGTTTGTTTTATCAGCTAGTCTGAAACTTTCTCCTTCCATAAGCGCTTTGAGCTTTCCGAACGCCATGCTCAGGGCTTCCTGTATCTTCTTACCGTCAATCGCTTCATCGATGTCCATAATCATGAAGGTCTTGGTTTTTGACCTGACGTTCACTTTGGCCATGTCGCCCATGTTGGTTTGGAGCACTTCCCGGAACGCTTGCTTGTCTCCGTTGCCTTTTCCTTTTACCCGGATCTTAACCGTATTGAAGAGTTTGACCAAGAGAGGCCGATAGTTCAAAAAATTAAAAAAAGTGGAAAGTGGTAGTCTTTTCACTTTCACTTGCCCCCAAAGTCTGGGGTCCAGGACCTAACCTAACCTAACTTAAACTAACCTAACCTAACCTAACCTAAGCTAACCTAACCTAACCTAACCTAGTAAAATCTTCAGCTAAGACACCGGCAGCCAGTGCCATTGAGATATATCTGTTTTTTACTTTACCCCAAGATTGCATTAAAACATTATTTTGGCGTGGAGACTCCCGGACGGCAATTAAACTTTTCTGCAGCCGTCACTTTTTTCAAAAAACAATTTTTTTACAAAACGAACAATTCAAAAACTTTTTACAAAAAATTTCCATTCATACTTTTACACAAAAACAGCTACCGGCCCACCTCCGGCAAAACTCCCACCCTCTATTCTTCTACCAAAGCAAGCTCCTTCTCTTCTTCCTACTTTTTCTAGAGAATAATTCCTATTATGGTAGACACATCATCCCAGCCGGCATGAGACGCCATCATTGTTTCTACGATGTTGTCAGGGTTCACGCTTGCTCTGCCCATTTTTACCATAATTTTTTCCCTCACTTCCGACCAACGCTTGCAACGAAAACTCGCAATACAAACATTTGTTGCTCTTGCACACTTTTACCCACGTCCGGAAACAACCGTGTCCCGTTAATACCTGCGTGAGGTAGTAGTTTACCTTGTCGTGACCCCTGCCAACCCACCGCTTCACTTTTACAATGAGCCGCTTTGACCACCCGAGTTTACTACCAACTCTACTCGACTTACACTCTTCCCACCTTCTCTGCCATTTTCTTCACACCCATTTATTCCCCTCGCTTCTTGAGAGACGCCCATCTAACACCTCCGTCTTCATACGGATTACAAGGTCTAATGGTCTTGTCTCCGCAACCACCAAAAGAACTGCAGTCTCTCAGACTCTATTAATTTAACGGCGTGGTTACCAGCCTCTTCTACCTCAAGCCTAGAGCGCTTCGTTACCACTACCGCCAGATTGTCCGCGTATGCCACTACTTTTACTCTCTTTGGCATCTCTAGGCTCACCACGCAGTCATATAGAACGTTTTACAGCGTGGGTCCTAGAACCGACCCCTGTGGCACCCCCTCCGACAGTTTAACTTCTTTTCTCTACCCTCCCTTGCCCAGCAACAAAATCGTACTCCACATGTAACTGCTGATTAGATTCAGCAGAAAGTCTGGTGCTTCTTGTTTTTTAGTGTCCCCAAAATCCTGCCCCAATTGCGAGTAGCTAAAACACTTTGCAGCTACAACCGCTGCCTTCACCTCCGCGAGCGGATTGAAAGACCCTTTCTAAAACCGTACTGACGCTTGCAGAAAGCCGCGTCACCTTGAAGCACTCCCAAAAGCCTTTCTACCACCAGATGTTTGAGGATTTTCCTTCCTACGTTCAAGAGACAAATTGGATAATATGCCCTAGCCCCCGTACCCACTTTTCCTTTATCCAGCAGGACCAGGTTTGTCTTCTTCCACACTTCCGAAAAACTTCCTTTGACCCGGCACCGATTGTAAACTTTCAGCCAGGTTTTAGAGCATTGTCCAATTAGGGCTTTGACGAGTTTCGTAAAAATTTTGTCAAGCTCCGGTGACTTCCTCGGTCTGGTTTTTGTTGTGGCTTCTAGAAGCTTTTCTTCCGCGAAGAGTCGGACGCTCCTAACCTCAACTGGCCACCTCCACTTGCGCTGAAAAAAGTTCTCTTACCTCTCTGAACCGCCGTATCCACCTTTGGCGGTTTTCTATCCACTTTTCCCATTACTATTTCCCAGCTGTCCCAGCTGTCCCAGCTGTCCTCATCAACTTCGTTGACCAAGAGCTTCCATTTCCCCTTCTTGGCCGATTTGATGAGCCCCCCTAACCTTTTTCTTAACTTTTTATACTCCCCGACTAAACCCACGTCACCCTTTCTCGAGGCGTTGGCCCTTATCAGCGCTATACGTGCCCTGTTGCAGAGCATCCTTGCCTCCGCGATCTCTTCATTCCACCAGTATTTCGGACGTCTTCTGATTTGCCCCTTTTTGGTAAAATGAAGATCGCAGAGATGCTTTATGCTATCGCATAGCTGCGCCGCGTTTTCTTTCTCTAAAGTCCCTACAAATCTTCTCCAACCCTTCCGACGTGATTACCTACCCGCTTTGTTCCGCGTCCCTTGCGCGCGACGCAGCCGTTCTGCCAACACCGAACCTGATGGGACGACGGTTGCTGAGGCACTCCTCTTCCATTACCTTCTACCCCGTCGCCAACCTTACTACCCTTGACCCGCAGAAGGTTACGTCGATGTACGAGCGTGCTTTTTCCCTCCAGAACGTAGACGTTGACCCATCGTTCTTTGAAGTCAAGTCGTTACACACGGCCCATTTCGCTAGCAAAACACCCCTCCTGTTCTCCACGTTCCTTCCCCAGGTAAGGCACTTGGCATTAAAGTCCCCCCTCTCCCTCGTATAAAAGCATTCTTGATTCCCACCCCCACTTGAGACTTTACGCATCCTAGTATGTCCTTCAGATCTTGCAGTGTCTTATTTGGCGAGGCATTGCAGGACACGAAAAATCTCCCAACCACTTCAGCCCACACAAAGCCTTTTTCTTTTCTGCGTTTCTTGCGTTTCCCGATTCCCAACCCACTGTTTAGCACCGCTGTTGTTAATAACAAGGCGTTTCTCTTTGCCGTGCGTACGTTGGGCTCGAAGATCAACGCAATGTCCGCTCCGATTTCCGCGCACAACTGCATCGCAAGGTACCCCTATTTTCACGGCGTACAGCTTTTGCCTTCCAATTTTGCTGCTTTGCAGCCTAAAGCTGTTAACCTCGCAGCCTCTTCCTTCCGGCGCCCACACAATTTGGTCGATAGAGTCTTGCACCACAGCCGACGTCATTACCCCATCTATTCCCCACACCAGCATCCTTTCTCTTCTGCTAAGTGCCTTCACCGCCAGCTCCGCGTTTTGGCCATTGTTTAACGCTTCCTTGAAGGCACTAATTGATTTCCCCCTCCCACCTTGCAAAAAAATCTAACTTAACCTAACTTAACCTAACCTAACCTAATCTAACCTAACCTAACTTAAACTAACCTGACTTAACCTAACCTAACCTAACCTAACCTAACCTAACTTAAACTAACCTAACTTAACCTAACCTAATCTAACCTAACCTAATCTAACCTAACCTAACCTAACCTAACCTAACCTAACTCAACCTATCCTAATCTAACCTAACCTAACCTAACCTAACCTAACCTAACCTAACTCAACCTATCCTAATCTAACCTAACCAAACCAATTATTGAAAAATTAAATGTTTGCTTTCTATGTAGACGTCAGAAGTCATTTTGTCACAAGAGACGTTTGTGATCCAACCTTTTGAACACTAACACTTGGGTAACTGGGTGGGCCACTCCTATCTAAACTATTGGCTCGTTACCTTATTTGGAGTAACCCATCAACCCAGCTTTCGCTTTAAATGTTAAATTTGATTGAAAGCAATCATTTAATTTTTATAAGAATTTTTTGAAATTTATGATTACTTCTGTTAATACTTTATTACATCCTTTCTGTTACCTCAAATTTTTATTTAATTATGATATAAATCAATAAATAATTAACTATTTTTCAAATATTGTCTACGGCTATGGCGCACAAGTTCCGAGTTAAGTCGATCATGCGCGAGCCGACTCAGAAAGGGAGGCCGACGTGACGATCACATCACTCCCGGCAGCCATAGTTGTGCCGTGTTAAGTTGTTTACGGATCGTGCAGTGGCAGCCATTTTGTGTCGGGGCGTGATAACAAGTTTGTGAGTGTTGTGGGGGCATAATACTTATATCAGGACATTATGGGAACATATCAGGGGACAAGCAGATTACCAAGGTAACAGAAATCAACATGATTAAGTCAATGTAGCTTATAAAAAGTAATTATTTTAATCAATAGCTGCAAATGCATGTGTTAGGATTAATTTAGGCTGAATTTTATTGTTATACTATATCCCTGGCCGCTGTTTTGGTTTATTAATTTATTACACAATTTTATATAATACAACGCAATTAATATTAGTAATAATTTACCTACAACGTATGCGACTCTAGTGTATGTATGCGGCTGAGCCGATTATGCGCGAGCCGATACGACGGAGGTCGACGTCATGACCACTTTGCTCTCAACAATGCAGCCATTGTTGTGTTAGTTACGGGCTGTGCACGAGCATTGTGAAAACAAGTTAATAATTGTGTGGGCGTGTTGATTACATCAGGATACCATAGCAACATATCAGGAAACGAGCTGATTACTAAGGTAACAGAAATGACTTAAATATAACCAATCTTAATTATACCAATTTTAAACTTATTGCACAATCTGTCTTAACTTAATGTTATTAACATAAGCAGCCATCTTGTTTTAATATGTTATGTGTATTACATTCATTTTTTTACTATAAACAAATTAATTTAATTTATTTGTTTGTAGAGTTCAATGATCTTAGCACGTAGCATAGTCACGGAACCTACATAAACTCAAATATATTTTCTTAAATATTTCCAATATTATAATATACTATTAAAATGTTATCAAAAATGCCAATTACTGAATTGTTATTAAATATCTTCAATTAATTTACTTTTTATGACAAATTTTATCAAAATAAAGCAATTTCTTCTTTAAATAATCTTACGAAACGGTTTTGCAGAAAAGTAATGACATTTTTGACATTTGTTAATCTACTAGGTGTTAGCAGGGATGCTAATTGCTGAATTGGTTTACAATTTTTTTAATTGTTTTAGATTTTATGTCAAATTTTGTTAAAAATTACGGAATTTTTGCATTAAATCAATTTACGAAACGCATTTGCAGCAATTTAGTAACAATTTTGACATATGTCAATCTAATGGGAAATTGCAAGGATGCCAATTACTAAATTTGTTTACAATTTTTTCGATTGTTTTAAATTTTATGACAAATTTTATTAAAAATTACGAAATTTTTGCATTAAATCAATTTACGAAATACATTTGCTGCAGTTTATTAACAATTTTGACATATGTCAATCTACTTGGAGGTAGCAGGGATGCTAATTACTAAAATTGTTTACAATTTTTTCAATTGTTTCAATTTTTATGTTAAATTTGATTAAAATTACGGAATTTTTGCAACAAATCAATTTACGAAACGCATTTTCAGCAATTTAGTAACAATTTTGACATATGTCAATCTACTGGGAGTTAGCAGGAATGCCAATTATTAAATTTGTTTACAATTTCTTCAATTGTTTTAAATTTTATGACAAATTTTATTAAAAATTACGGAATTTTTGTATTAAATCAGTTTACGAAACGCATTTGCAGTAAATTAGTAACATTTTTGATATAAGTCATTCTACTAAGAGTAAGCAGATATGCTAATTACTAAATTAGTTAAATATTTTTTTAATTTTTTTAGATTTTATGATTAATTTTATCAAAAATTACGAAATTTTGCAATAAATCATTTTACGAAACGCATTTGCAGCATATTAGTAACAGTTTTGACATATGTCAATCTACTAGGAACTAGCAGGGATGCCAATTACTAAATTTGTTTACAATTTTTTCAATTGTTTTAAATTTTATGACAAGTTTTATTAAAAATTACGGAATTTCTGCTTTAAATCAATTTACGAAACGCATTTGCAGCAGTTTAGTTACATTTTTGACATAAATCAATCTATTGGAAGTTAGCAGGGATGCCAATTGTTAAATTGGTTCTCAATTTTTTAAAATATTTTACATTTTATGACGAATTTTATCAAAAACTACGGCATTTTTGCTACAAATCAGTTTACGAAACGCATTTGCTGCAATTTAGTAACTATTTTGACATATGTCAATTTATTGGGAGTTAGCAAGAATGCCAATTACTAAATTTGTTTACAATTTCTTCAATTGTTTTAAATTTTATGAAAATTTTTATTAAAAATTATGGAATTTTTGCATTTAATCAGTTTACGAAACGCATTTGCTGCTGTTTAGTGTCATTTTTGACATAAGCCAATTTGCTAGGAGTTAACAAGGATGCCAATTACTAAATTGGTTTAATATTTTTTATTTTTTTTTTTACATTTTATGACTAATTTTATCAAAAATTACGGAATTTTTCTACAAATCAGTTTACGAAACGCATTTGCAGCAATTTAGTAACAATTTTGACATAAATTAATCTACTGGAAGTTAGCAAGGATGCCAATTACTAAATTAGTTTATAATTTTTTCAATTGTTTTACTTTTTATGACAAATTTTATTAAAAATTACGGAATTTTTGCTAAAAATCAATTTACAAAACGCATTTGCAGCGATTTAGTAACAATTTTGACTTAAGTCAATCTACTGAGAATTAGCAGGGATACCAATTACTAAGTTTGTTTAGAATTTTTTCAATTGTTTTAAATTTTATGACAAATTTTATTAAAAGTTACGGAATTTTTGCATTAAACCAATTTACGAAATACAATTGCAGCAAATTAGTAACAGTTTTGACGTATGTCAATCTTCTAGGAGTTATCAAGGATGCCAATTACTGAATTTGTTTACAATTTTTTCAATTGTTTTAGGTTTTATAGCAAATTTTATCAAAATTACGCAATTTTTGTTAGAAATCAGTTTACGAACCGCATTTGCTGCTGTTTAGTAACATTTTTGACAAATGTCAATTTACTAAGAGTTAGCAGAGATGCCAATTACTTAATAAGTTTACAATTTTTTCAGCTGTTTTAAATTTTATTACATATTTTATCAAAAATTACGGATTTTTTTGCAATAAATCATTTTACGAATCACATTTGCTGCAGTTTAGTAACAATTTTGACATATGCCAATCTACTGTGAGTTATTAAGGGTGCCTATTGTTAAATTGGTTTAGAATTTTTTCAATTGTTTTACTTTTTATGACAAATTTTGTCAAAATAAGTAAGAGTACTTAACTTTGAAACCGTTTATTAGATTTTGTTCTAGTTTAGTAACAATTTATGTCATTATTATTAGTACCAACTGCTAAAAATTAATTAAAATTGACACCAATTTTACATAACCTCAAAATATTTAACATGAGCTAACTAGGTTCTGTAACTAGATCATAAATTAAATTAATTATAACTTTTGAACGCTTTATTAGAAATTGATGCAATTTAGTAACAAAATAGTATATAATCAGAAGTACCAACTGTGCAAATTTAATCAAATTTTATACGATCAACTTTGCATAACCTCAAAATATGTGACTTGGTCTAATTTAGTACAAACTCTTAGAGGATATATAAAATTATCATAACTTCTAAACGGTTCATTGGAAATTAGTACAATTTAGTACCAACATAGATCATTATCATGAGTACCAATTGTGTAAAATTAATCAAAACCCATACGTTAAAATTTGCATAATCTAAAAATATGTGACTTGGCCTAACTTAGTACAAACTCTTAGTAGATAATTAAAATTACAGTAACTCTTAAAGAGTTTATTGGAAATTGATACAATTTAGTACCAACATAGTTTATACTCATTAATACAATTTGTGTGAAATTAATCAAAATTTTTACGCTCAATTTTGCATAATTTAAAAATATGTGACTTTGCCTAACTTAAAACTAACTCTTAGTGGATAATTAAAATTATCAGAGCTTCTAAACAGTTTATTGGAAATTGATACAAATTGGTACTAACATAGTTTATTATCTTAAGTACTAATTGTGTAAAAATGATCAAAATCTATAAGCTCAATTTTGGGTAACCTCAAAAAATGTGATTTGGCCTAACCTAGTTCAAACTTTTAGTAAATAATTAAAATTACCATAACTCCTAAACAGTTCATTAGAAATTGATACAATTTGCTACCAACATAGTTTATAATTATAAATACAAAATGTGTAGAATTATTCAAAATCCATACGCTCAATTTTGTATAACCTAAAAATATGTCACTTGGCCCAACTCAGTACAAACACTTAGGGTATAATTAAAATGATCATAATTTCTAAACAGTTTATTGGAAAATGATACAATTTGGTAACAATGTAGATTATAATCATAAGTACCAACTGTGAAAAATTAATTAAAATCTATACGCCCAAATTTGCTTAACCTAAAAATACGTAACTTAGCCTAACTTAGTACAAACTCATAGAAGATAATTAAAATTAACATAACTTCTAAACGGTTCATTGGAAACTGATGCAATTTAGTACCAACATAGATCATTTTTATGAGTACCAACTGTGTAAAATTAATTAAAATCCATACGACCAATTTTGCATAAACTAAAAATATATGACCTAACCTAACCTTGTACAAACTTTTAAAACATAATTAAAATGATCATAACTCCTAAACAATTTATTGGAAATTAATACAATTTGGTATCAACATAGTTTATAATCATAAGTACCAACTGTATAAAATTTGTTAAAATCATCACGCTTAATATTGCATAAAGTTAATTAAATTAAATTTAAAAAAATCATTAAAAATAACTATTAGTATGACAAAAGCTTTCTACATTATTAAAAGAATGATATTCTGTTATCAACCCAACTGTCAACAACTTACAAATTACAGCCATCAATAACCTATTATGTGATTTTTATTTGAATACTTTATTATTATATTATGACCTCATAATAAAGTTTTTCCCCTCCGAGAATTTATTGTTTTCTTTCAGACTATATGAAAAATATTATTCTCTTCTGTTTCATTTCATGCCCCGTCAATCTTGCCAGTTTCAACACAAAAAAAATCAAATTAAATTAATATCATATAAACATTTTTCTTTTTCTGAATAAGCGAAGGTTTTAGATTCAAATTAATATCGACACAATCTGCAGCTTATATAAGTTTCAATTCGAATGCAAATCTCCCGTCGCGTTCGTTTTTGCTCGAATGAATTAAATTAGTTTTATGTATTGGGATGATACCACCCTTATATAAAGAGGGGGGGAGGTAATAGGACTGAATTCTGCCGCAATGCGTTCGTATTCGAACAATTTATTTTATCTTGTATCTATTGAGAAATGAAATCCTTCATCTTAATTGAACGCAAACTCATTTAGTTTAAGATGATTTATGATGCTTTATACAATTTTATTTCTTGTGTAACAAAGTTGTAAACTGAAATAGATTTTAAGCAATTTGCATTTAATTTAATTTCTAGGTTCTACTTAGTTAATTTAAATTATGCTCTATGAGTTTGTACTAAGTTAGGCTGAGTTACATATTTTTAGGTTAAGCAAGTTTGGGCGTATAGATTTCAATTAATTTTACACAATTGGTACTCATGATAATGATCTATGTTGGTACTAAATTGTAACAAATTCCAATAAACCGTTTAGAAGTTATGTTAATTTTAATTATCATCTATAAGTTTGTCTTAAGTTGGGCTAAGTTACATATTTTTAGGTTGAGCAAATTTGGGCGTATAGATTTTAATTAATTTTACACAGTTGGTACTCATGATAATGATCTATGTTGGTACTAAAATGTAACAAATTCTAATAAACCGTTTAAAAGTTATTTTAATTTTAATTAACATCTCAAAGTTTGTCCTAAGTTGAGCTAAGTTTCATATTTTTAGGTTATGCAAATTTGGGCGTATAGATTTTAATTAATTTTACACAATTGGTACTAATGATATTGATCTATGTTGGTACTAAAATGTATCAATTTTCAATAAACCGTTTAGAAGTTATTTTAATGTTAATTATCCTCAATGAGTTTGTACTAAGTTAGGCTAAGTTACATATTTTTAGGTTATGCAAATTTGTGCGTATAAATTTTAATTAATTTTACACAATTGGTACTCATGATTATAAACTATGTTGGTACTAAATTGCATAAATTTCCAATAAATTGTTTAGAAGTTATGATAATTTTAATGATCCTCTAAGAGTTTGTACTAAATTAGGCCAAGTCACATATTTTGAGGTTATGCAAAATTGAGCGTATAGATTTTAATTAATTTTACACAATTGGTACTCATGATTATAAACTATGTTGGTACTAAATTGCATAAATTTCCAATAAATTGTTTAGAAGTTATGATAATTTTAATTATCCTCTAAGAGTTTGTACTAAATTAGGCCAAGTCATATGTTTTTAGGTTGTGCAAAACTAAGCGTATGGATTTTATTTAACTTTACACAGTTGGTACCTACGATATAGAGGTTTATTGTTGTTAAATTGCAATTTTTTCCAATAATAAGTTTTTAAGTTATTTACTTTTAAGTTTTCTCTAAGACTATTGATTGATTATGGTCAGATCAATTAGATTGAGGTTATATCAAATTGAGCGTGTAGATTTTTAAAATTTTTATGCAGTTGGTACTTATATTATTGACGTTTATTGGTAACAATTTGCACTAAATTTTAATAAATAGTTTTAGAGTTATGCACTTTTAAGTTGATTCTTAAGACTATTGATTGATTTAGGTTAGATCATTTAATTTGAGGGAAATTCAAATGAGCGTATCGATTTAAATTAAATAAATTAAATAAATTAAATAAATTAAATAAATTAAATAAATTAAATAAATTAAATAAATTAAATAAATTAAATAAATTAAATAAATTAAATAAATTAAATAAATTAAATAAATTAAATTAAATAAATTAAATAAATTAAATAAATTAAATAAATTAAATAAATTAAATAAATTAAATAAATTAAATAAATTAAATAAATTAAATAAATTAAATAAATTAAATAAATTAAATAAATTAAATAAATTAAATAAATTAAATAAATTAAATAAATTAAATAAATTAAATAAATTAAATAAATTAAATAAATTAAATAAATTAAATAAATTAAATAAATTAAATAAATTAAATAAATTAAATATATTAAATAAAATATATAAATTGAACAAGTTAAATTTTTTTTTGTTAACAGTTCAACTAATTGACAGTTTAACTATTTGATATTAAATATTTTTAATAATTCAGTTATTTAACAGTTTAAATATTTGACAGTTCAATTATTTGACATAACATAGTTTTAGCAGTTTAACTATTTGACAGTTAATTTTTTAACATAAAATATTTTTGTCAGTTTAACTAACTAACATTTCAACTACTTGACAGTTAAAATATTTAACAGATTAATTATTTGACAGTTCAACTAATTGACATAAAATAACAGTTTAGCCACTTAACAGTTTAATTGATTAACATAAAAAATGTTTGACAGCCAACTATTTGACAGTTTAACACTTACTTGATAGTTTAATTACTTGTCAGTTGAACTGTTTGACAGTTTGTCTATTTTACATTTTAACTTATAGACAGTTCTTAAACAGTTGACAGTTTAACTATTTGACAAAAATACTTTTGACAGTTCAACTATTTTACATAAAAAAACTTTTAATAGTTAAATTAATTGACAGTTTAACTACTTGCCAGTTCATTTATTTAAAATAAAATACTTTTGTCAGTTTTACTATTTGACAGTTTAGTTATTTAAATGTAAATATTCTTGACAGTCAATTTGACAGTTCAACTTATAATATAAAATATGTTTGACAGTTTAACTATTTGACAATTTAACTACTTGACAGTTTAACTATTATACATACTTTTTGACAGTTATAGTGTTTGACAAAGTTAATTACTTGGCAGTTTTACAACTTGACAGTTCAACTAAGTAACAGTTCAAAAACTGACATTATATACTTTTGACAGTTTAATTACTTGCCAGTTTAACTACCATTTAATTATTTGACAATTCAGTTGCTTGACAGTTCAACTATTTGAAATTAAATTTTTTTGACAGTCAAATATTTTATAGTTCAACTATTTAGTTACAATTTTTTTGACTTTTTTTGACAACTACTTGAAAGTTTAGTTTCTTATCAGCAATTACTTGACAGTTAAATTATTTAACATAAAATTTTGTTGACAGTCATCAATTTGACATAAATCATTTTTAAAAACTCAACTATTTGACAGTTCAATTACTTGACAGTTTAATTACTTAAAATTTTAACAATTTGACAGTTCAACTATTTAACATAAAATGCTTTTGACAGTTTAATTGTTAGACAGGTTAAACATTTGACAGTTAATAATTTAATTAACAGTTCATCCTTAATTAAAAAAAACTTTGACAGTTTAACACTTAACAACTGGTTTAAAGTCATTTTAAGGTTTAAGGTTAATGTTAGGTTAGGTTAGGTTTAAGGTCATTTTAAGGTTTAAGGTGATTTTAAGGTTTAAGGTTAATTTTAAGTTAGGTTAGGATTAGGTTAAGTTAAGTTTAAGGTCAATTTAAAGTTTGAATTAATCAACTCCAATCCAAATCACGCGCTCACAACAATTAAACTGAGTTCTCGCCTACCCATTTAAGTAAGAAATTTGATTACAAACACTTGGGCGGGTGGGAAGGCAACACCAAAAATTGAGGTTTGAGGTCATTTCGAGTTAATTTTGAGGTTTAAAATCATTTTAAGGTTTAAAGTCAATGTTAGGTTTGGTTTAAAGTCATTTTAAGATGTAAGGTTATTTTGAGGTTTGAAGTCATTTATAGGTTAAGTTAGGTAAGGTTAGATTTTTAGTTTAAGATAGGTGATCAAATTTTAGGTTAGGTTAAAAGTCATTTTAAGGTTTGAAGTCAGTTATAGATT
This sequence comes from Tachinus rufipes, assembly GCA_963932245.1. Classification (NCBI taxonomy): domain Eukaryota; kingdom Metazoa; phylum Arthropoda; class Insecta; order Coleoptera; family Staphylinidae; genus Tachinus; species Tachinus rufipes. Next base: position 1,392,309 of record OZ010748.1, on the reverse strand, counting down.
AGGTTTGAGGTCATTTAAAGGTTAAAGTTTATTTTAAGGTTTGAGGTCAATTTTAGATTAGATTAATATTAAGTTAGGTTTAAGGTCATTTTGAGGTTTGTGGTAAATTTTAAATTAGGTTAAGATAGGTCAAATTGAGCTTTGAGGTCATTTTAAAGTGTACGGTAAAAATTAGGTTAGGTTAAGTTAGGTTTTAGGCAATTTTGACGTGTAACGTCATTTTAAGGTTTAGGGTAAATATTAGGTTAGGTTTTAGGTCATGTTAAGATTTGAGGTCAATTTATGGTTAGTTGGGTTAAGTTTGAAGCTTTTTTGAGCTTTGAGGTCAATATAAAGTTAGGTTAAGTTTAAGGCAACTTGAGGTTTGAGATCAATTTGAAATTTGAGGTTTGAAGATAATTTTAGGTTGGGTTAGGTTAAGTTTGGTTTAAAGTCCAGTTGAGGTTTAAAGTCATTTTAAGATTTAAGATCAATATTAGGTTAGTTTAAGTTAGGTTAGGTTTAAGGTCATTTTGGGGTTTGAGGTCATTTTGAGGTTTGAGGTCAATTTGAGGTTTAAAGTCATTTTGAGGTTTGAGGTCATTTTGAGGTTTAAAGTCATATATAGGTTAAATTAAGTAAGGTTAGCTTTAAAGTCATTTTGAAATTTAAAGTCATTTTAAGACTTGTGATCAATTTTAGGTTAGGTTAGAAGTCTTTTAGAGGTTTATAGTCAATTTTAGGTTATGTTAAGAATAGGTTTGGTTAGGTTTTAAGTCATTTTGAGGTTAGGTTAGGGTTAAGGTCATTTTGAGGTAAATTTTAAATTAGATTAGGATAGGTTTGATGCTAAATTGAGGTTTTAGGTCATTTTGACGTTTGAGGTCATTTTAAAGTTTAGGGTAATTTTTAGGTTAGGTTAGGTTTTAAATCATTTAGACGTTTGAGGTCATGTTAAGATTTGAGATCAATTTAGGGTTAGTTGAGTTAAATTTGAGGTTTTTTTTAAGGTTTTAGGTCATTTTTAGGTTAGGTTAGTTTTGAGGTTTGAGATCAATTTGAAGTTTGAGTTAATTTTAAGGTTTGAGGTTAATTTTAGGTTTGGTTAGGTTAGGTTGAATTTGGTTTAAAGTCATTTTAAAGTTTATGGTCAATGTTAGGTTAGTTTAAGTTAGGTTAGGTTAGCTTTAAGGTCATTTTAAGGTTTGAGGTCATTTTAAGATTTGAAGTTAATTTTAAGTTAAGTTAGTATAGGATTAGGCTAAGTTAAGTTTAAGGTAAATTTAAAGTTTGAGGTTGTTGAGTCATTCTGAGATTTGAAGTCAATTTTAGGTTAGGTAAGGTTAGAATATTTTAAGTTTGAGATCATTTTGAAATTTAAAGTAATTTTGAGGTTTGAGGTCAAACTACACGCTTGTAACTTTTAAATTAAGTTTCCGCCCACCCATCAAAGTCAGATTGAATTAATCAACTCCAATGCAAATCACGCTCACACAACATTTGAACTTTTTTCTCGCTCACCCACCCAAGTGTTTGTGATCCAATTTTTTTGATCACAAATACTTGGGCGGGTGGGTGGGCAACTTCAATCCAAATTACGCGCCCACAACATTTTAACTTAGTTCCCGCCCACCAACTCAAGTGATTGTAATCCAATTTCTTGATTACAAACACTTGGGTTTGCAACACTAATCCAAACCACTCGTGCACAAACTTTAAACTTAGTTTTTGCTAACCCACCCAAGTGTTGGTGTTCAAAAAATTTGATTAAAATCACTTGGGCAAGTGGGTGGGCAACTCCAATCTTAATCACACGCCCACAACATTTAAACTTAGTTTAACAGTTTGTACATAAAATCATTTTAAAGATTTAGGCTAAGTTAGTTGATAAACAGTTAATTTTTGTTTGACAGTTTAGCAAATTGATTATTTTGTAGTTTGACAGTTTATACAAAATATAAAATTGACAGTTTATCTTAGGTTAGTTGATAAAACCGTTAACTTTTGTAACAGTTTGACAGTTAATACAAAACAAAATTGACAGTTTAGGTTAGTTAATAAAACATTTAGTTTTTGTGACAATTTGACAGTTCAGTAAATTATTTTTAACAATTTGACAGTTTAAACATAAAAAATATTTGACAGTTGAAATAATAGCAATTGAGCAGTTTGACTTTTAAAAGTAGTTTTTAAAATTTTGAACAGTTTAACATTCCACAGTTTTGCCAACTGTCATCAACCATTTTTATTAATTATCAAATTGATTTTATTCTGTCAACTGTCAATATAAAAATAAACAATGTTGCCAACTGTTAAATTGTTGTTGTGTTAACTGTCAAACTACCGTCATTATGTCAAACTGTTACTAAACAATGTTTCCACCTTTTAAACTGTCGTTGTAACAACTGTCAAATTATTGGTGATAAATCATGTTGTCAACTGTCTATTTAGCGTTATTGCATTAATTATCAATTTACTATCAACCAGTGTTGCCAACTACTAAATTATTATTGAGTCAACTGTCAAATTATTACCAAATAATGTTATCAACTGTCAAATTATGTGTTAACTATTATTTTATTTTCAAGCATTGTTGCCAATTGACAAATTGTTGTTGTGTTAACTGTCAAACTATCACTAAGCAATGTTGTCAAACTATAAGCATGCAGTACTATTAACTGTCAAACTAATGTCATAGTGTTAACTGTCAGTTTATTACGTTGCAAAAAGTTGTGTCAACTGCTATATTATCACCAAGCAACGTTATCAACTGTCAAATTGATTTTATTGTTTGTGTTTACTGTCAAATTATTATCAAGCAATGAAGCTACTAGTTAAGTTTTATTGTAACTATCAAACTATTACAAAACAGTGTTATTAACTGTCAATTTGACATTATTGAGTTTTTTACTAAACATTGTTGCCAACTGTCAAAATGTTGTTGTGTCAACTGTCAACTCAAATAATGTTGGCAAATGTTTAAATGTTTTTATGTCAATTGTTAAACTATTACTAAGTGATATTATTAAATGTTAATTTTTTTTTGTTAATTGTCAAACTAACGTATGTCATTGTGTTAACTGTCAAATTATTACCAAACAGTGTTGCCAACAGTATTAAAATAATTATAAATAAATATTATTTGTAACAGTTTACTTGTTTAACAATTTAGGTGTTGAGTGACAGTTTAATATTTTGATAACTTATTACCAACCTAAACAGTTTAAAAAGTACCTTACTTAACCTCAATTTATACATTTGTTACAATAACTTGTTTACTACCAACTTAACAAAAAAAAATTATAGAAATCAATTTAGGTAAAATTAAATTTCCTTTTAGATTTATAAAAGTTATTTTTGCATAATACCAACCTATACAATATTAAAAGCAATAAACTAACTTAACCTCAATTTGTACATTAGTAGTATTAGCTCTAAACTAGTTCAATTTTTGTTAAAATACAATTGTTGATTTATTTTAATTGAAAAATATGTTTTGTTTTTGTTTTAAAGCAAATTTAGCCAAGTCGCAAACCTCAAAACTGCAAAATGAATTTTAATCAGTTGTAAACTAATTTAGTTTTTGCTGATTTTTAATGTTTAATATGTTTTTAATAAATATAACACTTTATTTTTGTTTTAAAAACCAAATTTAGCCAAGTCGCAAACCTTAAGCGGTAAAATTAATATAAATTGGTTGTAAACTGATTTAGATTTTGCTTGATTTTATGTAACCTCAAATGATTATTTTTAAATTTATATACATATACATTTATTTTAAATAAATATATATATATATACATAGATAGGTAAAACCGGTTTTAGTAGAACCAAATTTTTTAGTGCTTTATGGCTGCTTCCAAACAATTTATTGGATTTTGGTGCAATTTGGTATCAATATGCTTTATTACCATTACTACCAACTCCATAAATTGCATTAATATTGATACGCTCAATTTTACATAACCTCAATTTGATTGACTTGAAAAGTTTTTTGAATTATTAAAAAGTGTGTAACTTTCTAACCGTGTATTGGATTTAGGTGCAACTTTGTACTAATGTACTACATTACTAATAGTACCAACTGTATAAATTGGATTAATATTGGTACGCCCAATTTTGCATAACCTAAATTTTAGTGACTTTATGTGATTATAGGTAGTGGCTTTGTAGATTTATAAAAGTTGTGTAACTTCTTAACTTTTTATTGGATTCTGGTGCATTTTGGTACCAATATGCTCCGTTATCATTTGTACCAACTGCATAAATTTCATTAATATTGATACGCTTAGTTATATATAACTTCAATTTAATTGACCTAATGTGACTGCAATATTTAAAATTGTGTAACTTCCTAATGGCGCATTGGATTTTGGTACAAATTGGTACCAGTATACTGTATTACAATAAATACCAATTGTATAAATTTTATAAAAATTGATACGCTCAATTTTGCATAACCTCAATTTGATTGACTTCAAATCTTTTTTTTAAATATATATATATATATACATAAATAGGTAAAGTCGGTTTTACAAGAACCAATTTTTTTTGCGTTTTATGGCAGCTTATATGTTCATACATATTCAAGAAAACCATTAAAAGCACTATACCGTGTTAAAAATTGATAAAAAATAACTTAATTATGTTAAGTAAGAAAAAATTTATTTAAAAATTTGCAAACTAAGGCCCAAATAAAAATATTTTATTTACATAAATCAAAGCCAATAAAATTAACTTTAGAATAATGCAAAATATTTTGAGATTAGTAATAAATTTACCAAGTTATGGTAACATTGCATATTTGTCTAAAATAAAAATTTATCAAAATTTTTAAAATTTAACTTTGATTAAAGCAAAATTTTAGTAATGTTGTATAAATAAATTAAAGCCTACAAAAATAGCTTCAAATATTTATAAAACATGTTTAGCTTGGTATAAAATTAAGCAAGTTATGGCAACATTGCTCGTTTGGCTAAAATCAAAATTGATCAGATTTTTCAAAATAAATTGAAAACTAAAGTTCAAATAAAAATATTTTATATAAATAAATTAAATCTCATAAAATAAGCTTTAAAATGGTTTAAAACAATTAAAGTTTAATTTTGAATTAAGCAAGTTGTGGCAACATTGCTTGTTTGACTAAAATCAGAATTTATCAAATTTGTTTACATAAATCTCAAACTATAAGTTAAATAAATTTTTTTTATAAAAATAAATTAATGCGCTTAAAATTAACTTTAAATTGATGTAAAAGTTGTTAAGATTGGTAGTGAATTAAGCAAGTTATAGTAACATTTCTTGTTTGACTAAAATCAAAATTTATTAGATTTTTCAAAATAAATTGCAAACTAAAGCTCAAATAAAAATGTTTTATATAAATAAATTAAAGCCTTTAAAATTGGCTTTAGAGTGATGTAAAACATGTTAAAGTTTGTATTAAATTAAGCAAGTTATGGCAACATTGCTTGATTGGCTAAAATCAAAATTTATCAGGTTTTTCAAAATAAATTGCAAACTAAGGCCCAAATAAAAATATTTTATATAAATAAATTAAAGGTCATAAAATTAGCTTTAAAATAGATTTAAACAATTAAAGTTTAATTTTGAATTAAGCAAGTTATGGCAACATTGCTCGTTTGACTAAAATCAGAATTTATCAAATTTGTTTACATTAATCTCAAACTATAAGTTAAATAAAAATATTTAATAAAAATAAATTAATGCGCTTAAAATTTACTTTAAAATGATGTAAAAGTTGTTAAGATTGGTAGTGAATTAGGCAAGTTATAGTAACATTTCTTGTTTGGCTAAAACCAAAATTTATCAGATTTTTCAAAATAAATTGCAAACTAAAGATCAAATAAAAATATTTTATATAAATAAATTAAAGCCCTTAAAATTAACTTTAGAGTGATGTAAAACATGATAAAGGTTGTATTAAATTAAGCAAGTTATGGCAACATTGCTTGATTGGCTAAAATCAAAATTTATCAGATTTTTCAATATAAATTGCAAACTGAGGCCTAAATAAAAATATTTTATATAAATAAATTAAAGTCCTTAAAAATGGCTTTAGAGTGATGTAAAACATGTTAAAGTTTGTATTAAATTAAACAAGTTATGGCAACATTGCTTGTTTGGATAAAATCAAAATTTATCAGAATTTTTAAAATAAATCGTATACTAAGTCCTATATAAAAATATTATATAATTGTAAATTAAAACCTTTAAAATTTGCTTTAAAATTATGTAAAATAGTTGAAAGTTTGTATTGAATTAAGCAAGTTATAGCAACATTGCATTTTTGAAATAAATCAAAATTCATCAGTTTTCTGTAAATAATTCCGAACTGAAAGGTCACATAAAAATGTTGTATTAAAATAAATTGAAGCCCATAAAATTTTCTTTAAAATGACCTATAATTTGTTAAGGTTTGTATTAAATTAAATAAACTATGGCAACATTACTTTATTGAAGAATATATATATATATATATATATATATATCAAATTTGAAACCAATCCACTTTCCTCTTAAAGAATTATGGCCATAAATAAAGCTCAGCTCAGATTTAGAGTGTTATTTTTTATATACTTTATTTACAAAGCTAAAGACACGCTCGTCGCTCTGTTAAAACAAAATGTGAAAATTTAATCCGCATGTAAGTACACGGAAAACCTATTACCTAAGCTCACGCCGAGAAAGCTCTCACTTTCGTTGAAAAATAAAAAAATAAAAACGTGTCAAGCATTAAATATTCACAGCAAAAATGTATCAAAAAATCTACTAATTATAAAGTTATGAGTAACTTCTTGCACTATTAGGGCTGAAATGCTGTCACTTTGCATATATTCACCCTCAACTTAACAAAGAGCGAATTCTGTCTAGAATGTATTGAAGTTAACCGGCACGTTGCAGCAAGTTTCAGTAACCTTATTAGACCTCGGATGTGACATTCAAGTGTTAAGGGGGTGGTTTAAAGGGTAGAGGGATTATTTCACCTTTAGGGTAAGCTTACATCATTAAGCAAAATTAGTGAGTCGAATTAATTGCAATTAAATTTGTATGTTATTCAAATCGCAGCAGATGCTTTTAGTATACTTTTTCTTTATTGTGTAAACATTTTCACGCTGTAATGGAAATTGTTATTTTTTCAATGGCAACAATAAACAATTCTATTGAAATAAGCCAACAGTGGAATATAAAATAAGGGGGAATTTTATACAAATATTTGAATAAAATTGTATGGAACTAAAAATGGTGCATGGAAGCTTTATGTTTGATTAAAATTATTTATTTAGAGCGAGTTAATAATGTTATAAAGTTTGCGGCCGCCCCTTCAACATTTGGAAATGATTTATGCTGCTTTTAATGTTAAATAACTGACATTTAGACAAATGGTGGATGCGCCGGGTTAATAATTTACATTTAATTAATTAATTCAAGTTAGGTTAGGTTAGGTTAGGTTAGATTGGGTTAGATTAGGTTAGGTTAGGTTAGGTTAGAAAATTTAATTTTGCTAAAATTAATTTATTTAATTTTTGGTTGTATGATATGTACTAAGTAAGTTATTTTTACTAATGTATCAATTGAGGTTAGGTTAGTTTTTTTGCTTTTAAAATTGTTTAGGTTGGTAATATTAGAAAATAGTTTAATTAAATCTTGTAGGGAATTTAATTTTACTTAAATTTATTTATATAAATTTTTGTTGTTTAGTTGGTATTAAGTTTTTCAATAAAGCAATGTTGCCATAGTTTAGTTAATTTAATACAAACCTTAACAAATTATATATCATTTTAAAGAAAATTTTATGGGTTTCAATTTATTTTAAAACAACATTTTTATGTGACCTTTCAGTTCGGAATTATTTAAAGAAAACTGATGAATTTTGATTTATTTTAAAAATGCAATGTTGCCATAACTTGCTTAATTCAATACAAATTTTTAACTATTTTACATAATTTTAAAGCAAATTTTAAAGGCTTTAATTTACAATTATATAATATTTTTATTTAGGACTTAGTATACGATTTATTTTAAAAATTCTGATAAATTTTGATTTTAGCCAAACAAGCAATGTTGCCATAACTTGCTTAATTTAATACAAACTTTAACATGTTTTACATAATTTTAAAGCCAATTTTAATGGCTTTAATTTATTTATATAAAATATTTTTGTTTGGGCCTTAGTTTGCAATTTATTTTGAAAAATCTGATAAATTTTGATTTTAGCCAAACAAGAAATGTTACTATAACTTGCTTAATTCACTACTAATCTTAACAACTTTTACATCATTTTAAAGTTAATTTTAAGCGCATAAATTTATTTTTATTAAATATTTTTATTTAACCTACAGTTTGAGATTTATGTAAACAAATTTGATAAATTCTGATTTTAGTCAAACGAGCAATATTGCCATAACTTGCTTAATTCAAAATTAAACTTCAATTGTTTAAAATTATTTTAAAGCTTATTTTATGAGCTTTAATTTATTTTTATAAAATATTTTTAGTTGAACTTTAGTTTGCAATTTATTTTGAAAAATCTGATAAATTTTGACTTTAGCCAAAGAAGAAATGTTACTATAACTGGCTTAATTTACTACCAATCTTAACAACTTTTACATCATTTTAAAGTAAATTTTAAGAGCCTTAATTTACTTTTATTAAATATTTTTATTTAACCTATAGTTTGAGATTTATGCAAACAAATTTGATAAATTCTGATTTTAGTCAAACGAGCAATATTGCCATAACTTGCTTAATTCAAAATTAAACTTTAATTGTTTTAAACTATTTTAAAGTTTTTTTTGTGAGCTTTAATTTGTTTATATAAAATATTTTTATTTGAACTTTAGTTTGCAATTTATTTTAAAAAATCTGATAAATTTTGATTTTAGCCAAACAAGCAATGTGGCCATAACTTGCTTAATTCAATACAAACTTTAACATGTTTTACATCACTCTAAAGCGAATTTTAAGGGCTTTAATTTATTTATATAAAATATTTTTAGTTGAACTTTAGTTTGCAATTTATTTTGAAAAATCTGATAAATTTTGGTTTTAGCCAAACAAGAAATGTTACTATAACTTGCTTAATTCACTACCAATCTTAACAACTTTTACATCATTTTAAAGTTAATTTTAAGCGCATTAGTTTATTTTTATTAAACATTTTCATTTAACCTATAGTTTGAGATTTATGTAAACAAATTTGATAAATTCTGATTTTAGTCAAACGAGCGATGTTGCCATAACTTGCTTAATTCAAAAATTAACTTTAATTGTTTTAAACTATTTTAAAGCTTTTTTTGTGAGCTTTAATTTGTTTATATAAAATATTTTTATTTGAACTTTAGTTTGCAATTTAATTTGAAAAATCTGATAAATTTTGATTTTAGCCAAACAAGCAATGTTGCCATAACTTGCTTAATTTTATACTAAGCCAAACATGTTTTATAAATATTTGAAGCTATTTTTGTAGGCTTTAATTTATTTATACAACATTTCTAAAATTTTGCTTTAATCAAAGTTAAATTTTGAAAATTTTGATAAATTTTAATTTTAGCCAAATATGCAATGTTACCATAACTTGGTAAATTTATTACTAATCTCAAAATATTTTGCATTATTCCAAAGTTAATTTTATTGGCTTTGATTTATGTAAATAAAATATTATTATTTGGGCCTTAGTTTACAAATTTTTAAATAAGTTTCTTCTTACTTAACATAATTTAGTATTAAATTTACTTTTTATCAATTTTTAACACGGTATAATGCTTTTAATGGTTTTCTTAAATATGTATGAACATATAAGCTGCCATAAAACGCAAAAAAAATTGGTTTTTGTAAAACCGACTTTACCTATTTATGTATATATATATATTTAAAAAAAATTTGAAGTCAATCAAATTGAGGTTATGCAAAACTGAGCGTATAAATTTTTATAAAATCAAGTCAATCAAATTGAGGTTATGTAAAATTGAGCGTATCAATATTAATGCAATTTATGAAGTTGGTAGTAATAGTGATAAAGCATATTGATACCAAATTGCACCAAAATCCAATAAATTGTTTGGAAGCAGCCATAAAGCACTAAAAAATTTGGTTCTACTAAAACCGGTTTTACCTATCTATGTATATATATATTTATTTAAAATAAATGTATATGTATATAAATTTAAAAATAATAATTTGAGGTTACATAAAATCAAGCAAAATCTAAATCAGTTTACAACCAATTTAAATTAATTTTACCGTTTAAGGTTTGCGACTTGGCTAAATTTGGTTTTTAAAACAAAAATAAAGTGTTATATTTATTAAAAATATATTAAACATTCAGCAAAATCTAAATTAGTTTACAACTAATTAAAATTATATTTGCAGTTTTGAGGTTTGCGACTTGGCTAAATTTGCTTTAAAACAAAAACAAAACAAATTTTCCAATTAAAATATATCTACAATTGTATTTCAACAAAAACTGAACTAGTTTAGAGCTAATACTACCAATGTACAAATTGAGGTTAAGTTAGTTTTTTGCTTTTAATATTGTATAAGTTGGTATTATGCAAAAATAACTTTTATAAATCTAATAGGAAATTTAATTTTACCTAAATTGATTTCTATAATTTTTTTTTGTTAAGTTGGTAGTAAACAAGTTATTGTAACAAATGTATAAATTGAGGTTAGGTAAGGTACTTTTTAAACTGTTTAGATTGGTAATAAGTTATCAAAATATTAAACTGTAACTCAACACCTAAACTGTCAAACAAGTAAACTGTTACAAATATCATTTATTTATATTTGATTTTAAAACCGTTGGCAACACTGTTTGGTAATAATTTGACAGTTAACACAATGACCTACGTTAGTTTGACAATTAACACAAAAACAATTTAACATAATATTACCTAACAATAGTTTAACAATTGACATAATAACATTTAAACAGCCGCCAACATTATTTGAGTTGACAGTTGACACAACAACATTTTGACAGTTGGCAACACTGTTTAGTAATAAACTATCAATTAACGCCAAATTGACAATTAATAACACTGTTTTGTGATAATTTGAAAGTTACAATAAGACTTAACTAGTAGCAACATTGCTTGATAATAATTTGACAGTTAACACAAACAATGAAATCAATTTGACTGTTGTTAACGTTGCTTGATAATAGTTTAACAGTTGACACAACATTTTAACCAACATTGCTTAGAAGTAAACTGACAGTTAACACTATGACATTAGTTTGACAGTTAATAGCACTGCATGCTAAAAGTTTGACAACATTGCTTAGTGATAGTTTGACAGTTAACAACAATTTGTCAATTGGCAACAATGCTTGAAAATAAAATAATAGTTAACACTTAATTTGACAGTTGATAACGTTATTTGGTAATAATTTGACAGTTGATACAATGATAATTTAGTAGTTGGCAACACTGATTGATAGTAAATTGATAGTTAATGCAATAACGCTAAATTGACAGTTGGCAACATGATTTATCACCAATAATTTGACAGTAGTCACAACGACAGTTTAAAAGGTAGCAACACTGTTTAGTAACAATTTGACATAATGACGGTAGTTTGACAGTTAACACAACAACAATTTAACATTTGGCAACATTGTTTATCAATAAATTGACAGTTGACAAATTAAAATCAATTTAATAATTAATAAAAATGGTTGATGGTAGTTTGACAGTTGGCAAAACTAACAAATTGTTTACAGTCAACATTTTTTTTAAGTATGAACTTTCAAACCGCTATTACTTAAACTGTCAAATAAATTTTATGTTTAAACTGTCAAACTGCTAAAAATATATTTTGCTAAACTGTCAAATTGTCACAAAAACTAAATGTTATATTAACTAACCTAAACTGTCAATTTTGTTTTGTATTAACTGTCAAACTGTTACAAAAATTAACGGTTTTATCAACTAACCTAAAATAAACTGTCAATTTTATTTTATTTTGTATAAACTGTCAAACTACAAAATAATCAATTTGCTAAACTGTCAAACAAAAATTAACTGTTTATCAACTAACTTAGTCTAAATCTTTAAAATGATTTTATGTACAAACTGTTAAACTAAGTTCAAATGTTGTGGGCGTGTGATTGGGATTGGAGTTGCCCACCCACTTGCCCAAGTGATTTTAATCAAATTTCTTAAACACCAACACTTGGGTGGGTGGGCAGAAACTAAGTTTAAAGTTTGTGGACGTGTGGTTTGGATTAGTGTTGCAAACCCACCCGCCCAAGTGTTTGTAATTAAGAAATTGGATTACAAACACTTGAGTTGATGGGCGGAAACTAAGTTCAAATGTTGTGGGCGCGTAATTTGGATTGAAGTTGCCCACCCACCCGCCCAAGTATTTGTGATCAAAAAAATTGGATCACAAACACTTGGGTGGGTGAGCGGGAAATAAGTCTAATTTTTGTGGGAGCGTGATTTGGATTGGAGTGCCCACCCACCCGCCCGAGTTTTTGTGATCTAATATCTGACTTCGATGGGAGGGCGGAAACTTAATTTAAAAGTTACAAGCGTGTAGTTTGACTTCAAACCTCAAAATTACTTTAAATTTCAAAATGATCTCAAACTTAAAATATCCTAACCTTACCTAACCTAAAATTGACCTCAAATCTCAAAATGACTCAACGACCTCAAACTTTAAATTGACCTTAAACTTAACTTAGCCTAATCCTATCCTAACCTAACTTAAAATTGACTTCAAATCTTAAAATGACCTCAAACTTTAAAATGACTTTAAAGCTAACCTAACCTAACTTAAACTAACCTAACATTGACCATAAACTTTAAAATTACTTTAAATCAAACTCAACCTAACCTAACCAAACCTAAAATTAACCTCAAACCTTAAAATTAACTCAAACTTCAAATTGACCTCAAACCTCAAAACTAACCTAACCTAAAAATGACTTAAAACCTCAAAAAAACCTCAAATTTAACTCAAGTAACCTTAAATTGACCTCAAATCTTAACATGACCTCAAACGTCTAAATGATCTAAAACCTAACCTAACCTAAAAATTACCCTAAACCTTAAAATGACCTCAAACGTCAAAATGACCTAAAACCTTAATTTAGCCTCAAACCTATCTTAATCTAATTTAAAATTTACCTCAAAATGACCTTAACCCTAACCTAACCTCAAAATGACTTGAAACCTAACCTAACCTATTCTTGACATTTTCTAAAATTAACTTCAAACCTCAAATAGGCTTCTAACCTAACCTAACATTGATCACAAATCTTAAAATAACTTTAAATTTCAAAATGACTTCAAAGCTAACCTTACTTAACTTAACCTATATATGATTTCAAACCTCAAAATGACCTCAAACTTCAAAATGACTTTAAACCTCAAATTGACTTTAAACCTCAAAATGACCACAAACCCCAAAATGACCTTAAACGTAACCTAACTTAAACTAACCTAATATTGATCTTAAATCTTAAAATGACTTATAACCTCAAAAGGACTTTAAACCAAACTTAACCTATCCCAACCTAAAATTATCCTCAAACCTTAAATTGACCTCAAACCTCAAGTTGCCTTAAACCTAACCTGACTTTATATTGACCTCAAACCTCAAAAACATCTCAAACTTAACCCAACTAACCCTAAATTGACCTCAAATTTTAACATGACCTAAAACCTAACCTAATATTTACCCTAAACCTTAAAATGACTTTAAACTTCAAAATTGCCTAAAACCTAACTTAACCTAACCTATTTTTTTCCGTACACCTTAAAATGACCTCAAAGCTCTATTTGACCTATCTTAACCTAATTTAAAATTTACCACTAACCTCAATATGACCTTAAACCTAACCTAATATTAACTTAACCTAAAAGTGACCTCAAACCTTAAAATAAATTTCAACCTTTAAATGACCTCAAACCTAACCTAAAACTGACTTCAAACCTTAAAATGACTTCTACCCTAACCTAAAATTTGATCACAAATCTTAAACTAAAAATTTAACCTTACCTAACTTAACCTATAAATGACTTTAAACCTCAAAATGACCTCACACCTCAAAATGAATTTAAACCAAACCTAACATTGATTTTAAACCTCAAAATTAACTCGAAATGACTTCAAACCTCAATTTTTGGTGTTGCCCACCCACCCGCCCAAGTGTTTGTAATCAAATTTGTTACTTAAATGGGTGAGCGGAAACTCAGTTTAATTGTTGTGAGCGCGTGATTTGGATTGGAGTTGATTAATTCAAAGTTTAAATTGACCTTAAACTTAACTTAACCTAATCCTAACCTAACTTGAAATTGACCTTAAACCTTAAAATTACTTTAAACTTCAAAATGACCTTAAACCTAACCTAACCTAACATTAACCTTAAACCTTAAAATGACTTTAAACCTCAAAATGACTTTAAACCAGTTGTTAAATGTTAAACTGTCAAAGTTTTTTTAAATTAAGGATGAACTGTTAATTAAAATATTAACTGTCAAATGTTTAAACTGTATAACAATTAAACTGTCAAAAGCCTTTTATGTTAAATAGTTGAACTGTCAAATTGTTAAAATTTTAAGTAATTAAACTGTCAAGTAGTTGAACTGTCAAATAGTTAAGTTTTAAAAATGATTTATGTCAAATTGTTGACTGTCAACAAAATTTTATGTTAAATAATTTAACTGTCAAGTAATTGCTGATAAGAAACTAAACTTTCAAGTAGTTGTCAAAAAAAGTTACAAATATTTTATACTAAATAGTTGAACTATAAAATATTTGACTGTCAAAAAAATTTAATTTCAAATAGTTGAACTGTCAAGCAACTGAATTGTCAAATAATTAAATGGTAGTCGAACTGCCAAGTAATTAAACTGTCAAGTAATTAAACTGTTAAAAGTATTTTATGTCAAGTTTTTGAACTGTTACTTAATTGAACTGTCAAGTTGTAAAACTGCCAAGTAATTAAACTGTCAAACACTATAACTGTCAAAAAGTATGTATAATAGTTGAACTGACAAGTAGTTAAATTGTCAAATAGTTAAACTGTCAAACATAATTTATATCATATATTTGAACTGTCAAATTGACTGTCAAAAATATTTACATTTAAATAACTGAACTGACAAATAGTAAAACAGACAAAAGTATTTTATTTTAAATAAATGAACTGTCAAGTAGTTAAACTGTCAATTAATTTAACTGTCAAAAGTATTTTTGTCAAATAGTTAAACTGTCAACAGTTTAAGAACTGTTTATAAGTTGAAATGTCAAATAGTCAAACTGTCAAACAGTTCAACTGACAAGTAAGTGTTAAACTGTCAAATAGTTGGCTAACATTATTTATGTTAACCAATTAAACCAATTAAACTGTTAAGTAGCTAAACTGTTATTTTATGTCAATTAGTTAAACTGTCAAATAATTAATCTGTTAAATATTTCAACTGTCAAGTAGTTGAAATGTTAATTAGTTAAACGGACAAAATTATTTTATGTAAAAAAATGAACTGTCAAATTGTTAAACTGTTAAAACTATGTTATGTCAAATAATTGAACTGTCAAATAATTACTACTAAAACTTACTATTAAAAATAGTTAAACTGTCAATTAGTTGAACTGTTGACAAAAAATAAATCTAATAGTTGAACTGTCAAGTTAAGTAGCTAAGCTGTCTAATAGTTTAAAAAAAAAAAATTTTTATGTTTTTGTGACAGATTAAGTCATTTAAAATTTTTATTTTGAAATTTAAAAAAAATTAATTAATTTTTTTAATTAAGGATTTTTTTTTTGTAATTAGCAGTTAGTTTTTGTTTTTAATAATGCAAAAAATACTTTTCAATTTTTATAATTGCAAAAAATATTTTTTTTTAAATTTTTGTTATTTTTTTCTCTTTCACTTTCAACTAAAAAAAAAATAAAAATTATATTATATATATTTTTTGCAATTTAAAAATTTGAAACTAAAAAATATTTTAATTATAAAAAAAAAAAAAAAAATTAAAAATTAAAATTAAATGATTTTTTTTTGCATTTTTTGTTTTTTTTTTTTAATTTTAATTTTTTAAATTCTATTTGATTGATTGATAAAAAAATTAAATCTAAAATAAATAATAAAAATTTAATAAAGTAAAAAATAAAAAAAATAATAAAAACAAATGTTTTTTTTTTCTAATTTTAAAATTTAAAAAAATTAAATCAAAATAAATAAATTAAAAAACTACAAAAAACTAAAAAATTAAAATTAATTATTTAGTTTATAACATAATTGCAAAAAAAAAATAATAACAATAACAGATAAATAAAATTTAAAAAATTATTTTTTTTATTAGCAATTTTAAAAACAAAAATTTTTTTTTTTTCAATTTTTAAATTTTAAATTGATTAAAAAATTAAAACTAAAAATAATAATAAAAACTAAATAAATAAAAAAATAAAAAAAATAATAAAAATAAATGTTTTTGTTTTTAAATTTAAAATTAAAAAAATAGAATCAAATAAAATAAAATAAAAAACTACAAAAAATAACAAAAATAAAAAAAAATTAATTAGTTAATTTATTTTTTAATTTATTTGGTTTATAACATATGTATGTAATTGCAAAGAAAAAGCAATAACAATACAATATAAATAAAATTAAAAAAAGAAATAATTTAAATTTTTTTAATTTTTTTTCAATTCAGTAACCTCTTAATACCGTTAATACTTTTTTATTAACAATTTTAAAATCTAAAATTTTTAGTTTTTTTTATGTTTTTTTTTATTTTTTTTTTATATTTTTTTTAAATTCTAAATTGATAAAAAAATTAAAACTAGAAATAATAATAAAAATTAAATAAATAAAAAAAAAAATTTAATTTTAAAATTAAAAAAAGTAAAATCAAATTAAATAAATTAAAAAACTACAAAAAATAACAAGAATAAAAAAAAATATTTTTTTTTTAATTTATTTGGTTTATAACATAATTGCAAAGAAAAATTAATAACAATAAAAGATAAATAAAATTTAAAAAAATATTTTTTTTAGTTTTAATTTTTTCTATTAAAAATTTTAAAATCTAAAAATCTTAGTTTTTTTTTAATTTTTTAATTTAAAAAAAAATTAAATCTAAAAATAATAATAAAAATTTAATAAATTAAAAAATTAAAAAAAATAAAATGAAGGTTTTTTTTTTCTAATTAAAAAAAACTAGAATCAAAATAAATAAATTAAAAAATTACAAAAAATAACAAGAATATAAAAAAAATAATTTATTATATGGTTTATAACAAAATTGCAAAAAAAATTAATAACAATAAAAGATAAATAAAATTTAAAAAAAATTTTTTTTTAATTTTAAATTTTTTTATTAGCAATTTTAATTGCAAAAACATGTTTTTTAAATTGATTTTGTTTTAATTTTTTTTGTATTCATTATTTTATACTGAAAATTAAAAAAGAAAAAAAAAATGTAAATTAAATAAAATATTTTTTTTGCAATTATTTAAACTAAAAAAAAAACAAAAAATCAAATTAAAAAATTATAAAAATTTAATATTTTTAATTTATTTAATTTAAACAACGATTATATACAATTTAAATATAAAAAATGTTTAGTTATTTTATTTAAATTTTATTATAAATATTTCAAACGCAAAAAACTAAAATTGAAAAAAAAACAAGTAAAAAAGTATTTTTTTTCTAATTTTAAAATTTAAAAAAAAAAATAAAATCATTAAACAAACAAAAAAAACTACAAAAACTAACAACAAAAAATTAATTATTTTTTTTAAATTTATTTAGTTTATAACATAATTGCAAAAAAATAATTAAAAAAAATAAATAAAATTTAAATAAATAATTTTTTTAATTTAATTTTTTTTATTAGCAATTTTAAAAACTTAAAATTTATTTATTTTTTTATTTTTTTTATTTTAATTTTGTAAATTTTAAATTAATAAAAAAATTAAAATTAAAAATAATTAAAAAAATTTAATAAATTAAAAAATTAAAAAATAATAAAAATAAAGCTTTTTTTTAATTAAAAAAAAAAATACAAAAAAAAAAAAAAAATTTAATTTATTTGGCTTACAACATAATTGCAAAAAAATAATAACAATAAAAGATTAATAAATTTAAAAAAAAAAATTATTTTAATTTTTTCTATTAACAATTTTAAAATCTAAAAAAATTAGTTTTTTAAAATTTAAATTTTTTAATTTCTAAATTAATAAAAAAATTAAAACTAAAAATAATAATAAAAATTAAATAAATTAAAAAATAATAAAAATAAATGTTTTTTTTTTAATTTTAAAATTAAAAAAAATTAAATTAAATCAATAATTTAAAAAACTACAAAAAACAACAAAAATAATATTTTTTTTTTTAATTTATTTGATTTATAACCGGCAAAAAAAATCATATTTTAAAAACAGTGCATTGGAAACTATTGCAATTTAGAACCAACATTATTCACTATTATAAGTACCAACTGTAAAAAATTAATCAAAATCCATACGCTCATTAAGACATAACCTCAATTTTAATTGAGTTGCGTAATTAAAGCTTGAAGCTTATTAGTTTAATTAAAAATTGTTAACTTTTTAACCGTTCATTGGAAATTGTTGCAATTTGGTAACAAGTTATGTCAATATCATAAGTACCAGTTCTGTAAAATTAATTAAAATCCATACGCTCAATTTAACATAACCTCAATTTATTTGACTTAATCTAACCTATGAAAACGCTTTGAAGGTAAATTAAAAAAATCATAACTCAAAAATGATACATTGGATTATATTGTGTTTCGGCACCAATGTATTTCAATATTATTAGTACCAACTGTGTAAAGTTTTTCAAAATCCATACGCTCAATTTAGCATAACCTCAATTTATTTGCTCAACTTAATCTAAAAAAACATCTCTGATGTCAACTTAACAAGTCATAACTCAAAAATGATACATTGCATTATAGTGCAATTTAGTATTCCTTCAGTTTAATACTATTAGTACCAATTGTAAAAAAATTAATTAATTTTATACGCCCAGTTTGGCATAATCTCAATTTATTTGATTTGACTTAGTAAAAAAAACATCTTAGAGGTCAACTTAAAAATTATAACTCAAAAATGATACATTGGATTATAGTGCAATTTCGTACTAATTTAGCTTAATACCATTAGTACCAATTGTGAAAAAAATAATTAATTTTATACGCCCAGTTTGGCATAATCTCAATTTAATTGATTTGACTTAGTAAAAAAAACATCTTAGAGGTCAACTTAAAAAATCATAACGCAAAAATAATACATTGGATTATAGTGCAATTTGATACTAATTCAGCTCAATATTATTAGTACCAACTGTAAAAAACTAAATTAAATTTATACGCCCAGTTTGGCATAATCTCAATTTATTTTATTTTACTTAGCAAAAAAAACTTCTCGGAGGTCAACTTTAAAAATCATAACTCAAAAATGATACATTGGATTATAGTGCAATTTGGTACTAATTTAGCTTGATACCATTAGTACCAACTGTAAAAATTTAAATTAATTTTATACGCCCAGTTTGGCATAATCTCAATTTATTTGATTTGACTTAGTAAAAAAAACATCTTAGAGGTAAACTTAAAAATTTATAACTCAAAAATGATACATTGGATTATAGTGCAAATTAGTACTAATATGGCTTTATACCATTAGTACTAACTGTAAAAAAATAAATTAATTTTATACGCCCAGTTTGGCATAATCTCAAATTATTTGATTTAATTTAGTAAAAAAAAAACATCTTAGAGGTCAACTTAAAAAATCATAACTCAAAAATGATACATTGGATTATAGTGCAATTTGGTATTAATTTAGCTCAATACCATTAGTACCAACTGTAAAAAATTAAATTAAATTTATACGCTCAGTTTGGCATAATCTCAGTTTATTTGATTTGACTTAGTAAAAAAATTATCTTAAAGGTCAACTTAAAAAATCATAATTCAAAAATGGTACATTGGATTATAGTGCAATTTGGTACAAATTTAGTTCAATACTATTAGTACCAACTGTAAAAAAATTAATTAATTTTATACGCCCAGTTTGGCATAATCTCAATTTATTTGATTTGACTTAGTAAAAAAAACATCTAAAAGGTCAACTTAAAAAATCATAACTCAAAAATGATACATTGGATTAAAGTGCAATTTGGTACTAATTTAGTTTAATACTATTAGTACCAACTGTAAAATATTTAATCAATTTTATACGCCCAGTTTGGCATAATCGTAATTTATTTGATTTGATTTAGTAAAAAAAATCTTAGAGGTCAACTTAAAAAATCATTACTCAAAAATGATACATTGGATTATAGTGCAAATTGGTACTAATTTAGCTTAATACTATTAGTACATACTGTAAAAAATTTAATTAATTTTATACACCCAGTTTGGCTTAATCTTAATTTATTTTATTTGTCTTAGTAAAAAAAAACATCTTAGAGGTCAACTTAAAAAATCATAACTCAAAAATGATACTTTGGATTATAGTGCAATTTGGTACTAATTGAGCTTAATACCATTAGTACCATCTGTAAAAAATTTAATTAATTTTATACGCCCAGTTTGACATAATCTCAATTTATTTGATTAGATTTAGTAAAAAAAACATCTTAGAGGTCAACTTAAAAAATCATAAATCAAAATTGATACATTGGATTATAGTGCAATTTGGTATTAATTTAGCTTAATACCATAAGTACAAACTGTACAAAATTTAATTAATTTTATACGCCCAGTTTGGCATAATCTCAATTTAATTTATTTGACTTAATTCAAATAACCATCTTAGAGGTTAACTTAAAACATTATAACTCAAAATTGGTACATTGGATTATAGTGCAATTTGGTACCAATTTAGTTCAATATGATTAGTACCAAATGTATAAAATTAATCAAAATTTATACGACCAATGTGGCATAACCTTAGTTTAAGCGACATAAGTTGTTAATTTTACAAAAGCAAGTTGTGCAATAATAAATTAATTAAAGCCGACTCTGCACAAATTAAAATATTTTATTATTAATTTTATATAAAATTATGTTTAAATTTTTAAATTCAATTTTTTAATCCGCAACTTAAAATTCTTAACCGTTTTCAGTTGAACTCAATTTAAGTGACGTAAATTATAAAATTGCAAAAGCAACTTGTGCACTAATAAATTAATTAAGGCCAACCTTGTATAAAATAAAAATGTTTATTAATTTTTTTATAATAAATTGAGTCATTGTGAACCCAAATTTTTAATCCGCAACTTGAAATTTCTAACCGTTTTCAGTTAAACTCAGTTTAAGTGACGTAATTCATTAGCAACGCAAAAGCAACTTGTGCACTAATACATTAATTTAGGCCAACCCTGTATAAAATAAAATAAATTGGTAATTTTTTTATATAAAATTGAGTCATTGTTAACCCAAATTTGTAATCCGCAACTTAAAATTCCTAACCGTTTTCAGTTAAACTCAGTTTAAGTGACGTAAATCATTAGCAACGCAAAAGCAACTCGTGCGCTAATAAATTAATTTAAGCCAACCTTCACAAAATAAAATAATAAAATATTTTTTTTATATAAAATTAATTTTAAATAAATCAAAATTTTTAATTTGCAACTTAATATACCAACTAGTGCAATCACAAAGCAAAACACTTTAAAAAATATTTTAAAAATGATCCCAGTTGCCTTTTGAATCTTTCTCAGCATACTTGATGTTATTTTTATATATAGTAATAATCCATGTTGCATATCTAAGCATTTTCAACCCCTGTATTATGCCAAAGAACATAAAGAGAATCCTTACTGCGAAGTGTCTATTTGAAAGGAATGTCTTCTGAATGCCGGCCGAGTTTCATATCGCAGCATTGAAAATGAAAAGGTTACATCTTTTATATAAATCATGAGGAAAATATGCGCCCCATTTCCATCCCCTTCTAATGTAATCACAAATTTGCGACGCAGAAAACGAAGTTAATGCTTGTAAATGTAATTAGCATTGTTCTTTTTTAAATTTATATTAAATCGATTTTGATATTTTTAAGTGAGAACACATATTATTACCATTAGCGTACATGCTATTTGCATTTAATAAATGGCTGGCGTAATTTATAATTAAGTTTTATAATCCAACCTGACGGATTAAAATAACACTGAAATGGCCGCCGAGTCATATATTATGTAAATTTTAATCAATCTAATTGCTTTTAGTTGGAAAATAATAAAAACAAGAAATGGAACAAATTTGATTACAAATTTATATCCAATAATCCATCAGATTATTAAAAATGAGCGTATGGATTTTTATAATTTTTTTACTGTAAGTATTGGTAGTATAAAGGTATGTTTTTGCTAAATTACAAAAAAATCCAATGTATCATTTTTGAGTTATAAATTTTTAAGTAATTTTTCAATTTATTGCATTTGGTTAGGTTATGTTGATTTAATTGAAGTTATGTAAAATTGAGCGTATGGATTTTAATAATTTTTGTACAACTGATACTCATAATAATAAAGTATGTTAGTACCAATTTGCAACAGTTTCTAATGTACGGTTTAAAAGTTACAAAATTTTATTTTAACTACTAAGCTTTGTATCTTTACTACGCAACTTAATTAGAGATGAGGTTGTGTAAAATTGAGCGTATGGATTTTGACTATTTTTGTACAACTTATACTCATAATAATGAAGTCTTTTGGTGCTAATTTGTAGGCATTTCTAATGTATGGTTTAAAAGTTACAAAATTTTAATTTAACTATCAAGTTTTGTACTTTTACTACGCAACTCAATTTAAGTTGAGGTTATGTAAAATTGAGCCAATGGATTGTGATCATATTTGTACAACTTGTACTCATAATAATGAAGAATGTAACTACTAATTTGCAGTAATTTTTATTGTACGGTTCAAAAGTTACAGAATTTTAATTAAACTAACAAATTTTGTACCTCCAGTTTGCAACTCAATTTAAGTTGAGATTATGTAAAATTGAGCCTAAGGATTTTGATCATATTTGTACAACTTGTACTCATAATAATGAAGTATGTAATTACCAATTTGCAAAAATTTTTATTGTACGGTTTAAAAGTTACAGAATTTTAATTAAACTAACAAGATTTGTACCTTTACTACAGATCTCAATTTAAGTCAAGGTTATGTAAAATTGAGCCAATAGATTTTGATCATATATGTACAACTTGTACTCATAATAATGAAATATGTAACTACCAATTTGCAGCAATTTTTATTGTACCGTTTAAAAGTTATAGAATTTTAATTAAACTAACAAGCTTTGTACCTTCACTACGCAACTCAATTTAAGTTGAGGTTATGTAAAATTGAGCCAAAAGATTTTGATCATATTTGGACAATTTGTACTCATAATAATGAAGTATGTAACTACCAATTTGCAGCAATTTTTATTGTACGGTTTAAAAGTTACATAATTTTAATTAAACTAACAAGTTTAGTACATTCACTACAGATCTCAATTTAAGTTAAGGTTATGTAAAATTCAGCCAATGGATTTTGATCATATTTGTACAACTTGTACTCATAATAATGAAATATGTAACTATAAATTTGCAGCAATTTTAATTGTACGGTTTAAAAGTTATAGAATTTTAATTAAACTAACAAGTTTTGTACATTCACTACTGATCTCAATTTAAGTTAAGGTTATGTAAAATTGAGCTAATAGATTTTGATCATATTTGTACAACTTGTACTCATAATAATGAAATATGTAACTACCAATTTGCAGCAATTTTTATTGTACCGTTTAAAAGTTATAGAATTTTAATTAAACTAACAAGCTTTGTACCTTCACTACGCAACTCAATTTAAGTTGAGGTTATGTAAAATTGAGCCAAAAGATTTTGATCATATTTGGACAATTTGTACTCATAATAATGAAGTATGTAACTACCAATTTGCAGCAATTTTTATTGTACGGTTTAAAAGTTACAGAATTTTAATTAAACTAACAAGTTTAGTACATTCACTACAGATCTCAGTTTAAGTTGAGGTTATGTAAAATTGAGCCAATGTATTTTGATCATATTTGTACAACTTGTACTTATAGTAATGAAGTATGTTACTACCAATTTGCAGCAATTTTTATTGTACCGTTTAAAAGTTATAGAATTTTAATTAAACTGTCAAGTTTTGTACTTTTACTACGCAACACAATCTTAGTTGAGGTTATGTAAAATTGAGCGTATGGATTTTGACTATTTTTGTACAACTTGTACTCATAATAATGAAGTATGTAACTACCAATTTGCAGCAATTTTCATTGTACCGTTTAAAAGTTATAGAATTTTAATTTAACTATTAATCGTCGTACCTTTATTACGCAACTTAATTTGAATTGAGATTATGTAAAATTGAGCCAATGGATTTTGATTATATTTGTACAACTTGTACTTATAATAATATAGTATGTAACTTCAAATTTGCATCAATTTTCAATGTACGGTTTAAAAATTATAAATATTTGATTCAACTCACAAGCTTCTTGTCTTTACTACGCCACTCAATTAAAGTTGAGGTTATGTAAAATTGAACGTATAGATTTTAATTATTTTTGTACAACCTGTACTCATAATAATGAAATATGTTATTACCAATTTGCAGCAGTTTTTAATGTACGGTTTAAGATTTATGAAATTTTATTTCAACTAACAAGCTTCTTGCTTTTACTACGTCACTCAATTAAAATTGAGGTTATGTAAAATTGAGCGTTGGATTTTAATCAGTTTTGTACAACTTGTACTCATAATAATAAAATATGTTAGTGCCAATTTGTAGCAATTTTTAATGTACGGTTTATGAATTATAAAATTTTATCTCTACTTATAAGCTTTTTGCTGTTTTAGGCAACTCAATTTGAGTTGAGGTTATGTAAAATTGGGCGTACGGATTTTGATAAATTTTTTACAACTTAAGTTTTTAATATTGATGTATCTTATTCCTAATTTACAACAAATTCTAATGCACTGTTTAAAAAATTATATATAAAAATTGATTATTAATTGTTTTTTTTTTTGTTTCAGGTAAACTACAATCAATTTATTATTATATTCTTTGATAAAACGCACCAGGTAATATATTTATTAACATTAAGTTATTCACCTTTAGTCACTACACACAAAAATGTTAAAAGCAAAGCTTAAAATTAGCAATTTATTAATTTTAATGCAATTTAACAAAATAAAATCAGAATTTAATACATTAGCGTTGAACAAATTGCTGCGATTCCGTTTACACGCCCGAAAAAATGTAATCATTGCTTTTTTATATTTTGTAAATGTGTTGGCATTCTTTAGCAACATCGCGTGACTTTTACTAATACATTTAATGTTTCAACGAGGAAAAAAAAAACGTAACGTTTCAACATCTGCAGTGCACAAACAATAATATTAAAATAATTTAACAAAAATCTATTGATTTTGCTTCGAATGTTTTATTATTGTTATGCTACCCTGTTTCCTCTTTAAAGCAAACAAACGCGTTCTTTTACGTCTTTAAAAGGCTCCAGGGAGCAACAATATGGAATAAGCACACATTTTCTTTAGCGTAACAAGAAATATATTGCAAGTCTTAAGTAGTCCTTTATGGGATTATATAATGATGGAATTATATTCTCAAAGGAGTTGAATCAATTTTGTTTGTTAAAGCTTGTTTGATTCCGGGTAAGAAGTTGAGGATTTTTTTAGGGGTTAGAAGGAAGTCGTATTTCTTTTCTGGATTTAGGGCGGAAATCCATCTTTATCCCAAAATGTTATCACAACTTATTATAAGCAGAATTTATATTAGAAATTTACCAATAACTTGCTTTGTCACTTTTATTTATTTTATTTTTCTAAATTTTGCTTTTTTAAATTATTTTAAAATTATTTCTATAAGTGTTTCATTATTTTTTTTTTTTAATTTTAAATTTTGTTTTTTTTTTAATTAATTTTTACAGTTGTCAGTTGTTTTTTAGTTTTTTTTTTTATTGCATTTTTTAATTGTTTTCAAATTTATTTTGACACTTGTCAAAAGTTTTCTTTAATTTTTTTTCAAGTTTTGCGTTTTCTTAAATATTTTAAAAATTATTTTGACAGTTATCAGTTTTTTTTAATTTAACATTTTTTTAACTGTATTGACAGTTTACAGTTAAATTAAATTTTTTTTTTGACAATTGTCAGTTTTTTTTAATTAGTTTGACAGTTTACAGTTGTATTTTAGTTTTTTATTATTATTTTGATTCTTATCAAACGTTTTTTTAATTTTTTTTTAAGTTTTGTTTTCTCAAATATTTTAAAAATTATTTTGACAGTTTTTAGTTTTTTTATATAACATTTTTTAGTTTTTTTTTAATTAGTTGTTTTTCATTTATTCTAGTTTTAGCATTTTTTTAAATGTTTTCAAAATTATATTAGCAGTTTCTTAAATTTTTTTAAAATTATGTTTGTTGTTTTTTAGTTTTTTTTTGTAATTTAGTCATTTTTTAAATGTTTATAAATTACTTTGACAGTTGTCAGTTTTTGTTTTTAATTTTTTTTTAGTAGAAACGTTTTGAATAAAATAAAATTTATATATATATATATATACATACATGAACAAGTGCCCATACGGCACCATTTTTAATATAACTTGCAATTTGGTTTAAAAATAAATAATATATGTATATATGCATGCATGAACAAGTCTTCATATTACACCATTTTCAATTTTGTATACAAAAAATTTATATTTATATATATACATACATAAACTAGCCCCCACACAACGCCATTTTTAAATTTGTATAAAATAAAATTTATATATATACATACATAAACAAGCGCTCATACGACACCATTTTTATTATAACTTGTAATTTTACAGTTTTTTTTTTTTTAATTTTGTGTATATCTACCGACTGCGCCAAAATAGCATATGTTTAAGTTTTAAAATATTTTTTATACTTTTACGACTGCGCCAAAATTAATAAAAAATTATAAAAAAAAAAAATAATATTTTTTTAATGTTTTTGTATATTTTACCGACTGCGCCAAAATAAATTAAAAGTACATTTTAAGTTTTCAATTGTTTTTTTATAATTTTAGTGCGCTTAAATTAAAGTTTTAAAATAAATAATTATTTTATTGTTCTATGTTTCAACCAATTTTGTCGCAAAGTAGATCAAATGTAGATATTTAAGTATTTGCAAACTGCGCCAAAACATGTAAAAATAAAATTTATATAAAACTAATTTTTAAAGCTTACATTATTTTATAGTTTTTTAAAATTTTCTTGCAGACTGCGCCAAAATTAATAATATATAATTTTTTTAAATTTAAAATATAAAAGGATTTTCAGTTAGCGCGGGTAGATTTTAGCGGTCAATTTGTTTGTGGTTATTATATTATTCAGTTACTTATGCCAAATCACCATGGCAAAGTTGCACGTTTAAATGATAAAACTTTATTATCAAATTGAGTATTTGTTAGTAGAAACGTTATGAATAAAATAAAATTTATATATATATATATATATATATATATATATATATATATATATATATATACGTGTTTAAGCCCCCATACGACACCATTTTTAGTTTTGTATGAAATAAAATTTATATATATATATACACATACATGAACAAGCTATGGGCTTATAAATAATTTACATATATGTATAAATGCATAAACAAGCCGTCTTACAAAACTTGTTTGTTTGTTCATGTTTGTATATATGTACATATAAATAATTTATTTTTAATTTATATGTATATACATACATACATAAACATACAACACTCTTTCCAATTTTGCATAAATTAAAATTTAAATATGTATATACATTATATATAGATAAAGGGACTTACAGCATTATTTTAATGTAATGCTAAAAAAAGCAATTTTTGATAGATTGTTTTTTAGGTTCAACATTAATTGTTTGGATTTCAACTCAAGCATAATTTGAATTCTGCAAAAAAATGATATTTATATATTACATTTTATATATACATAAAGAAACTTACAGCACCATTTTGATGTATTGCTAAAAAAAGCAATTTTTGATGGATTGTTTTTTTAACATCAAATGTTTGGCTTTCAAGTTAGACATAGTTTCATTAAAATCTAAAAAAATATTATAGATATATATTTATACATACATATATATATATACATATAGAGACTTACAGCACCATTTTGATGTAATGACAAAAAACGCAATTTTTAATGTTTTTTAAGTTTAACGTCAATTTTTCGATTCAGAGTTATATATATTTAATTTTTTTAATTTACATTATATATAGATAAAATAACTTCTAGCTCCATTTTAATTTAACGCTGAAAACAACGCAATTTTTGATGTATTGTTTTCATTGACATCTAAATTAGACAAAATTTGATAAATTTCCAAAAAATAATGTTATATATATATATATATATATATATATATATATATACATTACATATACATAAAAAGACTTACAGCACCATTTTAATTTAATGCTGAAAATGACGCAATTTTGATGAATTGTTTTCGTTAGCTTCAAAACTATCAAAAAACCGGAAAATAATTTTATATATGTATTTGTATACATTATGTATACATAAAAAAACTTACAGCACCATTTTGATTTAATAAAAAAAATTATGCAATTTTTGATAGACTGTTTTTATACAACATCAAATTTTTGGCTGTCAAATTAAACACAGTTTGGTAAAAATTCAAAAAATATTTTTATATTTATATGCATTACAGTTACATAAAGGGACTTACAGCATCATTTTAATTTAATGAATTTGGATAGATTGTTTGTATTAGCTTCCAACTTACACAAAGTTTAATAAAAAACCGGAAAATAATTTTATATATGTATATATACATTATATATATATATATATAAAGGAACTTACAGCACCATTTTGATTTTATGCAAATAATAATGCAATTTTTGGTAGATTGTTTTCATACAACATTAAATTTTTGGCTTCCAAATTAAACACAGTTTAGTAAAAATCCAAAAAATAAGTTTTTATTTATATGCATTACATTTACATAAAGGGACTTACAGCATCATTTTAATTTAATGCTAAAAATAACGCAATTTTTGATGGATTGCTTTTATTAGTTTTCAAATTTAACAAAATTTGATAAAAAAATAAAAAATAATTTTATATACATAAAGAGACTTACAGCACCATTTTAATTTAATGCTACAAATAACGCAATTTTTGATTAATTGTTTTTATTAGCTTCCAAATTAGACAAATTTTGATAAATATTTGAAAAATAATTTTATACATATGTATATATACATTTCATATACATAAAAAGACTTATAGCATCATTTTAATTTAATGCTAAAAATAACGCAGTTTTTGATGGATTGTTTTCATTAGCTTCCAAATTAGATAAGATTTGATAAAAATTTGAAAAATATTTTTATATATATATACATTTCTTGTACATAGAGGGACTTACTGCACCATTTTAATTTAACGCTAAAAATAACGCAATTTTTGATAGATTGTTTTCATTAGCTTCCAAATTACACAAAGTTTGATAAAAATTTAAAAAAAAAAATTATATATATATAGATTTCATACACATAAAGGGACTTACAGCACCATTTTAATTTAACGCTAAAAACAACGCAGTTTTTGATGGATTATACAAAATTTGATCAAAAAATTAAAAAATATTTTTTTCTATTTATATACATTTTATATACATAAAAAGACTTACAACACCATTTTAATTTAATGCTAAAAATAGCGCAATTGTTGATGGATTGTTTTTATTAACTTATAAATTTGACAAAATTTGATAAAAAATAAAAAAAATAATTTTATATATATATATATTTATATATATATATATATATATAAACGGACTTACAGCATCATTTTATTTAATGCTAAAAATAACGCAATTTTTGATGGCTTGTTTTTTGTAGCTTCCAAATTAGACAAAATTTGATAAAAATTTGAAAAATAACTTTACATATATATAATGTAAATATAAATATATACACATTAAGGGACTTACAGCATCATTTTGATGTTGAAAATGGCGCAATTTTTGATGCATTTTTTTTAGGTTTAACAATGAATGCTTGGCTTCCAAATTAGTCATAATTTGATAAAAATCCAGAAAAAAATTGTATATATATATATATATATATATATATATATATATATATATATATATTCTTCTTCTTCATGTGCATATCCGATTTCGGATGTTTGCGATGAGCATGACTATTTTCACTTTATTGGTTGCTATTCTGAAGAGCTCGTTCGAAGTCTTCCCGTACCACGCCCTGAGATTCTGCAACCATGAAATTTTCCTCCGTCCAGGTCCTCGTTTTCCGTGTATCTTGCCTTGAATGATGGCTTGTAATAGGGCGTATCTGTCCTCGTTCCGCATGATGTGGCCTAGATATTGGAGCTTGCGGGTTTTGATGGTGTCCATGATCTCCTTCTCTTTCTTCATCCTGTGGAGGACTTCGATGTTTGTTACCCGGTCCTTCCAAGATATTTGCAGGATACGTCGATACAGCCACATCTCAAAGGCTTCAAGCTTTTTTGTTGTTGCATCATTTATTGTCTATGACTCGACTCCGTAAAGTAATATTGAGAAAATGTAACACCTCAACATGCGAACTTTGGTTTCAAGATGTAGTTCGTGATTTTTGTAGAGGTTATTCATTGTATTGAAGGCAGATCGGGCTTTTCCAATTCTACATTTTATCTCTTGGCTATTGTCCCAGTTTTCGTTCACAAGTGTACCTAAGTATGTTGTTTGTCTCACTCTCTCTATTTGTTGGTTGTGAACGTAGAGATTTGCATTAGTTATATTGTCTTTGCTAATGACCATGAATTTTGTTTTGTTGTTATTAATGTTAAGTCCATATTTTTTACTAGCCGCTACAATTCTGTTCATTAGTGTTTGGAGTCCTTCAAGAGAGTCAGCGAATACCATTGTGTCGTCGGCATATCGGATGTTATTCAATCTGACTCCGTTCAGTAAAATGCCTTCTTCTATGCCTTCTAGCGCTTCATTAAAGATCCGTTCGGAGTATAGATTGAACAGAATCGGAGAAATAATACACTCCTGCCTTACCCCTTTAGCTATTTCAATGTCTTCTATTTGTTCCTCTTCAATTTTCATGAATGCGGTCTGTTTCCAGTACAAGTTAGTGATGATTTGTAGGTCTTTGGCGTCAATTCCCACTTGTTTAAGGATGTCTATCATTTTGTGATGTTGCACTCGATCAAACGCTTTATATATATACATTTTATATAAACAAAGGGACTTTCAGCACCATTTTAATTTAATGCTACAAATAACGAAATTTTTGATGGATTGTTCTTATTAGCTTCTAAATTAGACAAAGTTTGATAAAAATTTGAAAAACAATTTTAATATATATACATTTCATATACATTAAGGGACTTATAGCACCATTTTAATTTAATGCTAAAAATTACGCAAGTTTTGATGAACAAAGTTTGATAAAAATCCAAAAAATAATTTAATATATATTTATACATTACATACACATAAAAGGACTTACAGCACCATTTTGATGTATTGCTAAAAAACGCAATTCTTGATGTTTTTTTAGGTTCAGCATCAAATTTTTAGCTTCCGAATTATAAATAATTTGAAAAAATTTATATATTTACATACAGGGTGTCAATAATATACGTGTGTTCTATAAGTAACTTTGTTATTTTAAATCTTACAGATTTGGTTAATTTAGCAAAGTTGGGCATAATTTCCAAAAAAAACGTAATGTTATTTTTAAATTGGTCGTAAGTCTTCAACTTTTTTAAAATATTCCAAAAAACTAAAAAAGATTGTTTTTTTTATACTTGAATAACTTTTTGTCTACTTACTTTAGAGCAAAAATAAAAAAATGTATTCTGTAGATATTTTTGTGTTTTTTTAAATTATTTTTAGATTTTTAAAATAGATAATTAAATTATAACAATTTTATTTTTATTTTTCTCGACTGCGCCAAAATGAATTAAAAACTAGTTTTAAATATTTTAAAATTTTTATTGTATTTTATTTTTCTACCCACTAGGTTTGTTTAAAAGTTAAAATATTTTTTATATTTATGTCAAAAAAATAAGTTTAAAAACTTAAAAAACAATGAATTCAATGTTTTTTGCTGTTTAAACCGGTTTTAAATAAAAACAGTTTGTGGTACAAAGTTACGGTTTAATAATTCACTTTTAGCATACTTGATTTTATTAGTAAACTTAATTTAAAGCATAAAAGTTAACCAGTAACTTTTTAAATTAAGTTTCAAAAAATTTAATAAAATAGAATTCAATGTTTTCTGGGTTTAAACCGGTTTAAAACAAAAACGGTTTATAGTATAAAGCTGCGGTTTAAAAATTTGATTTCAACATACTTAATTTTATTTGGAAACTCAATTTGAAGCATAAAAATAAATCAAAAACCTTTTAAATTGGGTTTACAAAAAAGTTAACAAAATTAAAGGATTTTGTTCTTGAAACCGGTTTAAAATAAAAACGGTTTATACTATAAAGTTGCGGTTTAAAAATTCGGTTTCAACATACTTAATTTTATTTGGAAACTTAATTTCAAAAATAAAAATTTTCCAAAAACTTTTTAAATTAGGTTATAAAAAAGATAAAGTTATCAAAACTATTGTTTTTTGTTCTTGAAACCGGTTTAAAATTAAAACGGTTTGTAATATCAAGTTGCGGTTTAAAGATTCGGTTTCAGCATACTTAATTTTATTGGTTAATTTAATTTTAATCATTAAAACTAACCGAAAATTGTATAAACAAGGTTTAAAGTAGCGCCCAAAATAATAAAATTAACATTTTTTGTAATTGAAACCGGTTTAAAATAAAAACGGTTTGTAATATCAAGTTGCTGTTTAAAGATTTGGTTTCAGCATACTTTATTTCATTAAATAACTTAACTCCAATTATTAGAACCAACCGGAAATTGTTAAAATTATATTTAAATTACCGCACAAAATAATTAAATTAACATTTTTTGTAATTGAAACCGGTTTAAAATAGAAACTGGTTGCAATAACAAGTTGCGGTTTAAAAATTTTGTTTTAACATACTTGATTTTATTGATTAATTTAATTTCCAATATTAGAACCAACCAAAAATTGTTGAAATTAAGTATAAGTTACCGCACAAAATTACAAAATGAACATTTTTTGTAATTGAAACCGGTTTTAAATTAAAACGGTTTGTAATATCAAGCTGCGGTTTAAAGATTTGGTTTCAGCATGCTTAATTTTATTAATTTACTTAACTCCAATTATTAGAACCAACCGGAAATTGTTTAAATTAGATTTAAATTACCTCACAAAATAACAAAATTGACATTTTTTGTAATTGAAACCGGTTTAAAATAGAAACGGGTTGCAATAATAAGTTGCGGTTGCAGAATTTGATTTTAGCATGTTTGACTTTATTGATTAACTTAGTTTCCAATATTAGAACCAACCAGAAATTGTTTAAATTAAGTTTAAGATACCGCACAAAATTACAAAATGAACATTTTTTGTAATTGAAACCGGTTTAAAATAAAAATGGTTT
This sequence comes from Tachinus rufipes, assembly GCA_963932245.1. Lineage (NCBI taxonomy): Eukaryota > Metazoa > Arthropoda > Insecta > Coleoptera > Staphylinidae > Tachinus > Tachinus rufipes. The sequence continues at coordinate 1,358,709 of OZ010748.1, read as the reverse complement.
GTAATAACAAGTTGCGGTTTAAAGATTCGGTTTTAGCATGCTTGATTTGATTAATTAACTTAACTCCAATTATTAGAACTAACCGGAAATTGTTTAAATTAAGTTTAAGTTACCGTACAAAATAACTAAATTAAATTTTTTTGTAATTGAAACCGGTTTAAAATAGAAACGGGTTGCAATAACAAGTTGCGGTTTTAAAATTAGGTTTCAGCATATTTGAATTTATTGATTAACTTAATTTCAAATATTAGAACCAACCAGAAATTGTTTAAATTAGGTTTAAATTACTGCACAAAATAACTAATTTTTTTTATTTTTGTAATTAAAACCGGTTTAAAATAAAAACGGTTTGTAAAATAAAATATCCAAATAAAAATTTAGATTCAGCATATTTGATTTTATTAATTGACATAAATTATTTAAACTTTAAATCAATAAAATTAATGTTAAATTAAGCAAATTAATCAAAATATTTAAAGAATAAAATTTTATCAAACGCAAAATATCCTCTACAATAAACAAAAAATAAAATATTAACAACTTCCACGTTATTAAATATTTATTAACATCATTTACGTCTGTAAATCGTTACAGAATTCACATTTACGTCGCGTAACATCATTAAGATGTTGCCTTTGAGAACGTCCCGCTGAGTGGAAAATATTGTTACATCGTTCCCATTCCTGCAAACAGATAGTCCTGCGGGATACCGACTCGCTACGTGCTAAGAATGGATTGCGTAATATTGTAAAATAAAATATTGTTAAAACAATTAAACAAAGTCTAAGTTGGGTTTAGTTAAATAAATCATTTCAAGACCCTTTTCTAGAGTTGTGACGTTGAAATATGTGGAATTCTAAATAAATTGTTGCGATTTTTTAGCCTCAAAGCAAGTAAATTTAGTTTAGTTAAAAAATTCAATTTATAACAAAGTTACAAGCAATTAACAGAAAGAGAAATTAAAAATTAGTTTGTTAATTGCTTGTAGTTTTTTTTTTTAAATAAAAATAAATTATTGAAATTTGCAGCAAACATCAATTGGATGTGTAAGAATATGTGGTAAGATTTTTGTTAAGTTAATTGCATTATTAACAAAATGGCAACCAATTAACGTTTTTTATTAAATTGGTTAATTCAATTTAATTTTGTTATTATTAACAAATTTTTTTTTAAATTTGTACCAAATATTGCACTATTATATTTAAAAATATTATGCAAATTTGGTTAAAATCCATGTACTAATAACAAAATGGCGGCCAATTAACATAACTTTTTTAATTAAATTTCTGTGTTAATTGCTCATAACTTCTTAAATATTAATTTAAAATCAACAAAATTTTTATCAAATATTCTTTGAATATATTTAAATCCATCACTCAAATTTTGTTGAATTTGTTTCATAAATGGCGGACAAATTTGTTTTTCTTATAATAAAATCGACAAACAAATAAAACCATTATCTGTTTACAATAAATCCAACATCTCTTAAACGTCTAAATGGATGTTAATCTTTATAGCCTAAAATAAAGCTCGGATGGGAGCTTTTATTCCCGAAACACATAAAAATGTTACGACTCTTATCTGAAATAATGCATGAAATTTAGTCATTAAATTAATTTCTAATAAAATGTATGAATTGAATTGAATTTGAGCCTGCTTGCTTTGTTGTTTATAATCAATAATGGGGTGTGTCATAATTGTCAAAAAATTAAATGTTTCAAATGTCAAAAAATTAATTGTGTCTCAAATGTTTAACAATTGTAATGTGTCTCAAATGTCAAAAATTGTAATGTGTCTTAAATGACAAAAAATTTAAAGTGTTTTAAATGTCAAAAAATGTAATGTGTCTCAAATGTCAAACAATTAATTGTGTCTCAAATGTTAAAAAATGTAATGTGTCTCAAATGTCAAAAATTGTAATGTGTCTCAAATATAAAAAAATTTAAATGTCAAAAATTGTAATGTGTCTCAAATGTCAAAAAATTAATTGTGTCTCAAATGTTAAAAAATGTAATGTGTCTCAAATGTTAAAAATTGTAATGTGTCTCAAATGTCAAAAAATTTAAAGTGTCTTATATGTCAAAAAATGTAATGTGACTCAAATGTCAAAAAATTCAAGGTGTCTTAAATGTTAAAAAATGTGATGTGACTAAAATGTTAAAAAATGTAATGGGTCTCAAATGTCAAAAATTGTAATGTGTCTCAAATGTCAAAAAGTTTAAAGTGTCTTAAACGTCAAAAAATGAAATGTGTCACAAATGTTAAAAAATATAATGTCTCAAATAACAAAAAAATGTAATGTGCCTCAAATTTCAAAAAAACGTTCTGAGTCTCAAAAGTCAAAAAATTTAATGTGTCAAATTAACAAAAAAAACGTTGTCTCAAATGTAACAAAATTTATGTGTCATAAATTTCAAAAACCGTCATGTGTCTCAATGTTAAAAAAATGTAATGTGTCTTAAATCTCAAAAAAATGTAATGTGTTTCAAATGACAAAAAAAATTGTGTCTCAAATGTTAAAAATGTAATGTGTCTTAAATTTCAAAAAAACATTGAGTGTCTCAATTGTCAAAAAATTTAATGTGTTTTAAATGTCAAAAAACGTTGTCTCAAGTATCAAAAAATGTAATGTGTCTCAAACGTCAAAAAATTTAATGTGTCTCAAATATCAAAAAATTCAATGTATCTTAAATGTCAAAAAATGTTATGTGTCTTAACTGTTCAAAAATGGTATGTATCTCAACTGTCAAAAAAAGTAATGTGTCATAAATGTCAAAACGTGTAGTGTGTCATAATTGTCAAAAATTTAATGTGTTTTAACTGTCTAAAAGTGTTATGTCACTACAGTTAAAAATTGTAATGTGTCTCAACAGTTGAAAAAATATAAAGTGTCTCAACTGTCAAAAAATATAACGTGAGAACTGCTAGTCAAAGTGTCAATCGTAAACTATCAAAAAAAATGTCGCAACTGTAAAAACATGTAATGTGTCTCAACTGTCAAAAAATGTTGTGTCTCAAAAAATGTAATATGTTTCAACTGTCAAAAAGTGTTTTCACAACGGTCAAAAAAAGTAGTGTGTCATAAATGTCAAAAAAATATAAAAAGTTTCAATTGTCAAAAAATTCAACAGACAATGATGACACCTGTCAAAAAAATAATGCAATTGTAAACAAATGTAATGTGTCTCAACATTCAAAAAAACGTTGTCTCTCAACTGTCAAAAAAATAATGTGTCTTGACTGTCAAAAACTGTAATGTGACTCAAACGTAAAAAAATGTTATGTGTCTTAAATGTCAAAAATGTTGTGTCTCAACTGTCAAAAAATGTTAAAAAAATATAGTGTCTCAACTGTAAAATGTGTTTCAAAAGATGTAATGTGTCTCAACTGAAAAAAGTCAAAAACTGTTGTGTCTCAATTATCAAAAAGTGTAATTTGTCACAACTGTAATGAGTTTTAACTTTTAAAAAATATCATATGTCTCAACTGTCAAAAAAGAGAGTGTGACACAACTGTCAAAAAATAAATTGTGACAACTGTTAATTGTCGATTGTGACAATTGTTACAAAAATGTAAACTATAAAAACATATGTGTCTCAATTTCCAAAAAAATGTAATGTGTCTCAAATGTTAAAAAAATGTCATAAGTCTTAAATTTCAAAAAATTAATATGTCTCATCTGTCAAAAGATGCATTGTGACAACTGTCAAAAACTACGCACTTTAATAAACTGTCAAAAAACATAGAATGTCACAACTTTAAAAAATGTACTGAGTCTCAACTGTCATAAAATGTAATGTGTCTCAAATGTCAAAAAAAGGTCTAGTCTCAAATGTAAAAAAAAAAAATTATGTGTCTCAAATGTCATAAGATGCATTGTGACAACTGTCAAAAACTACGCATTTTATCAGTGTAAACTTTGATAAACTGTCAAAAAACATAAAATGTATCAACTTTAAAAAATGTACTGAGTCTCAACTGTCAAAAAATGTAATGTGTCTCAAATGTCAAAAAACGTCTAGTCTCAAATGTCAAAAAAAAAAATTAATGTGTCTCAAATGTCATAAGATGCATTGTGACAACTGTCAAAAACTACGCATTTTGTCAGTGTAAACTTTAATAAACTGTCAAAAAACATAAAATGTAACAACTTTAAAAAATGTACTGAGTCTCAACTGTCAAAAAATGTAATGTGTCTCAAATGTCAAAATACGTCTAGTCTCAAATGTCAAACAAAAATTATGTGTCTCAAATGTCATAAGATGCATTGTGACAACTGTCAAAAACTACACACTTTGTCAGTGTAAACTTTAATAAACTGTCAAAAAACATAAAATGTCAGAACTTTAAAAAATGTAATGTGTCTCAAATGTCAAAAAACGTCTAGTCTCAAATGTAAAAAAAAAATAATGTGTCTCAACTATCAAATGTTGCATTATGACTACTGTAATAAACTGTCAAAAAACATAAAATGTCACAACTTTAAAAAATGTTCTGAGTCTCCACGACCACAAAATGATATGTGTCTCAATTGTCAAATAATATTTTGTGTATAAACTTTCACAAAAAGTAATGATATATCTCAACTGTCAAAAGATGTCTTAACTGTCAAAAAATAATGTGTCACAACTTAAAAAAATGTACTGAGTCTCAACTGTTAAAAAATGTTATGTGTCTCAATTGTCAAAATTTTAACAGTGTAAACTGACATAAACTGCCAAGAAATATATTGTGTCACAAATTAAAAAAAGTGTAATGTCACAAACGTCAAAAAGTGTAATATGTCTCAACTGTCAAAAATGCATTGTGACAATTATAAAAAGTTGCATACTTTAATCAATATGCTGTACATAAACTGTCAAAAAATAAAATGCGTTTCAAATGTCAAAAAATGTAATGTCTTATTGGTCTTAAAGAAAATGTGTCACAATTGTCAAAAAAAAACTGATAAAATAAATATTTTATTTTGTCAGAATGGTTTTTTAATTGTTAAATGAAATCAAATGTTTCAACTGTCAGAAAAAGCATATATATTGTGCATCAACTGTCAAAAATATGATGTGACACAAATGACAAAAATAGTATTGTCTCAAATGTCAAAAAACGTAATGAGTTTTAACTGTCAAAAATTATAGTATAAACTGTAATAAACTGTCAAAAAGTGCAATGCATCACAACTGTCAAAAAAAAGGTATTGCGTTTTAACTGAGCATTGTGACAACTGTCAAAAGCTATAGTGTAAACTACCAAAAAGTGTAATGTGTCACAACTGTCAAAATTTATTGTGTCTCAACTGTCAAGAAATGCATTGTAGCTAACTGTCAAAAACTATTTACTTTTTTAGTGTAAACTGTAATAAATTATTAAAAAGTGCAATGTAACACAACTGTCAAAAAATGTATTGTGTCTTAACTATAAAAAAATGCATTGTGACTTGTTTTAATATAAATTTCACTCAAATGTCAAAAAATTTAAAGTGTCTTAAATGTCAAAAAATGTAATGTGTCTTAAATGTTAAAAATTATAATGTGTCTCAAATGACAAAAAATGTAATGTGGCTTAAATGTCAAAAAATTTAATGTGTCTCAAATTTTAAAAAACGTGTCTCAAATGTCAAAAAATGTAATGTGCTTAATTTTCGAAAAACGTCATGTGTCTCAAATGTTAAGAAAATGTAATGTGTCTCAACTATCAAAAAATGTAATGTGTCTCAAATTGTCAAAAATTGCATTATGACAAACTGTCATTAAAATCTGTACACCCTGTCAGTGTAAACTGTATTAAACTGTAAAAAAGTATAATGTGTCACAGCTGTTAAAAAGTATATTGTGTCTCAACTGTCAAAAAATGCATTGTAAAAACTTATCATCATGAACTATACATTTGTCAGTGTAAACTGTAAATAAGCGTCAAGAAGTGTAATGTGTCACAACTGTCAAAAACATAATGTGTCTCAACTGTTAAACAAATTTATTGTGACAAACTATCATCAAAAACTATACGTTTTTTCAGTGTAAACTGTGATAAACTGTAAAAATGTGTAATGTGTCACAAATGTCAAAAATATAATTTGTCACAAATGTCAAAAATATGATGTGTCTCAACTATCAAAATATGCATTGTAAAAACCTATCATCAAAAACTATTTACTTTGTCAATGTAAACTCTATTTAACTGTCAAGAAATATAATGTGTCTCAACTGTCTCAACAATTGTGACAATCTATCATCAAAAACTATACGCTTTGTCAGTGTAAACTGTGATAAACTGTAAAAAAGTGTAATGTGTCACAAATGTCAAAAATATAATGTGTCTAGTTGTGTCTCAACGAATGCATTGAGACATCTGTCAAAAAAAAATTGTAATATTTGTTAAAAAATTAGTTGTGTCTCAACAAGTGCAATGTGACAACTGTCAAAAAATACACAGTAGTAAGAACAATGTGTCTCAACTATCCAAAAGTGCATTGTAACAACTGTCAAAAAGTAATTTGTGATAAATGTTAAAAAATCAGTTGTGTCTCAATGAGTGCAATGTGACAACTGTCAAAAATACACAATAAGAAAAAAATTGTGTCACAACTGTCAAAAAATGCATTGTAAAAAATGTCAAAAAATAATTTATGACAATTGTTAAAAAATCAGTTGTGTTTCAACGAGTGCATTGTGATAATGAAAATAATAATTTGTAACAAATTTAAAAAAATTAGTAGTGTCTCAACAAGTGCAATGTGGCAACTGTCAAAAATACACAATAATAAAAACAATGTGTCTCAACTGTCCAAAAGTAACAATTGTTAAAAAGTAATTTGTAACAAATTTAGAAAAACTAGTTCATTCTGACAACTGTCAAAAAATAGATTGTGACAAATGTTAAGAAATTAGTTGTGTCTCAATGAGTGCAGTGTGACTGTTATTAAAAAATAACAATTTTAGTTAAGTTACAAACCAAATCTATCTTGATTACGTTTAAAAACAGTTGAAACTAAATAATAAACATGAACATAAAAAATTGACAAAATAATTTAAACTAAAATTTGTTATACATACATCAAATGACGTATTGTGCAAGTTACACAAAATTTTAATAATATCCCATATAAGAAAGTAATAATGTTCTATATTACCCTTCGTATGTGCTCACTCGCTCACTCGGCTCACTGAACGGCGCCCACTTTAAATAACGCTTTACGAAACGGAAAAAAAGAAGCAAAACGTTAATGCGGGTTTGATGGCGCGGATAAAGGACTCAGTCATCAATCACCGATTAAAAGGCGAGTCATTATCAATCATGTGTAATTTTTAATTAGCAACAGAAGAGAGACGTGCTCGTAATAAATCCGCCTTGGATGATTTTTTAATTAAGAAACTGCGTTTGATTAATTTTGTTATCAAAATTAACAAAATAATGAAAGCAATTTATTAATTTATAACTATTATGAGTTTTTATTGAAATATATACTATTTTAGCCAAGTTACAAACCATATTTAGCAAAGTTTCAAACCAATTTAGTTGTCAAATGTATGTTAATAGCATTACAAAAGTTTTAGAATAAAATAAATGATTGTTTATCATAATTTTAACTAATTTAGCCAAGTCGCAAACCATTTTAGCAAAATTACAAACCAAATTAATTGTCAAATGTATTCTAATTGCGCCATAAGTGTTTTGGTATATATAAAAAACTTTTTATCACAATTTTATTTGATCACAATTAATTTAGCCAAGTTGCAAACCATTTTTTAGTCGAGTTGCAAACCTTAAAATTATATAATATCAATTTTAATTGATAAAAACTTGTGAATTTATTCAACTTCATTGAATATAAATGGCTTTTTATCCCAAAATGTAAATAATATTTATTTTTTCGTCTATTTATAATATAAGAAAGGAAAGGCCGGATATAAATTTCTGCGGGCTTACTTTTTCCATTTCTTTGCTATACAGTAAGGTCCATTGTAATGGAAAAATCAGCCGCCGGTTCTGATAAATTTCTTGAAAATAATTTATTTTATTATTTCACAAATTCCTGTTTGCAGGATTATGTGTATCCTGCGAGAACCGGATAAGTGATATCTACATTTCGCAGCGCTTATTAATGCTAATAAATGCTGACGACATTTTTCTAAAGCTAATTGCTCTTTTTTAATAAAAATGAATATTAATGTTTAAAGCAAAAATGTTGGGTGCGATCCAAATGCGTGATAATAAATGTTCTTTAGAGGGTGCGGGAGTGATAAAATCGTTGGAAAATCGCATAATCATCATGGATGATAGGCTTGACTTCTCTAAATGTGAATTGTGATGGGAAAAATAACGTTGCCGACCCACATTCGCATGAATTTTTATTGATTTATCATCCATTACATATATATGAGATGTCAATGCACAGCCCACTACGTACAAAAATAATGCTGATTTGTTAATTCCAGATCAAAGATGGCTAGAATTTATTACATGAGTATTGTAATGGCTTACGCTTACGTTATAAATTGTTTGTGGAATATTTAGCGTATGGATTTTGATAAAATTTTTACAGTTGGTAGTAATGATACTAATATAAGTTAATACTAAATTTAATTAAACTCTAATGTACGGTTTAATAGTTATGAATTTTTATTTAAACTAGTAAATTTTTTGCTTTTTAAACGCAACCCAATTAAAGTTGAGTTTATGTCGAATTGAGCGTAAGGATTTTAATAATTTTTTTACAGTTGGTAGTTATGATAATAATATTTATTAATGTCAAATTGCATCAAATTTTAATGTACAGTTTAAAAGATATACATTTTTATTTAAACTATCAAGCTTCTTGCTTTTCAAACGCAACTCAGTTAAAGTTGAGTTTATGTCGAATTGAGCGTAAGGATTTTAATAACTTTTTTACAGTTGGTAGTAATGGTATTAATATTTGTTAATGTCAAATTGCATCAAATTTTAATGTACGGTTTAAAAGATATGAATTTTTATTTAAACTAATAAGCTTCTTGCCTTTTAAACGCAACTCAATTGAAGTTGAGGTTATGTCGAATTGAGCGTAAGGATTTTAATAATTTTTTTAAAGTTGGTAGTTATGATAATAATATTTATTAATGTCAAATTGCATCAAATTCTAATAAACGGTTTAAAAGATATGAATTTTTATTTAGACTAATAAGCTTCTTGCTTTTTAAACGCAACTCAATTGAAGTTGAGGTTATGTCGAATTAAGCGTAGGGATTTTAATAACGTTTTTACAGTTGGTAGTAATTATATGAATATTTGTTAATAATAAATTGCATCAAATTCTAATGTACTGTTTAAAAGATATGAATTTCTATTTAGACTAATAAGCTTCTTGCTTTTTAAACGCAACTCAATTGAAGTTGAGTTTATGTCGAATTGAGCGTAAGGATTTTAATAATTTTTTTACAGTTGGTAGTAATGATATTAATATTTATTAATATCAAATTGCATCAAATTCTAATGTACGGTTTGAAAGATATGAATTTTTATTTAAACTATTAAGCTTTTGGCTTTTTAAACGCAACTCAATTGGAGTTGAGGTTATGTCGAATTGAGCGTAAGGATTTCAATAACTTTTTTAAAGTTGGTATTAATGATATTATTATTTGTTAATATCAAATTGCATCAAATTCTAATGTACGGTTTAAAAGATATGAATTTTTATTTAGACTAATAAGCTTTTTGATTTTTAAACGCAACTCAATTGAAGTTGAGGTTATGTCGAATTGAGCGTAAGGATTTTAACAATTCTTTTACAGTTGGTAGTAATGATATTATTATTTGTTAATATCAATTTGCATCAAATTCTAATGTACGGTTTGAAAGATATGAATTTTTATTTAAACTATCAAGCTTCTTGCTTTTTAAATGCAACTCAATTGAAGTTAAGGTTATGTCGAGTTGAGCGTAAAGATTTTAATAACTTTTTTACAGTTGGTAGTAATGATATTAATATTTATTAATATTAAATTGCATCAAATTCTAATGTACGGTTTAAAAGTTATGATTTTTTATTTAAATTGACTGTTTTTGGCACTTGAGACACATTATATTTTTGACAGTTGTGACACATTACACTTTTTGACAGTTTATACTATAAACTTTAACAGATCTCAAAGTGCATATTTTGACACTTAAGACACATTACATTTTTGACAGTAATAACACATTACACTTTTTGACAGTTTATTACAGTTTACACTAAAATCTTAGACAGTTCTCAAAATGTGTTTTTGGCACTTGACACACAACATTTTTGACAGTTTTGACACATTACACTTTTTGACAGTTTATTACAGTTTACACTAAAAATTTAGACAGTTCTCAAAAATGTGTTTTTTGGCACTTGAGACACATCATTTTTGAAAGTTGTGACACATTACACTTTTTGAAAGTTTATTACAGTTTACACTAAAATTTTTGACCGTTTTCAAAATGCATATTTTGACACATGAACCACATTAGATTTTTGACAGTTGTGACTCATTGCACTTTTTGACAGTTTATACTATAGTCTTTGACAGTTCTCAAAAAGCGTTTTTTGGCACTTGAAACACATAACATTTTTGAAAGTTGTGACACATTACGCTTTTTGACAGTTTATTACAGTTTACACTAAAATCTTAGACAGTTCTCAAAATGCGTTTTTTGGCACTTGAGACACATTATATTTTTGAAAGTTAACCACATTTCACTTTTTGACAGTTTATTACAGTTTACACTAAATTCTTAGACAGGTCTCAGAATGCGTTTTTTGGCACTTGAGACACATTACATTTTTGACAGTTTTGACACATTACACTTTTTGACTGTTTGTTACAGTTTACACTAAAATCTTTAACAGTTCTTAAAATGCATTTTTTGACACTTGAGACACATTACATTTTTGACAGTTGTGATACATTACATTTTTTGACAGTTTTTTACAGTTTATACTGAAAACTTTAATAATTTTTGTAATGCATTTTTACACTTGAAGCACTTTACATTTTTGACAGTTGTGACACATTATACTTTTTGAGAGTTTATACTATAGTTTTTGACAGTTCTCAAAATGCATTTTTTGACATTTGAGACACATTATATTTTTGACAGTTGTGACACATTACACTTTTTGACAGTTTACACTTAAATCGTAGACAGTTTTCAAAACGCATTACATTTTTGACAGTTATGACACATTACACTTTTTGACAGTTTACACTAAAATCTTAGACAGTTTTCAAAATGCAATTTTGGCACTTGAGACACATAACATTTTTGAAAGTTGTGACACATTACACTTTTTGACAGTTTATTACAATTTACACTAAAATCTTTAGACAGTTCTCAAAATGCATATTTTGACACTTGAGACACATTATATTTTTGACAGTTGTGACACATTACAGTTTTTGACAGTTTATACTATAGTCTTTGACATTTCTCAAAGTGCATATTTTGACACTTGAAACACATAACATTTTTGACAGTTAAGACACATTACACTTTTTGACAGTTTGTTTCAGTTTACACTAAAACCTTTGACAGTTCTCAAAAAACGCAACTTGAGATACATTACATTTTTGACAGTTGTGACACATTACACTTTTAAACAGTTTATACTATAGTCTTTGACAGTTCTCAAAGTGCATTTTTTGACACTTGAAACACATAACATTTTTGACAGTTAAGATACATTACACTTTTAGACAGTTTGTTACAGTTTACACTAAAATCTTTAACAGTTTTTAAAATGCATTTTTTGACACTTGAGACACATTACATTTTTGATAGTTGCAACACATTACACTAGTCTTTGACAGTATGTCACAATGCGTTTTTAATAGTTGAGACACATCACGTTTTTAAAAATTGAGACACAATACATTTTTTGACGTTTGAGATACAATATAGTTTTTGACATTTAAAATAATAAATTTTTTGACAATTGAAACACATTATATTTTTCAACATTTGTGACACATCTCATTTTTTGACAGTTGAAATACAGCATTTTATTCAAAACGTGCATTTTAGATAGTTGTCACAATGCACTTTTGAGACACATTGTTTTTATCATTGAGTATTTTTTGACAGTTGATACATTGCATTTATTGAGACACAACTAATTTTTTAACAATTATTACAAAAATGCACTTTTTGACATTTGAGACACAATTGCACTAGTTGAGACACAATTATTACAATTTTTTTAACAGTTGTCACAATGCACTTGTTGAGACACAACAAATTTTTTAACAATTATTATAAAATACTTTTTGACAGTTGTCATAATGCACTTTTTTATAGTTAAGACATTTTAAATTATTGTGTATTTTTTGACAATTGTGACATTGTTGATTGAGTCTCAACAAGTGCAATGTCTAATTTTTTAACAATAATCACAAAATGCTTTCTGACAGTTGTCACAATGCATAATTTGACAGTTGAGACTCAATGTTTTTATGATTATGTTTTTTTTTACAGTTGTCACATTGCACTCGTTGAGACATTTTTTAACAATTATTACAAAATATTTTTAACAATTATTACAATGCACTTTTTGACAGTTGAGACACAATGTTGTTACTAGTGTATATTTTTGACAGTTGGTCACATTGCACTCGTTGAAACACAACAATTAAACAATTATTACAGAATACTTTTTGACAGTTAAAACACAAAGCTTTTAGTTTTGTTTTTTTTTGACAGTTGTTGTTGAGACACAAATAATTGTCTAAAATAATTCATAATCTTAAATTATTTGACAAAAATCAATTAAAATCAGAAAAAAAAAATTAAAAAAGCATAACATTCAAACCGCTTATTGGATTTTTATAAAAATTGGTGTTAATATTTCTTAGTATCATTAGTACCAACTGTAAAAAATTTGTTACTATTAATACGCCCAATTTTACATAACCTTAAAAAGCTTATCATGCGCCAATTGTGTTTAGTCATTAAAACATAATTTAAAAAATCATAATTTTTAAACCGTTCATTGGATTTTTATAAAAATTGGTATTAATGTTTCTTAGTATTATTAGTACCAATTGTAAAAAAATTGTTAAAATTGACACGCCCAATTTTATATAACCTTAAAATATTAAGCATGCGCCAACTGTGTTTAGTCAAAAGAACATAAATTTAAAAAATTATAACTTGCAAACCGTTTATTAGATTTTTATAAAAATTAATATTTATGTTCCTTTGTATCATTAGTATTAACTGTAAAAAAATCGTTAAAATTGTTACGCCCATATTTACATAACCTCAAAAATTTAAACATGCGCCAACTGTGTTTAGTCATTGAAACATAAATTAAAAAATTTATAACGTTTAAACCGTTTATTGGAATTTAATAAAAATTGGTATTAATGTTCCTTAGTATTATTAGTACCAACTGTGAAAAAATTGTTAAAATTAATACGCCCAATTTTACATAACCTTAAAAAATTAAACAAGCGCCACCTGAATTTAGTCATTAAAACATAAGTTTAAAGAACCATAACTTGCAAACCGTTCATTAGATTTTAATAAAAATTGATAATAATATTCCTTTGTACCATTAGTACCAACTGTATAAAAATTGTTGGAATTGATACGCTCAATTTTACATAACCTCAAAAATTTAAACATGCGCTAACTGTGTTTAGTCATTAGAACTTAAATTTAAAAATTATAACTTTTAAACCGTTCATTGGATTTCTATAAAAATTGGTATTAATTTACTTTAGTATTATTAGTACCAACTGTAACAAAATTGTTAAAATTTTTACGCCCAGTTTTACATAACCTTAAAATATTAAGCATGCGCCAACTGTGTTCAGTCAAAAGAACATAAATTTAAAAAATCATAACTTGCAAACCGCTAATTAAATTTTTATAAAAATTAAAATTAATGTTCCTTTGTATTATTAGTACCAACTGTATAAAAATTGATGGAATTGATACGCTTAATTTAACATAACTTCAAAAATTTAAACATGCGCCAACTGTGTTTAGTCATAAGAACATAAATTTAAAAAATTATAGTTTTTAAACCGTTTATTGAATTTTTATAAAAATTGGTATTAATGTTCCTTAGTATCATTAGTACCAACTGTAAAAAAATTGTTTAAATTGATACGCCCAATTTTATATAACCTTAAAAATTTTAACATGCGTTAACTGTGTTTAGTCATTAAAACTTAAATTTAAAAAACTATAACTTTTAAACCGTTCATTGGATTTCTATAAAAATTGCTATTAATATACTTTAGTATTATTAGTACCAACTGTAAAAAAATTGTTAAAATTAATACGCCAAATTTTACATAACCTTAAAAAATTAAACATGCGCCAACTGTGTTTAGTCATTAGAACTTAAATTTAAAAAATCATAATTTTTAAACCGTTCATTGGATTTTAATAAAAATTGGTATTAATGTTCCTTAGTATCATTAGTACCAAATGCAAAAAATGTGTTAAAATTTATACGCCCAGTTTTACATAACCTTAAAAAATTAAACAAGCGCCAACTGAGTTTAGCCACAAGAACATAAATTAAAAAAGCTATAACTTGCAAACCGTTCATTGAATTTTTCTAAAAATTGGTATTAATATACTTTGTTATCATCAGTACCAACTGCAAAAAAATAATTAATTTTGACACGTTCATTATTAAACTAATAACAATAATTGATTTGATCTCAACAAGTTAATCACAATAATCCTTCAATAAAAATTTAACGACAGACATAAAAGCGTAATAAAGCAAGCCAGATGACGTCGTAAAAGGTGTAATTGCAATTGCCTTTAATTATTTAAATTGTTTGCACAAAATACAATCATACGAACGACTTAACAATAGCCAAACATTGTCGTAATATTGCAACAAATTCAAATGGTTAGATCGTAAATATCAGGATGTGAGCGTTTTCTCGGGAGAATTTATGTTTGGATAAGAGTGCAACTTTCGAGTGGCAGCAAACATTTCAAGCACAATACCGTCAAGATTTATTGCGTCTTATCTGCACAGTATTTCATGAACATATGTTTACTTAAATTGATAAGCTTTAGTTTACGGAAAACTTAATAAATTTAAATTCTGCAATCAATGCAAACGTCGCCAAGGCTGTTTTGAGATATTAATAAATATTTACATCATGTCAGGGGTTGTTTAATACATATTTATAAAGGCATTAACGCGCCGCCATTTGCATAACTTTATTTTATGACACAACATGCTAAGTTATACAACTATTTTTTGCAATCAAGCATATTTTAGTTTGATATAAGATATTGGAAAGATACTTTCAATGTTTTATTATTATTGGGTGACCTTTTTTTGCTTTTTAAAGCAAACAAACGCGACCTTTTACGTTTGTAGAATCCTCCAGGGAGCAACAACATGGAATAAGCACACATTTCACTTCGCTTAACAAAAAACATATATAAACATAGTTTGCAAACTTGGAAATGTACAGTTTTTGCATCAATTAATTCAAATTAATGATGAGCAGGTGTAGATTGTCCCTGATATAACTGAAATAACTTAATAACATTAAATTACCTTACTTAATTACACAGTAGATGTATAAATAAATTAATTACATAAATCAGATTGTCAATAAAGTGAGTTGAATATTCATACAATTGTATCAGTAATAATGTACGTAATAAGCGGTAACAATAATACAATCGATACCCGCAGACAAATGTGCTGAATATGTAATTGATGATGATAATAATTTCAATTGAATTATTTATTGGTTAATTCTGTACATATTTAATGGATGGATGGATGATTCGTGTTTTTGTTATGAAAATTGTATGCTCATTAGTGCTAATGCTTATGATGATGCTACGTGATTTTTATATAATTGAGCTATTTTTGGTAAAAACTTTACAAATTGATCTATTTTAATGATTTAAATTGTAATAAAAAATATTTCTAATTGATGAAATATGCTGAATCTGAATTTTTAAACCGCAACTTTAAATTCTTACCGGTTTCAAAGATATCTTGATTTTCTTAAAACAATTTATAAAATTTAACTTTTTACGATTGTTTTTTGTTTTATTACAGGCAGTTTTCGTTATTTTAAAATATAACATAATAAGTTTCTTTTAGAATAAAGTATGCTGAATTCAAATTTTCAAACCGCAACTTTAAATTCTTACCGGTTTCAAAGATATCTTGATTTTCTTAAAACAATTTATAAAATTTAACTTTTTACGATTGTTTTTTGTTTTATTACAGGCAGTTTTCGTTATTTTAAAATATAACATAATAAGTTTCTTTTAGAATAAAGTATGCTGAATTCAAATTTTCAAACCGCAACTTTAAATTCTTACCGGTTTCAAAGATATCTTGATTTTCTTAAAACAATTTATAAAATTTAACTTTTTACGATTGTTTTTTGTTTTATTACAGGCAGTTTTCATTAATTTAAAATATAACATAATAAGTTTCTTCTTGAATAAAGTATGCTGAATTCAAATTTTTAAACCGCAACTTTAAAATCTTACCGGTTTCAAAGTTATCTTTGTTTTATTAAAACAATTTATAAAATTCAACTTTTTACGATTGTTTTTTGTTTTATTACAGGCAGTTTTCATTATTTTAAAATATATCATAATAGGTTTCTTTTTAAATAAAGTATGCTGAATTTAAATTTTTAAACCGCAACTTTAAATTCTTACCAGTTTCAAAAATATCTTTGTTTTATTAAAATAATTTATAAAATTTAACTTTTTACGATTGTTTTTTGTTTTATTACAGGCAGTTTTTAATATTTTAAAATATAACACAATAAGTTTCGTTTAGAATAAAGTATGCTGAATTCAAAATTTTAAAGCGCAACTTTAAATTCTTACCGGTTTCAAAGATATCTTGATTTTCTTAAAACAATTTATAAAATTTAACTTTTTACGATTGTTTTTTGTTTTATTACAGGCAGTTTTCATTATTTTAAAATATAACATAATTGGTTTCTTTTAGAATAAAGTATGCTGAATTCAAATTTTTAAACCGCAACTTTAAATTCTTACCGGTTTCAAAGTTATCTTTGTTTTATTAAAACAATTTATAAAATTTATTTTTTTACAATTAATTTTTGTCTGATTGCAAACAGTTATAATTATTTACAAGTATAAAATAAAAACGCTGTAATAGAATAAAGTATGCTGAATTCAAATTTTTAAACCGCAACTTTAAATTTTTACCGGTTTCAAAGATATCTTGATTTTCTTAAAACAATTTATAAAATTTAACTTTTTACGATTGTTTTTTGTTTTATTACAGGCAGTTTTCATTATTTTAAAATATAACATAATAAGTTTCTTTTAGAATAAAGTATGCTGAATTCAAATTTTTAAACCGCAACTTTAAATTCTTACCGGTTTCAATGATATCTTGTTTTTCTTAAAACAATTTATAAAATTTAACTTTTTACGATTGTTTTTTGTTTTATTACAGGCAGTTTTCATTATTTTAAAATATAACATAATAAGTTTCTTTTTGAATAAAGTATGCTGAATTCAAATGTTTAAACCGCAACTTTAAATTCTTACCGTTTTCAAAGTTATCTTTGTTTTATTAAAACAATTTATAAAATTTAACATTTTACAATTGTTTTTTGTTTTATTACAGGCAGTTTTCATTATTTTAAAATATAACATAATAAGTTTCTTTTAGAATAAAGTATGCTGAATTCAAATTTTTAAACCGCAACTTTAAATTCTTACCGGTTTCAAAGTTATCTTTGTTTTATTAAAACAATTTATAAAATTTATTTTTTTACAATTAATTTTTGTCTGATTGCAAACAGTTATAATTATTTACAAGTATAAAATAAAAACGCTGTAATAGAATAAAGTATGCTGAATTCAAATTTTTAAACCGCAACTTTAAATTTTTACCGGTTTCAAAGATATCTTGATTTTCTTAAAACAATTTATAAAATTTAACTTTTTACGATTGTTTTTTGTTTTATTACAGGCAGTTTTCATTATTTTAAAACATAACATAATAAGTTTCTTTTAGAATAAAGTATGCTGAATTCAAATTTTTAAACCGCAACTTTACATTCTTACCGGTTTCAAAGATTGCTTGTTTTTCTTAAAACAATTTATAAAATTTAACTTTTTACGATTGTTTCTTGTTTTATTACAGGCAGTTTTCATTATTTTCAAAAATAACATAATAAGTTTCTTTTAGAATAAAGTATGCTGAATTCAAATTTTTAAACCGCAACTTTAAATTCTTACCAGTTTCAAAGTTATCTTTGTTTTATTAAAACAATTTATAAAATTTATTTTTTTACGATTGTTTTTTGTTTTATTACAGGCAGTTTTCATTATTTTAAAATATAACATAATAAGTTTCTTTTAGAATAATGTATGCTGAATTCAAATTTTTAAACCGCAACTTTAAATTCTTACCGGTTTCAAAGTTATCTTTGTTTTATTAAAACAATTCATAAAATTTAAAGCATTAGGGTTGCTTTCTAGCTCAATTATAAACAAATTTAATATTTTTAAAGTATGAACTATACATTTTTTAATAGATTCAAGTTTGCTGAATCCAAATTTTTAAACCGCAACTTTATACTCTTACCGGTTTCAAAGATATCTTGATTTTAAGTAGAAACCTAACAAATTTAGCTAAGTCGCAAACCAATTTAAATTAAAAAATCATCAAAATTGCTCCTATTAATTTTAATCGCATCAATTTAATTTTTGCAACAAATTTAAATTAAATTAGTCTAAATTAGTTGTTTTGAAGTTAGGCAAGGACAACCGGAAACTATTATAATCGCTATAAAAGCTACTAAATAAAATTTATTAAATTAATTTTAACAGAATTTGCTAAGCATTTCAGTTGTGAAAATGAAAAATTATTTTTTCCTAATTTGCTGTGTTCTGCAAGCATTGGTAATATAATTTTATTAATTAAAAAAAATATTTTGGTAAGCTTTCTTTAAAATTATTTTTTAAAAATAGTTTTGCAAAATTTTGTTTGAAATTTAAAATATTTGGTTTCAAACTCTGTCAAATAATATAAGCATTTTTAGGCTTACACAGATCACAATTCTGAAGCTTACAAAGAATCCCGAATTAGTTGTTTGAATTCAATGGATATTAAATTAAATAAAAATGGTAACCCAGTTAATAAAAACGATCCCAAATTAAAATGCTTAAAGCGTTGCATGCTGCTACAAATTGGAACTATATTGAATTCATCAGAACCGAATTATTCAAAAATAGACAAACCATTCCACAATGTTACCAAACTGTGCAACATAATAGCCAAACAATTTGAACAAAATTTATGCAGAAGAAGCAACCGCTTTGATAAATGCATGCGCCACAATGTCTTTAATAATGGAACAACTAATGGAACCTGTACTGTCGATAATAATAAATTAGATTTGAAATTTGAAGCCAATTTTTGCAACTATCGTTGTTTTATGTTGCAAAATATGTGGATTAATGAAAAAAATGAATTAACTACTGAAGTTTATGCAGTAATGTATGATGAAGATTCTGGTATTAGGAAACTGAAGCATTGCAATGAGCAGTTTGAAAAAGAAGAAGTTTGCAAGAAAGCAGTACATAGATACAAATGCCTTGTACAATTACTAGAAAATGAAAAAAAGAACAACAATTATTAAAAAAAAAATTATAATATGAACACAATTTGAAAATATAAACAAAACATTCTAACCTAACTAACCTCATTTTTTATATAAATTATATATATATACATAATATTTTTATTTGGATTTAGTTTTGGTTAATTGAGTATTATTTGACGTTTTGAAAAAAAATTATCTGCCATTATCTGGAGTGAGATATATTTTTGAAATAATATATTAATATGACAATGATCTATATAAAACTAATCAACCAACGCAAAATTAAAATTTATGTTAAACCTAAAAATCAATTTTTTTGAAACTGCGTAATTTTTAGCATTAAATTAAAATGGTGCTGTAAGTCTCTTATTGTATATATAATGTATATATATAGATATAAATAATATTTTTTTGGATTTTAATCAAAATAAATTTAATTTTGTTGTTAAAAATTTTATGTATTTGGAATCTATAAAAAATTGAGTTATTTTCAGCATTAAATCAAAATAGTGCTGTAAGTTCTTTTATGTATATATAATGTATATATAAACAACATTTGATGTTAAAAGTCCTTTTATGTATATATAAATATATATTTTTTTTCTTCTGAATTTTAATCAAATTATGTCTAATTTAAAAGCTAACCATTTAATGTTAAATCTAAAAAACAACTTATATAAATTGCGTATTTTTTAGTATTACATTAAAATGGTGCTGTAAGTCTTTTTATGCATATATAATGTATAAATATATATATATATATACATATATATAATTTTTTCTAGATTTTAATCAAACTATGTCTAATTATGTTATTCATCAAAATTTGCGTCATACTAATTAATTATTGTTTTTGTAAATTATGAAAAAAACTTATCTAAATGAGATAAAACAAATTATACATTATTGAAATTAAAAAAAATAAGTTTTTCAATGAACGCATAGCCAACTAAGGTTGCTATTTTAAAAAGGCAAATTTGGTTTATATCTCAAAAATCAAAATAGTCATTACTTTTTTGTTAACTTATTTAAATTCTACACAAAAATATCAACAGAATACAGTTTTTATTTTTGCTCTATACTAAATAGACAAAAAGTTATTCAAGTCAGAAAAAACAACCGTTTTTAGTTTGTTTTTTTTAATATTTAAAAAAGTTGAAGACTTATGACAAATTTAAAAATAGCATTACGATTTTTTAGAAATTTTGCCCAACTTTGCTAATTTAACCAGCCTTGTAACAATTAAAATAACGACGTTACCCATAAATCACACGTAGATTATTGACACCCTGTATATATACAGAGTGTAGATTAATTGGCAGACAAACATTCAGTAACTTTGTAGACAAAAATGCTGAAAAATCTTTGTTTGTCTGCCAATTAATCTACACCCTGTACTTATAATTTTTTTTTGGGTTTTTGGGTTTTGATCAAATTACGTCTAGTTTGGAAGTTGTGTAAACCTAAAAAACAATCCATCAAAAATTGCGCCATTTTCAACATTAAATCAAAATGGTGCTGCAAGTCTCTTTATGCTTATATATATATATATATATATATATATATATATATATATATATATATATATATATATATATATATATATATGTATAATTTTATTATAAATTTAAATCAAATTATGTCTAATTTGAAAACCAGTTATTTAATGTTGAACCTAAAAAACAATTTATTAAAAATTGCTATTTTTAGCATTAAAACAAAATGGTGCTGTAAGTCTTTTTATATACATATAATATATATATATATATATATATAAATTGAATGATAATTGCGCTAATTTCAGCATTAATTCAAAATGGTGCTGTAAGTTCTTTTATGTATATATAATGTATATATATATATATATATATATATATATAAATATAATTTTTTCTGGATTTTAATAAAATTCTGTCTAATTATGAAGCCAAACATAAGAAAAAAATAGATTTTAATCAAATTATGTCTAATTTCAAAAGCACACATTTGGTGTTAAACCTAAAATACAATCTATCAAGAATTGCGTCTTTTTTAGCATTTCATTAAAATGACGTTGTAAGTCTTTTTATGTATATGAAATGTATATATATATTTTTTTTTTTCTAGATTTTAATCAAATTATGTCTAATTTTGTTATTAATAATTTTTTTTTGTTTTTTTGTTTTATACGGCTATTTTACATCGCCACAGTAAGTCTACGACTTGTTTAAAGTGGTATGATGGGACCAACAGCTTAATACTTGACTGCCGAACCACGCTGGTGGATAAAGAGCAAGTTATCATTTCAGTCATATTTTGGGGATCGAACCCTGGACTGCTCGCATGATATGCAAGTGCTCTACCATTGAGCTGTCACACCATATATGATGTAACAATCTATCAAAAATTGCGCTATTTTCAGCATTAAATTAAAATGGTGCTGTAAGTCCTTTTAAGTATACATCATGTATATATATATATTTAAATATATTTTTTTTCTAAATTTTAGTCAAATTACTTTTAAATTATATAATGCAGATATATAAATATATCTATATATATATACAATGAAATAAATTATTATTAAATTTAGAAAAAAAAAATTTTTTTCAAAGTTAATAATTTCTGACTTAAAATAAAAAATTTAAATTAATTTTGTTACAACTTTCTTTAAAATTATTTAATAAATGCTTAGACCATATATGGTCTAAGAATAAATGCTTAAAAAAATAGATTTGTAAAAAGAAGTATTAGTTGAGCTCCATTTAATTGATTTTTTTAAGTAACTTAGTTTGCGACTTAGCTCAATATAATTTGTAATTATATAACATCTTAACAGTTACATGCTCAACTGTCAATCAATCAAAAATTGCGTTTTTTTAAATATTTTATCAAACTGGTGCTGTAAGTCCTATTATGTATAAATAATGTATATATATATATATATATATATATATGTATAATTTTTTTATGGATTTTAATCAAATTATGTCAAATTTAAAAACCAAAAAATTTATGCTGAACTTAAAAAAAAACAATCTATCAAAAATTGCGTTTTTTTTTTTAAATCACATCAAAATGGTGCAGTAGAGTCCTATTATGTATATATAATGTTAAGATTTATTATTATTTTTTGGGTTTTATTTAAATTATGTGTATTAAAATGGTGCTGTAAGTTCTTTTTTGTATATTTAATGTATGTATGTATATGTATATAAATTTTTTTTTATGGATTTTAACTAAATTATGTTTAATTTGAAAGCTAAAAATTTGATGTTAAACTTAAAAAACATTTCATCAAAAATTGGGTTTTTTTTAGTGTTACATTAAAATGGTTCTGTAAGTTTCTTTATGTATATATAATGTATATATATATATATATATATATATATAATTTTTTTTTGGATTTTAATGAAATTATGTCTAAATTGAGAGCTAAAAATTTGTTCTTCATAAACAATTCATTAAAAATTGCGTTTTTTTAGTATTACATCAAAATGATGCTGTAAGTCTTTTTATGTATATATAATGTACATATATAAAAAATTTTAGATTATATTCAAACAATGTCTATTTTGGAAATTAAACATTTGTTTTTAAACTTAAAAAACAATTGATCAAAAATTGCGTTTTTTAGTACACATCAAAATGGTGATGTAAATCTCTTTATGTATATATATATATATATTAGTCCTTTTATGTATATATATATTTTTTTTTATTTGATTTAATTTATGTCTAAATTAGTAGCTAAAATTTTGATGTATCTGAATCCACCAAAATTTGCCAACAAATTTTCAACATTAAATTAAATTATATATATTTACAATGCAATAAATATTATTAAACTAAAAAAAAATGAATTAATTTTGTTACAACTTACTCTAAATTATCTAATAAATGCTAAAAAAAAATTAAAAAGAATTGAGTCTTTTTAGCTTTACGTCAAAATGATGTAAGTCTTTTTTTTTGTATAATTAAAGTATAGATAATTAATATTTTTGTTAGATTTTAATCAAATTATGTTAATTTTGTTGCTAAAAACTTAATGTTGTATCTGGATTTCATCAAGAATTGCATTAATTTCAGCATTAAATCAAAATGGTGCTGTAAGTCTTTTTATGGGTATAAATATATATATATATATATTTTTTTAAATTTTAAGCAAATTATTTCTAATTTCTAATCCAAAAATTTGATGTTAAACTTAGAAAGCAATCTACCAAAAATTGCGTTATTTTTAGCAAATAAATCAAAATGGTGCTAAAAGTCCTTTTATGTATACATATTGTATATATATATATATATATATATATATATATATATATATAAAATTGTTTTTAATCAAAATATGTCTTATTTAGAAGCTAAACATTTGATGTTAAACCTAAAAAGCAATTCATCAAAAATTGCATTTTTTTAGAATTACGTTATGTATATATAATGTATATATAATTTTTTTCTGAATTTTAAAATAATTTTGTCTAATTTGGAAGCTAAAAATTTGTTGTTAAACCTAAAAAACAATCTATCAAAAATTGCTTATTTTTCAGCATTAAATCAAAATGGTGCTGTAAGTCCTTTTGTGTAAATATAATGTATATATATATATATATTTAATTTTTTTTTCAGATTTTGTGTTATTAGTAAATTTACATAAATTGACAATATTTATTAATTTACAAATATTTTTAAAATTCAATGAAATATCAAAAAAAAGTCTTTGTAGGCTTTGTTATAAGTTAACTAATTCTAAATTTGCGTATAAATAGCTCAACAGTTAAGCTTGTTATAACAATTTTAGTATATTATAAAAAAAATATATATTTTTGACTAAATCACAAATAATTTCAAAATTTTCAAAATTAAAAAAAAAAATGGATTCTTGCAGTTATTCGTATAAACTAATTAATCCTAAATTTGCAAAATCAAAGCTTAACAGTTACGCAAGTTATTGCTAGTTGAGTAAATTAATAAAAAATGACATTTTGGACTAAATTGCAAATATTTTAAAAATTTTGAAAAAAAATATATTAAGATTTCTTAGAGCTTTTAGTATGAACTAATTATTTGCATAATTATAACTTTACAGTTAAGCAAGTTATAGCTAGTTGAATAAATTCCAAAAAAATAACAATTTTACTAAATTTAAATAAATTTTTAGACCATTTAGAAACTAAATATACTAAATGGTTATTAAATTATTTTTTCTAGTTGTTTATAGGCTCTTCTTCTCAGCATCTCTAAAAGCAATTGAAGTCTTATACAGTCTAAACTAATTTTTATGTTTAATTAAATAATAAAATGCAAAAAATTTGGTTGTAATACGTTTAGTTTAGATTTTGATCAAACCAATTCAATTGTTTTAATGCCCATAAAATTTTTACTTAATTGAAACAATTCCTTAGATCATTTGGACACAAAATATATTAATTGGTTGTCAAATTGTTGTTTTCTAATAGTTCATAAGCTCTTCTTTTTAGCTTTTGTAAAAACAATTGAAGTCTTATATAGTGCAAACTAAATTTTGAGATTAACCAAAATAAATTATTAATAAAAAAATTATTGTTATACTGTTAGTGTAGATTTTGATCAAACTAATTCAATTGTTTTAATGCCCAAAAATTTTTTACTTAATTGAAACAATTCCTTAGATCATTTGGACACAAAATATATTAATTGGTTGTCAAATTATTGTTTTCTAATAGTTCATAAGCTTTTCTTCTTAGCTTCTGTAAAAACAATTAAAGTCTTATATAGTGCAAATTGAATTTTGAGGTTGTGCAAATTGAATTTTGAGGTTTACCAAAATAAATTAATAATTAAAAATTATTGTTATACGGTTAGTGTAGATTTTGATCAAATTAATTCAATTGTTTTAATGCCCAAAAAAATGTTACTTGATTAAAACAATTCCTTAGATCATTTGGACACAAAATATATTAATTGGTTGTTAAATTGTTGTTTCCAAATAGTTCATAAGCTCTTCTTTTTAGCTTTTGTAAAAATAATTTGAAGTCTTATATAGTGCAAACTAAGTTTTGAGATTTATTTAAATAAATTATCAATAAAAAGTTATTGTTTTATAGTTAATGTAGATTTTGATCAAACCAATTAAATTATTTTAATGCCCAAAAATTTTTTACTTGATCAAAACAATTCCTTAAATTGTTTAGACTCAAAATATACTAATTGGTCACAAAATATTTTTTCTTATAGTAAATTAGCGCTTCTTTTTAGTTTCTGTAAAAACAATTAAAGTCCTATATAGGCAAATTATATTTCTAATAAAAAATTCAAAACAATTTGAGTTAAAAAATCTATTCTTTTCATAAAATACTGTATGCGGCTTTATAATTTAATCTTGATTGATCGAATTTCTATTTTAATGAAAAATTGGGTGGCATAGCACGGTTTGAATATAAACCGAACGACTGTCGTAACTCATCCTACAGCATAAGATCCATAAATAATCCATCCGTGATGTATAAATCAAGCGATTCGATAATAAATTGCTTCACGTTTCACATAATATTTAAATAAATTAACTCAATACAATTCTTTTTTTGTTTCAGGTGAGTTGTTGGGTATGAATTGAATAAAACTATAAATTATTTCATTGCTTCTATGGAAATGTCGTGACGATTGTTAACAATTTCAAGCATAAAACTGTGAAAATGTTTCTTTTTACAGGAGTCACGCTAACAGAAATTTGTTTACTGAAATTATTAATCGTTATTTTAGAAACTTTATTATTTCGGGCTTGTTGCACAAATCTCCAATAAATTTGTCTCGTTTTCCGCACGTGAATTACGTGACCCGTTTGCAGAATCAATTTATCTTTTATTTAATCAAAAATATTATTTGCGCCAACCATAATCGGTGAATTCAGTAAGGAGAATAATTTATAATAATTACGAATCTTACGCATTGTGGTGAGTTACCAAGCGGAAACTTTGACGCTCTGTTAGGTTTAATCCGGGAATTTGCTTTTGTAAATGGTTTACATTTGTATAAACAGTTCTAAGTGATGATTAGCAAAGCGGATTATGGTTTTTATTAGGTTAGAAATGTTATTTTAGTTAATTGTTTACTATTTTCTTTAAAAAATATAAAGAATTTTTGGAGTTAATTATCCGCCATTTTGTTGCAATTTTTTTTAAATTAACGTCATTTTGGATTTAGATTACTAAGTAGTTAATGCAATTTTTTGGAAAATTTAAATAAATTTTCTTTAAAATTGAAAAAGTTATTAACATTTTTCCTTTAATTTTTACTAAATTTTGGAGTAAATTGTCCGCCATTTTGTTAATAATTTTTTTAAATTAATGCCATTTTGGATTTAAATTAATAGGTAGTTAATGCATCTTTTTGAAAAATTTCAATAAATTTTCTTTAAAATTGATAAAGTTATTAATAATTTTCCATCAATTTTTATAAAATTTTGGAGTAAATAGTCCGCCATTTTGTTAATAATTTTTTTAAATTAACGCTATCTTGGATTTAGATTAATAAGTAATTAACGCATCTTTTTGGAAAATTTCAATAAATTTTCTTTAAAATTGAAAAAGTTATTAACAGTTTTCCATCAATTTTTATTAAATTTTGGAGTAAATTGTCCGCCATTTTGTTAATAATTTTTATAAATTAACGCGATTTTAGATTTTGATTACTGAATAATTAATGCAACTTTTTGAAAAAATTCAATTTATTTCCTTTAAAATTGAACAAGTTATTAAGGGTTTTCTATCAACCTATATATTCATATACATATATATATATATATATATAAATTTTTATACTTTGATTTCCACTTCAAATTCCTAAAAAAACATTTCTCTACCATTTTCCGCTTTAATCTCATCATCCTTCCAAAGCCGAAACAAGCGCTAATCGGCTCGGTCTCTCAAATTCCCAGGATAATTGACTTGTCGGTTTTGAAATGCTACGCAAATTCCATTTGAAGGATGGTGGGAGACAGGATCCCTCCAATTTATACGTTATCACTTCTCGCCTGTCCTATTATCTAACGGCTACAATACGACCGCACTAAGAAGACCCTTCTCAACTTTACCCGAGGGATCAGTCCCATTTTTTATTACATTTACATTTATCCAGCTACAATTTATTTAAATAAATTACAGTTTCCGTTAGTATATTTCAGTTTGTTGGACTATTAGCGACATCTGGTGGAGTTTTATGGAAGCTCTGCTAGCGTGTGGTATTGATTTTAATTTAATTTAATTAAGGTTATTTAAATTACACAAACAATTTAAATTGCATAATATTGCATTAAAATGTTTGTTTTACTCGGGTATCATTTGGGAAGTTGTATTGATTTTTGTTTGCTTCAAACAGTTTCCTGTAGTAAGTTGCGCTGTTTTGCTACAGATGGCGCACTATAGTTGTATTTAATATTGCCTAATTTTACATCAAATTGTGCTTGAAAATAATTTAAATTTTTTATGATTTTTTATTATATTACAAAAATTTGTTTTATAACAAATTTTATAAAATCATTGCATAATTTACAAAAAAATTTCATAATTGATTGAAAATTTCTGTTTTTTTTTTTAAATAATTTTGTTTTTATTTTTACAAATTTTCAGTTTTCTACAAACATTTTTTTTATTTTATTGCAAGTTTTTGATTCAAACAAAATTTTAATCAAATCAAAAAAGTTGCTATAATTTAGGAACTGGTTTATGAAATTGATTAAAATTTTCTGAAAATACTTTCAAAAGCCTTTTTCGTATGTATGCCAATTTTCATCAAATTACAAAATTTATTTTTGATTTTATTACAAGTTTTTGATTTAAAAAAAAAATTAATCTAACCAAGAAAGTTGCTATATTTTTTGAATGAACTTATGAAATTGATTCAAATTTTCTGAAAATATTTTTAAAAGCCTTTTTCGTATTTATGCCAATTTTCATCATATTGCAAAATTTATTTTTAATTTTATTACAAGTTTTTGATTTAAACAAAATTTTAACCAAATCAAGAAAGCTGCTATAATTTTTGAATTAATTTATGAAATTGATTCAAATTTGATGAAAATATTTTTAAAAGCCTTTTTCGTATTTAGGCCAATTTTCATCAAATTAAAAAATTTAGTTTTGATTTTATTACAAGTTTTTAATTAAAACAAAATTTTAATCAAATCAAGAAAGTTGCTATAATTTAGGAACCAATTTATGAAATTGATTAAAATTTTCTGAAAATACTCTTAAAAGTCTTTTTTGTATGTATGCCAATTTTCATCAAATTACATAATTTAATTTTCATTTTATTACAAGTTTTTTGTTTAAACAAATTTTTAATCAAATCAAGAAAGCTGCTATAATTTTTGAATTAATTTATGAATATGATTCAATTTCTCGGAAAATATTTCCAAAAACTTTTTTCGTATTTATGCCAATTTTTATCAAATTAAAAAATATAGTTTTGATTTTATTACAAGTTTTTGATTAAAACAAAATTATAATCAAATCAAAAAAGTTGCTATAATTTAGGAACCACTTTATGAAATTGATTCAAATATTCTGAAAATACTCTGAAAAGCTTTTTTTGTATTTATGCTAATTTTAATCAAATTAAAAAAATTATTTTTAATTTTATTACAAGTTTTTGATTAAAACAAAATTTTAATCAAATCAAGAAAGTTGCTATAATTTAGGAATCAATTTATGAAATTGATTAAAATTTTCTGGAAATACTCTTAAAAGCCTTTTTTGTATTTATGCCAAATTTCATCAAATTACAATAATTATTTTACATTTTATTACAAATTTTTGATTCAAATAAAATTTTAATCAAATTAGAAAAGTTGCTATAATTTAAAAACCAATTTGTAAAATTGATTAAAATTTTTTAAAAATATTCTTAAAAGGTTTTTTGATATTCATAAATTTTTTTGAAATAAATTATTTTCAGTTTTGGTTAAGAAAACCAAAGTTTTGAAATATTTTAAATAAATTTGTTACAATTTACTTAATTATCTTTTACTTAGTTTTAATTAATTTTGTTAATTTAAAAAATGTTTTTATAATAATGTTACTAGAATTGTTTAAACACGTCAAAGGTAATTATAAATGGCAGAAAAACTTTTTTGGGTTTTAACTAGAGCTAAAAATGCACAGACTTATTAAAGACTGAAGATTTGCAGATTGCATTTTATGCTTGAATTATTTTTGTGCTATTGAATTAAATTTTTGAATTTTTAAAAAAATATTTAAAAAAAAAATGTAATTGAATAACCGTAAATTTTTTATAAAAAAAAATATATATATACATAACACATACTTGAACAAGCGCCCATACGACACCATTTTCAATTTAACTTGTAATTTTGTATAAATAGAAAATAAATAGTTTATATGTATATACATATATAATCAAGCCCCATTACAACACTATTTGTAATTTTGTATAAAATAAAATTTATATATGTATATATATACATACATATACAAGCCCCCATACGACACCATTTTTGGTTTTATATAAAATAAAATTTATATTTATACATACATGAACAAACGCCTATACGACACCATTTTTAATATAACTTGCAAATTTGTATAAAAATAAATAATTTTATATATATACATGCATGAACAAAACTCCATACAACTCTATTTTTATTTTGTATAAAATTTTTATATATATATATATATATATATATATATATATATATATATATACATACATAAACAAGACCCATACAACATCATTTCCAATTTCATATAATTTTTTTGTATA
Source organism: Tachinus rufipes (assembly GCA_963932245.1). Classification (NCBI taxonomy): domain Eukaryota; kingdom Metazoa; phylum Arthropoda; class Insecta; order Coleoptera; family Staphylinidae; genus Tachinus; species Tachinus rufipes. The sequence goes on along the minus strand of OZ010748.1, from coordinate 1,328,356 downwards.
AATATATATATACATAAAAAGGCGCCTATACGACACCATTTTTAATATAATTTGCAATTTTTTATAAATAGATAAAAATAATTTATATGTATATACTTATACATAAACAAGCTCCCTTACAACACTGATTTTAATTTGTATAAAATACAATTTATATATATGTAGGACCGGATGCCCCTGTACGATACAAGACGCTTGGAACCGCCCGACCCGAGAGAGTCGAAACTGAACCGACAAGACGAACGTCACGTACAAGAGTTAAGAAGTAAGGATCGCGCTATTAATTGTTTTGTACGTTTATATTAGTTAATTTATAAAAATGTATCAAGAAGGCAGATGTAATATGTGATTAATTAATTAATCTGTCATAAAAGAAAAACCCTGATGACATGACACCACAATAAACCTACAGGTGAATTAAATAGAGTGGGACTGTTTTATTTGCCGCTGAATATTATTATTTCCTACAACTTGGGGGCTCAACCGGGATACAGAACACGCAGTGAGTAAAATCTTGAGTACAGCTGGTATTATAGTGGCGCGCGCTAAGATGTCCGCTTTAGGGGACATTGCCGATATTGACCACAATATTACGCATCTCCAGTGTAAAACGTTGCGGGTATTATTCAGAATAATATGCGATGATCCGAACCGACGACTCAACAGAACGATGTTAAGAGAATTTCAAGGATTTACGTACAAAACGGGTTCAGATGAGTACTCATTAAAATTAGACGACATGAAAGCAAAACTGTCGTATGCAGATTTAGTGTCAGTGTGTCATGTACTCAATATCGAATACGACGGGTCCGAAGACGATGTTCGGCAAAGGATATTGACATTTCTATGCAATATCGTAGACAAAAGTGATGAAAGAATTAACCAAGACGATGCCGAAGAAGAAAGTGAAGACGACGAATACGACGAACATGACGAAGAAGACGGAAAAGACGGATCAGATGGGTTAGAAGACAGTGATAAGACGAAAGATGCAAATAAGACGAAATCAAAGAAGAACAGTAGAGCTGGAGACGCCAACGACGACGATGAAGGTGCTGTAGCTCGAAATTATGACGTTATGAGGAACCGTTTTGCAGCCTGTTCGATCGCTTTTAGGGATATGGAAGATTCGATAAGACGATTCAACGGCAAGGATGGATATCCTATATTGAAATGGATTGACGAATTTGAAGAATTAGCTAAACTTGCAAACTGGAACGATTTCCAGAAAGTGATCTATGCCAAAAAACTTCTAGATGAACTTGCAAAGCTTTTAGTTCAGTCCGAAAAAGGTATAACTACCTGGCATCGATTAAAGGCTTTACTGAAGAGGGAATTTGAAGAGAAAGTTAGCAGCGCGGAAGTGCATAGAACATTGATGGGCAGAGCTAAGAAGAAAGAGGAAACGATGCAAGAATACACTCTGGTCATGCGCGAAATAGCTAGCCGCGCATACATCGAACCAGAAACCACCATTCAATACATCCTTGATGGAATTCCAGGTGATCCTGCAAACAAAATGATTTTGTACGGAGCCAACGACTTCCGAGAGTTTAAAGCAAAGATCAAACTCTACGAAGCGATGCACAGAAGAACTACGACGGAATCAAACTCAAAAGATAAACCTCCTAACACCAAAGTGAAAACTCCAAGTGGTGGAAAACCTCCAACCACGAAAGACGAGGGCACGCGCATGCGTTGTTATGGATGCGGAAGCAAAGGCCACGTATCCAAGGATTGTCCGTTCAAGGAACGAGGAGTAAAATGTTTCAACTGTAACGAATTTGGACACAAGGCGGGGGTGTGTCCTACCAAACCAAAAGATACCAATACCAAGAGAACCATGTTGATCAACCACGAGAAGAACCATGCTGTCAAAGATGTCAACATACGAGGAAAGTCTATATCTGCATTGTTTGACACCGGAAGCGACATCAACCTAATCAAACGCGATGCCTTTATGACGTTGGGTCCAATACGTCTACAAAACGATACAATAACGTTAACAGGCATTGGAGGCAGCAGAGTTGACACTTTAGGCAACTTCCAAATCGACATTGGAGTCGACGATGTCGTGGTAAGCACAAAGATGTACGTGGTACCAAGCGACGCTTTGAAGATCCCAATGGTCATCGGCCAAGAATTTTTGAAGAACGCTGTTATCAAGATGGATGCAAATGGGATAATGGTGTCGAAGAAAGTGTGCGACGACCTTTCCAATGACGAAGCACAGATGTTAAACATTGTATGTGAAGCACCTGTACTAGATCTAGGTCACATCATCAACGCTGACCTGAGAGACGAGATCAACCAGTTACACAAGACTTACAATCCAACTAAAAAGACGAAGGAGAGTTCGTTGAAGATGAAGATCATTTTGAAGAGCGAAGTTCCCATTTATCACAGACCCAGAAGGTTGACACATGCGGAAAAAATCGAAGTGGACAGACAGATGGAAGAATGGCTACAAGAAGGCATAATCAGACCTAGCCAGTCAGAATTCGCGAGTCCGATCGTTTTGGTGAAGAAGAAGGACGGAGCAGTACGAATTTGCCAAGACTACAGACGACTGAATGAACAAGTCGTCAAGGACAGATACCCTTTGCCCTTGATCGAGGACCAATTAGATCGTCTGCAAGGATACCGTATCTTTAGTACATTGGATTTGAAAAACGGATTCTTCCACGTGTCAATTGATGAAGAAAGTCGAAAATATACATCTTTTGTCACGCCAACAGCCCAGTACGAGTTCATAAAGACGCCATTTGGTTTGTGCAACTCGCCGGTCATGTTCCAGAGATTCATCAACGAAGTATTCAAAGAACACATCAAAGATGGAATCTTACTAACCTACATGGACGACTTGGTAGTGCTCGCCAAAAACGAAGAAGAAGCAGTGAGGAGATTGGCCATAGTTTTAAAGACGGCTGAAGAGTATGGTCTCCAAATTCAATGGAAGAAGTGTCAGTTCCTAACGAATACCATCGATTATTTGGGACATCGGATCGAAGACGGAAAGATAAGGCCATCGTCAGCGAAAGTGAATGCCGTGATGAAATTTCCCAAACCCGTTACGGTGAAGCAGGTACAAAGCTTTCTAGGCTTGACGGGGTACTTCAGGAAGTTTGTTAAGGATTATTCGATAATCGCAAGACCCCTTAGCAACTTAACAAGACAGAATGTTCCTTTTACCTTTGACGACGAAGAAAATCTAGCCTTTGAGAAGTTGAAGCGAATACTGTCGACAGAACCAGTCCTGGGGATGTACGATGTAAACGCGGTCACCGAACTGCATACAGACGCCTGTATAGACGGATTCGGGGCGATCTTGTTACAAAAGAACGACTCCGGTGAACTTCACCCAATCTTCTATATGAGCAGAAAAACCTCAGAGGCCGAACGAAAGTACAGCAGCTACGAACTGGAGGTTCTCGCCGTCATATACGCTTTACAAAAATTCAGAGTATACCTACTCGGGTTGACATTCAAAATCGCAACTGATTGCTCAGCCTTTACGTTAACGATGAAGAAACAAGACTTATGTACTAGAGTCGCACGATGGGCCATGCTGTTAAGCGAGTTCAATTATTCCATCGAGCACCGACCTGGCACCAGGATGAAACATGCTGACGCTCTATCCCGAAACAGTGTGATGTTAGTCGTCAAGAATGAACTGATTGCGTCCGTGGAGTCTGCTCAATCACGAGATGAGCATCTATGCGTCATTAGGCAACTTCTATCCACTGGTCGACCATACAAAGAGTACGTGTTGAGGAACGACTTGCTCTACCGAGAACACGAGGGTAGGACATTGCTGGTCGTCCCAGAGCTGATGCAAGCTGGCATCGTAAAGAGTTTCCATGAGAACAATGGTCACTTTGCTATCAAGAAGACCAAGGACCTGGTTCTCAGAGAATTTTGGTTTCCAAGGATGCAAGAGAGGATTGAGGAATGCGTGAGGAACTGCATCCCATGCATCCTATCCGAAAAGAAGACGGGAAAGGCCGAAGGGTTCCTGAATCCTATTAGCAAAGATGAGCTACCACTTACTACCTACCATATCGATCACCTTGGTCCTATGGCAGCCACAGGCAAGGGATACAAGTACCTGTTTGTAATCATTGATGGATTTAGCAAATTTGTCTGGTTGTACCCTACGAAAACGGTGACAAGTCAAGAAGCCATTGCAAAGCTTGAGGTCCAAAAGCACACCTTTGGGAATCCAAAGCGCATTATCGCAGACAGAGGGACCGCCTTCACGTCTACAGCCTTTAAAGATTACTGCAGAACTGAAAGAATCGATCTGACCCACATCACCACGGGAGTTGCTCGTGCGAACGGTCAGGTAGAACGAATGAACAAAACCATAATTCCCATCCTTACGAAACTTTCACTGGAAGACGAAGCGAAATGGTACCGAAATGTAGAAGACGTACAAAGGGCACTGAACAGGACTCACCAAAGGAGCATCGACACGACCCCATTCAAACTGTTGTTTGGAGTGCAGATGCGTCATCCCAGTGATCCTGGTTTGGAAGAGTTAATACAAAAGGAGTATCGTCGAACGTTCCTGGAAGATCGAGAAGAAGTCCGAAAGGCTGCTAAAGAGCAAATTTTGAAATTGCAAGAAGAGAACCGAAGAACCTACAACAAACGACGGAAGCTGGCCAGAACTTACCAGATTGGTGACCTCATCGCCATAAAGCGAACCCAGTTCACCAATTTGGGCAAATTAAAACGTAAATTTCTAGGTCCATACAGAGTAACCAGAGTCAAAAGACACGACCGATACGACGTGGAACGAGTTGGTCCAGAAGAGGGTTCCAAGAAGACATCCACTGCAGCCGACTTCGTGAAACCGTGGGCACTCTGTTCCGAAGGCGACCGTGGAGAAGATGACGAATCCGAGGATGAGGCAACCGGCGTCGACCACGAGGACGAGATCGAAAGTACGGATGGCCGAGTTGTAGGACCGGATGCCCCTGTACGATACAAGACGCTTGGAACCGCCCGACCCGAGAGAGTCGAAACTGAACCGACAAGACGAACGTCACGTACAAGAGTTAAGAAGTAAGGATCGCGCTATTAATTGTTTTGTACGTTTATATTAGTTAATTTATAAAAATGTATCAAGAAGGCAGATGTAATATGTGATTAATTAATTAATCTGTCATAAAAGAAAAACCCTGATGACATGACACCACAATAAACCTACAGGTGAATTAAATAGAGTGGGACTGTTTTATTTGCCGCTGAATATTATTATTTCCTACATATATATATATATATATATATATATATATATATATATTCATACATGAACAAGCGCCCATACGACATCATTTTTAATATAAGTTGCAATTTTAAATAAATTAAAAAAAATATATTTATGTGTATACACAAACATAAACAAACCCCTATACAGTACTATTTTTAATTTTTTATAAAAAATTTATATATATACATACATAAACAAGCGCCCATACGACACCATTTTTAATAAAACTTGCAATTTTGTATAAATTGAAAATAAATCATTTATATGTTAGTACATATATAAAAAAAATCCACTTACAACACTATTTTCAATTTGTATTAAATTTTTTTTATATATATGTATATATATATACATACATGAACAAGCGCCCATACGACATTCTTTTTATACATATATAAACAAGCTTCCTTACAACACCGTTTTCAATTTTGAATAAAATAAAATTTATATATATATGTATATACATTTATACAAATACAAACAAGCTCCTATAGAACACCATTTTCAATTTTATATAAAACAAAATTTATAAATACATAAACAAGCGCCCATACGACACCCTTTTTAATATAACTTGCAATTTTGTGTAAAAAGATAATAAAAATTTTATATGTATATACATATACATGAACAAGTTCCCTAACAACACTGATTTTAATTTGTATAAAATACAATTTAAATATATTCATACATGAACAAGCGCCTATACGACAACATTTTTAATATAAGTTGCAATTTTAAATAAATTAAAAATAAATTACTTATGTGTATACACATGCATGAACAAGCCCCCATACAGTACCATTTTCAATTTTTTATAAAAAAATATACATATATATATATATATACATACATAAACAAGCGCCCATACGACATCATTTTTAATAAAACTTTCAATTTTGTATAAATAGAAAATAAATAATTTATATGTATATACATATATAAACAAGCTCCCTTACAACACCATTTTCAATTTTGTATAAAATTAAATTTATATATATATATATATATATATATATACATACATGAACAAGCCCCCATACGACACTATTTTCAATTTTAGATAAATAAAATTATTAAATATACATTCATAAACAAGCGCTCATACAATACTCTTTTTAATATAAGTTGCAATTTTAAATAAATTAAAAATAAATTATTTTTGTGTATACACACACATGAACAAGCCCCTATACAGTACAATTTTCAATTTTCTAAAAAGAAAAATTATATGTATACATACATAAACAAGCGCCCATACGACACCTTTTTTAATAAAACTTGCAATTTTGTATAAATAGAAAATAAATAATTTATATGTTAGTACATATATAAAAAAAGTCTACTTACAACACTATTTTCAATTTGTATTAAAAAAAATGTATATATATATATATATATATATATATATATATATATATATAGATTTGTTAAACTGCCTATACAGACCCAATTTGCTATATGCTACCGACGTTCCCAGACCAAATCCGACGTTCTCAGGCCCGGCTTTGGGTCTGACAACGTTTTCATGTGTTTTTCGTTATTTTTCGGCATAATATAGCAGTAGACAAAACAACACCAAAATTATTTTGGGACTGAAAACGTATATCAAATATGTCAACACATACAAGTTTAGTTCATTATATATGGCAGACGAGGGCGCGCTCGTCGTATTTGTATATGCACTGCAAGACGTTATCAGACCAGCCATGCCATACCGACGTTTTCAAACCAAACATTGGCAACGTTGTAATAAGCTATAATATACCTCGCAGCTGACTTGGCTTTGTGCCCGGCCAGAGTTTTGGGCACGCAACAAAACTTAATAAACAGCACACATTGCAATGAAACCTACGGGCTGGCGCGGATAAAAACAAAACATGTGTGCGGGCACTGCAACCCAGGTGCCCCGGGTCCGTAAACTTTTTTTTTAATTTGCGTACCGTGCATCAAATTACTGACTTGATTTAATTGTAGATGATATGCTTTTTTTATTTCTTTAATAAAACAAATGCGCTGCATTAGTGTCCATATATCTGATCAAACACCTGTGATTGTATAGAAAATATTGCTTTTTTTTAATAGTTTTAGTTTTTGCGTTTTTTATTATTGGTCATAGCCGCTTTTAATTTTCTTTTTATGCAATAATTATTTGTTTGGATAGAAAATTAAATAAAACAATTATTGTGTTTTATTTTATTTTTTATTATGAATTATCACGTAGTAGCGGTCAACTCTATTCCTTTAGATGTTTATTACTTATAATAAAATTTTAAAATAAGAATTTGTTTTTTAGTTTTATCTATATGTTTATTAGAAACTGTTATTAATAGTTATTATATATTTTAATAATAATATACTTGGTTTTGGGCCGCCCGAGTTGGGATTTGAGCCGGGTGAAAAGGAAGCAAGGCTCTTGTTTGTTTTTTGTACCGTGCATAATATTTCTAACTCAATCTTTAATAGAACACATGCGCTGCATTGGTATTAAATATCCAATCAAACAAGGAACATCTGTGGTTGTATAGAAAATATTGTACCTGTTTCAATAGTTCTGGTTTTTGCATATTTTTATTTTGTCATAACTACTTTTAATTTTTTTTAAGCGATAACTCTTCCTTAGATGTTCATTATTTATACCATTATTACAGGTGATTTTAATGTATTATTTAACAAACAAAAATAATAATATTACCGTACAGTTGCAATCATTATTTTATTCGTTTGGATTGTATTCAAAACTAAATGAAAGTACAAGAAAAAATAATACTATAGATAATATATTTACCAACATAAGCAAAGCAGAATACAATATTAAAACCATTAATCTAGGTTTTTCAGATCATTTAGCATTTAGTTTTGCATCAACTTTTGTCACAGTTAAAAAAAAAACTAATGAACGCATTAATTACAGACCTATTACAGACAAAGGACTGTTAATATTGTACAACATAATGGATACTGTAGACTGGAGTTTTGTTGCCAATTGCAATTTAACTATAGAATCAAAATTTGACGTATTTATAAATACTGTTGCATGTGCTATGCTTGAGGCTATTTCAGAGAAAACCAAGATATTAAATAAATCGAACATAGTAAATTGGTTCTCATATGATCTAATCCAAATGAAACCAAAATTCAAGATCTAAATAACTTAAATAAGCATGTTTCTGATTCTGATCTTATAACTACTCAATTAAAAATACTCAGAAAAGACTATCAAGTTGCAATACGGTTAGCCAAAAAAAACACATGATGACTTTATTTATAAATCAAATAATCCTTAAAGGGCTATGTGGCAGGTAATCAAATCGCAAAGCAGTAGCTATAGCATTAACAATAATAAATCTTTCACACCGGATCAGTTTAATAATTATTTTGTTGATATAGCTCCGACTATTTTTAATAACTTGTCTGCAAGTCTGCAGTTTAATAAGTTAGGCCAGCAAATCACCGCAACTTTCGAATCAGTTTAATTTTAGAGAAGTTACCTTTATTGAACTACGTGATATCGTATCAAATCTAAAAAATTCTAATTGCATGGATTGCTACAATATTAATAACAAAATCATAAAATTTATTTAAAATATTATTTTGATTTCCCTAACAAAACTTATTAATGAATCAATTATGTCAAATCAATTTTCAAGTGTTTTAAAACTGGCAAAAGTTATTCCAGTATACAAAAAGGTGAAATTGTCAGTAGTACTAACTAACTTACGCAACATTTGGAAGTAAATAATATTTTATGTGAAAATTAATATGGTTTTTGCCGTTATAGACCTATAGTATTTGCAATAAAACATATAGTTGATGAAATTTTAAATGGTTTTAAGGTTAGTAGCCATATTGTGTATCACATCATATTTTAATTAACAAACTAAAACATAACAACTTTAGTAAATCTAGTAATGATCTTATGTCATCATACTTGAGTGACCGTTTGCAGTATGTAACAGTGAACTTTATAAATTCAGAAACGCAAAATGGAAGCATGGATTTTCCACAAGGTTTTGTTTTAGGGCCAATTTCATTCTTAATCTATATTAATGATTTGCCATATTGTGACACCCAAGCCCATTTTACACTATTTGCAGATGATACAACGATTGTAAAATCTAATAAAGATATAGTTGAATTAAAAGTAGATGTGTGTAATACACAATCTATTGTAAATGATTGGTTTTTATCAAACAAGTTAAATCTTAACGACTGTAAGACTGAGCATCTAATTTTCTCACTAAGCCAAATTAACACCAACACTGAAGTAGTTAAGTTTTTAAAATTAATGCTAGATTATAGACTTACTTGGATAGCTCATACCACCTATGTAAGCTATACAATTTCTAAGTATATCTATCTATTGAGAAAATTAAAAAGTATTACTTTAAAAAACTATTGCTCACAATTTATTCAGTCGTAAAATATGGGTCATGCACTTATCTTAGCAAATGTTTTTTAAGATACAGAAAAGAGCAATCAGAATTATAAATAATCTTGAGTAAAGATATGATTGTAAGCTCAGTTTTATTGCGTTGGGTATTTTAACGGTACCTTGTGTTTACATTACGAATGTCTCTGTATATTAAGAATAATATTAACCAATATACCACACAGAGTTCTTTGCATAATTATGCCACAAAGCATAACAATCATTTAAGGTTTGGCTTTAAACGTTTGCTTAAAAGTAGAGATAGATTCAATTAGTATGCGATCAAATTTTACAACAAGCTACCTCCATATACCAAAACTTTAGAGTTTAATATGTTTAAAATATCTATCAAAAATATGCTGATAAGTAATGCCTTCTATACCTTTACTGATTTTTTTAATAAATATTAATATTATTATTATTTAAAACTTTTAAAACATTTGTTTATTTTTTATTTTAATTTATATGCTTATTAGAAACAGTTATTATATATTTTAATAATAATATACTCGTTGAAACGCTAATAACTAGTTAGTAAATAAAAAAAAAACATAAGTTCAAGTTTAAAAGTTGTATTTGACAAATTGCTACATGTTTTACTGTACAGTGTCAGCATTAGGCAGCAGATAACCATTAAAAAAAGCTCAAAAACTAATAAGTTAAAAAGTTTATAACGTTTTTAAAGTATTATAAAAAGATTAGTCAATAAATTATTAAATATTAATTAACGGCAACTTATTTAAATCTGTCTGATCTGACAATAAAATGTTTATTATTTTTGTTTTTCATTTATAACATTTATATAATTTTTTTAATTTTATCAATGTTTGACTATATTAAATGACATAACATATATTATGTAAATGTTTTAATAATTTGCATAATTTTTGATTTGTTGAATGAAAAAACTTTAACAAGAAAATAAATAAACACAAAACTGAAATAAACTTGCATATCCATTTCAAAATTTCTTAAATTTGTCTATAAGTTGTTTAGGTTTTTATTACGTTTACGGCACGTATTTATCACATGCAATAGACACATAAAAAATAGACATACACAAAGAATATGTGCTACATACCTATCTAGGCCACAGAACATGGCAACACTGCTGGGTCTAAAACCGTCGGTTCTACTGTCTGGGACTAACAGAGATTACCAGACATCAACTTTTTGTTTTCTTAATAATTGTTTACCCCTCTTTCACTGCTCTTAGAGTTCTTAATTAATAAATCAAAATTACTTAATATACACACACTTACAACAAAGGTTTCTAGTGGGTCTGTGGTTGCCTGTTAAACATAGCGGGTCTAAAAACGACGGTTGGATTTATATATATATATATATATATATATACATGAACAAGCGCCCATACGACATCGTTTTTAATATAACTTGCAATTTTGTATAAACAAAAAAAAATTATTTATATGTATATACACATATAAACAAGCTTCCTTACAACACCGTTTTCAATTTTATATAAAACAAAATTTATAAATATTCATACATAAACAAGCACCCATACGACACCCTTTTTAATATAACTTGCAGTTTTGTTGTACATGAACAAGTTCCCTAACAACACTGATTTTAATTTGTATAAAATACAATTATATATATATATATATATATATATATATATATATATATATATATATATATATATATATTCAGACATGAACAAGCGCCCATACGACACCATTTTTAATATAAATTGAATTTTAAATAAATTAAAAATAAATTATTTATGTGTATACACACACATGAACAAGCCCCTATACAGTATTATTTTCAATTTTCTATAAAAAAAATTATATATATACATACATAAACAAGCGCCCATACGACACCACTTTTAATAAAACTTGCAAATTTGTATAAATAGAAAATAAATAATTTATATGTTAGTACATATGTATATAAAAAAAGTCCACTTACAACACTATTTTTAATTTGAATTAAAAAAAAAATATATATATATATATATACATGAACAAACGCCCATACGACATCGCTTTTAATATAACTTGCAATTTTGTATAAATAGAAAAAAATAATTTATTTGTATATACATATATAAACAAGCTTGCTTACAACACCATTTTCAATTTGTATAAAATACAATTTATTTATATTCATACATGAACAAGCGCCCATACGACACCATTTTTAATATAAGTTGCAAATTTAAATAAATTAAAAATAAATTATTTATGTGTATACACACACATGAAGCCCCTATACAGTACCATTTTCAATTTTCTAAAAAAAATATTATATATATACACACATAAACAAACGCCCATACAACACCATTTATTAATAAAACTTGCAATTTTCTATAAATAGAAAATAAATAATTTATATGTTAGGACATATATAGAAAAAGTCTACTTACAACACTATTTTCAATTTGTAATTAAAAAAATGTATATATAGTATATATATATATATATATATACATACATGAACAAGCGCACATACGACACCTTTTTTAAAACAACTTGCAATTTTGTATAAATAGAAAATAAATAATTTATTTTTATTTACATATATAAACAAGCTCCCTTACAACATCATTTTCAATTTTGTATAAAATAAAATTTATATATTTATATATACATATATACATACATAAACAAGCCCCCATACAACACCATTTACAATTTTTTATAAAATAAAGTTTATATATATATATATATATATATATATATATATATATATATATATATATATATATATATATATATATATACATACATAAACAAGCGCCCATACGACACCATTTTTAATATAAGTTGCAAATTTAAATAAATTACAAATAAATTATTTATGTGTATACACATACATGAACAAGCCCCATAATGCACCATTTTAAATTTTCTATAAAAAAAATATATATATACATACATACAAGCATCAATAGAAAATAAATAATTTATATGTAAGTACATACAATTATTATTATTTTGTCAACAATTTTTAAAAAATTATTCTTAAAATGGCACTAATTTAAATTTATAATTAACAAAAAATAACTGATTTAACAAAATTTAACAAAATTCAATATAACTCAACAACTCTGACAATTTAAGTAATCACTTATCCAATTTTGTCAAAAAAATTTCAAATATTATTTCAAAATTTTAGCTAAACATTTTAAAAATTGCCTATATGGCGGATAAATTTATAACTTATATAATATTTGCCTAAAGTAGAAAAAGTTAAATAACTTCTACAAGAAATAGTTGATTTTAATAAAATTTGGTTTACATATAATTTAAAAATATGCAAATGCTATAATTTTATAAAATTATTTTGGCAAATAACAAAACGGCGGATGATTTTTGAGTTTGGGTACAATCCGGTTAAAATTAAAAAAGTTGCATAGTTTTCTTAATATTAGCTGGAATGTGATGAAATTTGTTTTAAATTTAAAATATAATTGTGCAAATTTATTGCTAATATTGGAATTAAATTATTTTAAAAATTAAAAAAATGGCGGAAATTTTTTGATATATTTACAATTTTCTTGAAATCAAAAAAGTTACATAATATTTTGATTAGTTAGTAAAATTTGATAAAATTGTATGCATACACATGGCTTTATTTAGATTTAAAATATTTTGTAAAATAACAAAATGGCGGCTGATTTTTTAATTTAATTAAAAACTAGTTTAAATCAAAATAGTTTCATAACTTTTTTTATACTTTTTGGAATTGAATGAAATTTAATACACAAATAACCTATAAGTTAGTTAACTTAACGCTTATACTAATTTGGTATTAATTTAATAAAATATAAAATGGCGGCCAATTTTTGAGTTTGTATGAAATCCAGCTTTGATCAAAATAATCAAATAATTTTTGTATTATTGCTTAAAATTTATTGAAATGTAATTTACACATAACTTGTAAAAGTGCAAAAATAATGTTTTTATTAAATTTTAATTATAAAAATAAAATTACAAAATTACAGTGGTTTTTTGAGTTTTGTTAAATTTTAATTTAAACAAATAAGTTGAATAACTTTCTTACTTTAAATTAGAATTAGATTAAATTTGTTTTGTACATAACCTATAAATATTCACATATGTTGTTATTTTTGATTTTAATATATTTTAAACAAAAACAAAATGGCGGCTGATTTTTGAATTTGGAAGTAATTTTATTTAAACTAAATAATTGCATAACTTTTTTATTATTGGTTCGAATTTAATAAAATTTAATTTGCACGTAACCTACAAAAGTACAAAAATAGTGATTTTATTAAATTTTAATTGTTTACAAAAATAACAAAATGGCGACAAATTTTTGAATTTTGTTAAATTTTAATTTAAACAAAAATATTGTATAACTTTCTTATTAAAAGTTGGAATTTGATGAAATTTAATTTATACATAACCTATAAACATGCAAATATAATGTTAGTTTAGAATTTAAAATAATTTAAAAAAAAAACAAAACGGCGATTAAATTAATTTTCTTTTTTTAATTGCTTACTTTTTTATTATTGCTTAGAATTTAATAAAATTCAATTTACACTTATAAAAGTACAAATAAAGTATTATATTAAATATAAAAAATATCAAAATGACAGAAGTTATTGTTGCGTTTTACTGTAATTACATTTAAATCGCCTGAGATGATTGCGCCCATCAAAATAACGGAATATCGTTCCTAATCGCATTAACCTGTTTAAATCTGTATATATAACTAATCTTCAATTGTTTCAACATTAGTCATGTATTCGATTGTTATTGTGTTGGCTGTTATCTCATCCACTATGGTTTGTATAAAATTAAATTAAATTTTAAAATCTTATTATTTATATCAAACAGGAAATCAATCCATTGCGTTCGAGAGCATACGTGGAATCACGTAAATTATGCATAATTGAAATGAATATAGCCGTTAACGATCAAGGAAGACCAATTAAAGGTGATCCTAATTCAGAATGTTTTCATCGTTGCGTGTTTCTTAAAATGGGTGCTGTTGATATCTACAGTGTTCCTAATGTAAGCATTTTTAATAAGAATCTGCGTCCGATTGTAAGGAAGTGTGATAAACAGAATCGTGTTAAGGAAGTTTGTTTGAGGGCTAAGAATTTGGAAAGATGTATCAAGAAAGAGGCTTCTAATAATATTTGTTTTGTTCCGAATGGTGGGAATGGAGGAGGAGGTGGTAATGTGGGTGGAGATGAAATGGTTTTTGGTGTTGAATATCAATAAATTGTTGAATTTAATAAAAATTAATTTTAAAAATTTTTTGTATTTTATTTGAAACAAATTTTTATTAAAAATTTTGAGTTAAATTCTTTTTGGAAAATTTTGTGTTATTTTGAGAAATATTCAAAAAAATTTAAAAATATTGAATTAAATTTAGTAAATAGTTTAATTATTTACTTAATTTGTAAAAAAGGTTTTTGTAAAATTTCTAAATTTTGAGTAATTTTGAGAAATATGGTAAAACATTATTAGTTTGCTTAATAACTCGGCTATCTTTAAAGATATCAATTTAACTAATAAATATATTTTTGTAGATTATTAAATAATCTAAAACTTTTATTTGACAAAAATTTTCAACAAAACTCAAAATTTTGAGTTATATCAAAAATACACAAAAAAATGAGTTTTAATAAAATAGCTTGTTTATCTTTAAAGATATCAAAATAATTCAAAGTTATTTTAGTAGCTAAAATAATCATCTATATAATTTGTCTTAAACAATTTTCTATAAAAACTCAAAACTTTTAGTTATTTTGAAAAATACTAAAAAAACCTCAATTTTACTAAAATAACTAATTTATTTTTAAAGGTATCAAAATAAATTAGATTTTATTTAGTAAATAAGTTGATTGTCTACCTAATTTGTATAAATTTTGTTTTGTCAAATTTCAAACTTTGAGTTATTTTGAGAAAAACTAAAAAAATCTCAATATTACTAAAATAACTAGTTTATTTTTAAAGATATTAAAATAAATTAAATTTTATTTAGTAAATAAGTTGATTGTCTACTTAATTTGTATACAACATTTTTTTGTAAAATTTTAAAATTTTGAGTTATTTTGAGAAATACTAAAAAAATCTTAATTTTACTACAATAACTAGTTTATTTTTATAGATATCAAAATAAATTAATTTTTATTTGGTGAATAAGTTGATTGCCTACTTTATTTGTATAAAACATTTTTTTGTAAAATCTCAAAACTTTGAGTATTTTTAAGAAATTTAGTAAAATGTCTTTATTTTTTTTAATAACTCAGTTATATTTAAAGATATCAAAAAAAATTATATAATCAATTTTATAGATTATTTAATTATCTACAACTTTTATATATATTATTTTTTGTTAACATCTTAAACTTTTGAGCAATAACAAAAAAATCTGCAAAACTTTAGTACTTTTTTAAATAATTTGCTTATCTTTAAAGATATGAAAATAGTTTGTAAAAATAAATTAATAGCCAGTTTTAATATCAACAACTTTTATTTAAATTATTTTTTGTTAACATCTCAAACTTTTGAGCAATAACAAAAAACCGCAAAATAATTAAACAAAATTATGAAAAAATTCCTTTAACTTTTTTCCAGAATCCAGTTTTAGTAACAAAAAGCTTCTTCAAATCTGAATTCTTCTTCAAAACATATTCCCATGCACATGTAGCCCTATCAACAGCCCTCAAACACATATTTTCTTGCATATTTTTTTTATAACATTTCTTCTCAATATCCAGAACATGATTACGTCCTCCCAGCAACTTATCCAAATAATCAGCATTAAATTTATTCTCATCACACATCAATTCCAATTTCATCAACATGCATCTATGATAACATAACAATTTAGCATCTTTAAAATTCTCAGGATTCATAGTATTATTAAAATTAATTGTGGTATTAGTTTGAGCAGCACAAGAATTCGAATGCATTAATAAATTTTCAAATAAAGTAGTATTGAGGCATTGTACGAATGATGCAGCACGTAAGCAGCTTTCACTATGTTGATTGAGTTCATTACAAGTTTCCGGAATTTCATTCAAACGGCCAGGAAGTATGTTGATTGTAAAATTGCCTGAATCGTCTATATAATCCATTTTCCAGAATACGCAACGGGGTAAACATTTGCGTTTCATTTCTTCTATGGTTGAATCGCCGTGTTTTATATTGAGTTCTTTAGTGCAGTATTTTTGTGCTGATGTAAAATTTTTGATGAGACCATCATGCTAAAATTAAATTTTTAGATTAAATAATTATTTTTTTAAATTAATTACTTGATGAGCTGTTGCTAATGTAGCTAGTAACACTATACAAATCAATGGAGCGAACATGTTTGTTGGAAATGTTTGTTGTTGGCGGCTTTTTATACTGGATTTAATTATTACAAGCATTTAATTTAGCAATTTAATATTATTGTTGTTGTGAATCAGGTTAACATGCATTAATAGCAGGAAATGTTTTTTTATAAAAATAATTATTTTATTGTGTTTTTATGATATCTATATACATTTTATGTGTTGTTCCAAAATTTTTTAAAGATATAAATTTAAAAAAAATATTTTATATATATATATACATTATATATACATAAAAAGACTTACAGCACCATTTTGATGTAATACTAAAAAATACGCAATTCTTGATAGATTATTTTAAGTTCAACATCAAATTTGGCTTCCAAAATAGTCATAATTTAATTAAAATAAAAAAAAAATTAAATATGTATATATATTATTTATACATAAAGAGACTTACAGCATCATTTTGATGTAATACTAAAAAAGACGCAATTTTTAATGGATTGTTTTTTAAATTCAATCAAACGTTTTTGGCATTCAAATTAAACAAAATTTGATTAATATCCAAAAAAAAATATCTATACATAAGGGGACTTACAGCACCATTTTGCTTTAATGCTTAAAATGAAGCAGTTTTTGATAGATTGTTTTCATTAAACGTCAAATTTTTGGCTTTCAAATTAGACAAAATTTGATTAAAATAAAAAAAATAAAAAAATTTATATATGTATAAAATATCTATACATAAGGAGACTTACAGCACCATTTTGCTTATATATATATATATATATATATATATATATACAATATGTACACATAAAAGGACTTACAGCACCATTTTGCTTTATGGCTCAAAATGACGCAATTTTTGATAGACGGTTTTTATTAAACGTCAGACTTTTGGCATTCAAATTAGACAAAATTTGATTAAAATCCAAACAAAATAATATTTATATATGTATACAATACCTATACATAAGGGGACTTACAGCACCATTTTGCTTTAATGCTCAAAATGACGCAGTTTTTGATAGATTGTTTTCATTAAACGTCAAATTTTTGGCGTTCAAATTAGACAAAATTTGATTAAAATCCAAAAAAAAATATTTATATATGTATAAAATATCTATACATAAGGGGACTTACAGCACCATTTTGCTTATATATATATATATATATATATATATATATATATATATATACAATATAAATACATAAAAGGACTTACAGCACCATTTTGCTTTAATGCTCAAAATGACGCAATTTTTGATAGATGGTTTTTATTAAACGTCAAATTTTTGGCATTCAAATTAGACAAAATTTGATTAAAATCCAAAAAAAATAATATTTATATATGTATACAATATCTATACATAAGGGTACTTACAGCACCATTTTGCTTTAATGCTCAAAATGACGCAGTTTTTGATAGATTGTTTTCATTAAACGTCAAATTTTTGGCTATATTAAATATAAATAAATAAGACAATTTTTGATGTATTGTTTTTTAGATCCAACATCAAATGTTTAGTTTATAAATTAGACATTATTTAATTTAAATTTATAAAAAAATGATATATATATATATATATATATATACAATATGTATACATAAAAGGACTTACAGCACCATTTTGCTTTAATGCTCAAAATGAAGCAATTTTTGATGAATTCTTTTTTAGATTTAACATCAAATGCTTGGCTTTTAATTAGACATTATTTAATTTAAATTTATAAAAAAATTATATATATATATATATATATATATATATATATATATATATATACAGGGTGTTAGACAAAACACGTACGGCTGAATAACTCCGTTATTTTTTAACCGATTTATATGATTCAAAAATCTTTTTAAATGGTTTTTTGAGTATTATAAAGGCATGCACTCACATATTTGTTTTCATTTTTAGTATAGTTGCCATGGCAACCAACTTAATTTTTTTTAAATGGCAACATACATTTTTTATTTTATTTTTCAGATCTTCATGATATTCTTAATACAACCATGTAAAATAATAATATACTTTTATAACAAAATTTTTTTATAAAGTTGAATAACGTAATAATTGTTTTTTATTTAAAATGATCGTAATTAAATAGTTGGCGTTGAAAATAGACAATGTTTATTTTTTTTGGGTGTTTATACGCTGTTATGCATAATATAGAAAAAAAAAATTGACGTATTTAAAAATTTAAAAAAAAAATTAAAAAAATAATTTTTTAGTTTTAAAAAAGTAATTTTTTTAGTTACTATATTATGCATAATAACATAAAAACACTCAAAAAAATTAACATTTATTATTTTCAATGCCAATTCAATTACGATCAGTTTAAATAAAAAACAAATATTATGTTTTTAAAATTTATCAAAAAATTTTATTAAGAATACCATAAAGATTTAAAAAATAAAATAAAAAATGTATAATGCCATTTAAAAAAATAAAGTTAGTTGCCATAGCAACTATACTAGAAATAAAAACAAATATGTGTGTACCTGCCTTTATAATACTCAAAAAACCATTTAAAATAGTTTTTGAATCATATAAATCGGTTAAAAAATAACAGAGTTTTTTGTCTAACACCCTGTATATCTCTATACATAAAGGTTTTTATTAAACGTCAAATTTTTGGCATTCAAATTAGACAAAATTTGATTAAAATAAAAAAAAATTATATATGTATACAATATCTATACATAAGGGTACTTACAGCACCATTTTGTTTTAATGCTTAAAATAACGCAGTTTTTGATGGATTGTTTTTTAGATTCAACATCAAATTATTGGCGTCTAAGCTAGACATAATTTGATTAAAATCTAGAAAAAAATTATATACATATATATACACAATATGTATACAAACAGAGACTTACAGCACCATTTTGATTTAATGCTAAAAACTGCGTAACTTTTGATGGTTTGTTTTTTAAGTTTAACACCAATTGTTTGGCTTCCAAATTAGACATAATTTGATTAAAATCTAGAAAAAAAAGGTTTAAAAATAGCTTAAAAAAGCTATATTCTAATTTTTGTTTTCTCAGCCCTGGAAATAGGTACCGATACGTACTCAACGGCAAATGATATGTTAATTTTTGTACATTGATCTGAAAATTTTGCATATTGAGGTATCTTGTAGATACATTGATATATACCGCTCCAATTAAGAACACATTTTATAAAATTTGACCTGACTTCAAAGTAGTGCCACATTGCGAATTCACAATATAAATAGATTCACAAAAGCTTAATTTTTTTTAATTTTATACCCTTTCTGAATTTTTAAAGTTTTTTATGATCACTCATGTGCTTCCGGAGATATAGTGTTTCAAAGTTGGCTATTTTTGACAAAAAACGCAAAAACTGACATTTTCAAACAGGCGTAAAATTTTTCTATCAAAATGAAATTTTGGGAAAATATTTTTTAAACATGTATAAATAAGTTCTGAAAGTTTGGATATGGAACTCGGAGATTGAAGTAGCTAATATTATGATTATTTTTAAATTTGTTTTTATCAGTTAATTGGTCGCCATTTTGTTAATTTTAAATTCTAATAGACGCCATTTTTGTAATTTGTTTTCTAAAAATTGTTTATAACAGATTTTAAAATTAAAATTATTTTGGACGGTTAGTTTTGGTTCCATATAAGAAAAACTGATCATTTTTAAATTTGCTTTAAGCAGTTAAGTAGCCGCCATTTTGTTAATTGTTAAATTTAAGGAATTTATTTTTGAAAAATTATTGACATTAAAAATTATAAATTTGGATTGTTAATTTTGCTTCAAACTAATAAAAACTAAAAAAAATCAAATTGCTTGTTTAATTGACTACAGAAAAATTGTTAATAACTTTGGAATTAATGAAACAAAATAAATCAAATTTTCCAAAATAATGCCCCAAATATGTGTTAATTTAAATCTAAAGTAATTTAATTTAACAAAATTTTGTTAACAAAATGGCGGACAATTTACTTCAAAATTTACCAAAAATTTATGGAAAATTGTTAATAACTTTTTCAATTTTAAAGAAAAATAATTGAAATTTTGCAAAAAAATGCATCAACTATTTAGTAATCTAAAACTAAGATGGCGTTAATTAACAATAATTATTTACAAAATAGCGGACAATTAACACCAAAATTTATTAAATTTTGATAGAAAATTGTTAATAGCTTTTTTAATTTTAAAGAAAATTAATTGAAATTTTCCAAAAAATTGCATTAACTATTCAGTAATCTAAATCCAAGATAACGTTAATTAACAAAAATTATTAACAATATGGCGGACAATTAACTCCAAAATTTAATAAAAATTGATTGAAAATTGTTAATAACTTTTCTAATTTTAAAGAAAATTAATTGAAATTTTCTAAAAAATTGCATTCACTATTCAGGAATCTAAATCCAAGATGGCGTCAATTAACAAAAATTATTAACAAAATGGCGGACAATTTACTCCAAAATTTACTAAAAATTGATGAAAAACTGGTAATAACTTTTTCAAATTTAAAGAAAATTAATTGAAATTTTTCAAATAAATGCATTAACTATTTAGTAAATTAAATCCAAGATGGCGTTAATTAACAAAAATTATTAACAAAATGGCGGCGATTTACTCCAAAATTTAATAAAAATTGATGGAAAACTGTTAATAACTTTTCTAATTTTAAAGAAAATTAATTAAAATTTTCCAAAAAATTGCATCAACTATTTAGTAATCTAAATCCAAGATGGCGTCAATTAACAAAAATTATTAACAAAATGGCGGACAATATATTATATATATATATAGAATATTTCAAGACAACAAACTAAATGTGTACGTTTTGCCCTACCCCAACTGCGGGAAAATCGGGGGAAATCTGCAGCTCGTAGCGTGACGTCAATGAAACCCTCTCCTGCCATTGGCCGCTTATATTTAACTGCATAAAACAGCGCACCTGTTCCGCTTATTTACATTCCATTTACACATGCTTTGTAGCTACTACGCAGCATCCCTTAGGTACATACATCCGAGCCTTCCATATTAAACAAAAAAACATTTTATTCAACTTGATATTAAATATTTAAAATCTTTTATTAAATTGCCAACTTTCTTTTGTTTTATTTCACGCATCGGTTACTTTTAAAGTAAAAAATGGTTTGCGGCGTAAGGCGGTTTTAAAGTAGAATGAAAAGAAAATCAATTTTCTCCGTCGCTTGGTGCAACTCTCTAGCCGCCGGCTGACTTTTCACTGAATAAACCTTTTGGGATCTAAAGTCAATTCTGCGGTTGGTTTCTCATTGATTATTCAGTTAGTTAGTGTATAGGTTCTTGTTTTAATGCGCAAATTTACAAAAGAATTGTTTACTCAATAATTTGTTTATTACTAAAATTACAACAAAACCACTCATAACTTCTAAACTAAACATTAGATTTTAAACAAATTTAGTAACAATAGACCTTACTATTATTACTACCAACTGTATAAATTGCAACCAAATTGATACGCTCAATTTGACATAACCTCAATTTATTTGATCTCAATCAATTAGAGCAATAAGAAGTTGAGTTAATTAAATTAGTCATAACTTCCAAACTAAACATTAGATTTAAATCAAATTTAGTAACAATAGACCTTACTATTATTACTACTAACTGTATAAATTGCAACCAAATTGATACGCTCAATTTGACATAACCTCAAATTATTTGATCTCAATCAATTAGAGCAATAAGAAGTTGAGTTAATTAAATTAGTCATAACTTAAAAACTAAACATTAGATTTGAATCAAATTTAGTAACATTAGACCTTATTATCATTAATACCAATTGTATAAATTCCAACCAATTTGATACGCTCAATTTAATATAACCTTAATTTATTTGATCTCAATCAATTAGACTAATAAGGAGTTGAGTAAATTAAATCAGTCATAACTTACAAACTAAACATTAGATTTGAATCAAATTTAGTAAGAATAGACCTTACTATCATTACTACCAACTGTATAAATTGCAGCTAATTTGATACGCTCAATTTAACATAACCTTAACTTATTTGATCTCAATCAATTAGACCAATCAGCAGTTGAGTTTACTAAATTAATCATTACTTCCAAACTAAACATTAGATTTTAATTAAATTTAGTTACATTAGACTTTAATATCATTACTACCAACTGTATAAATTGCAACTAATTCGATACGCTCAATTTAACATAACCTTAATTTAAGTGATCTCAATCAATTAGATCAATAAGGAACTGAGTTAATTAAATCAGTCATAACTTCTAAATTAAACATTAGATTTGAATCAAATTTAGTAGCAATAGGCCTTACTATAATTACTACCAACTGTATAAATTGCAAATAATTCGATACGCTCAATTTAACATAACCTTAATTTGTTTGATCTTAATCAATTAGAGCAATTAGGAGTTGAGTTAATTAAATAAGTCATAACTTCTAAACTAAACATTAAATTTTAATAAAATTTAGTAACAATAGACCTTACTATCATAACTACCAACTGTATAAATTGCATCCAATTCGATACGCTAAATTTATTTATTTTAAAGCTAATTATTTCAGATTAATATTTAAGCCTACATTAGAGTCGCTGAATTATATATTAAAGCACTCAAACGTCTTCCTTAATACTTTAATGGATCCAAGTTTGCTCTCTGCTTTAATCTTTAAAGCATTGCATTTTTACTATTTAATTTTATTTGAAGCGATTGCAATTTATATTAAACCGGATGCACGACAAGGTACATCCGGACAAGTTCGCTCCAGGAAAATCAATACCTGCCGCATTCCACCCTGACATTCACGGCCATTCTGATACGCAATAGATCAGGTAAATGTTAACTGCGAATGATATTGATTTTCATAGGAGAAGGAAAAAAATGTATTTTATTATGATTTAAATCGAATTATTACAAAACAGCTGAATTAATTTTAACAAAATTTAAGCGCCAATTAATTTATTTTAACTCGGGATGACCTAAAAAATCATTTTTTTGGGTTAAAAATTTTTTGGGCATTAAAACAATTGAATTATTTCAATCAAAGTTGTTAAATTTAATAAAATTTTGGCACCAATTAATTTATTATGTTTTAAAATGAGCTAAAAAATGATTTTATGTGGTTAAAATTTTTTTGGGCATTAAAACAAATAAGTTATTTTAATCAAAATTGTTAATTAAATAAAATTTTGGCACCAATTAATGTATTATGTTTTGAAATTAGATAAAAGATTATTTTAAGTGGTTAAAATTTTTTTGGGCATTGTAACAACAAAATTATTTTAATCAAAATTGTTAAATTTATTAAAATTTTGGCACCAATTAATTTATTATGGTTTAAAATTAGCTAAAAAATGATTAAATGCAGTTAAAAAATTTTTGGGCATTAAAATAATTAATTTGGTTTAATCAAAATCAATAAATTTAATTGAATTTAAGCACCAATTAGTATATTTTGTTTGGAAATAATCTAAAATTAATTTTTTTTACAATCAAAAATTTTTAGACATCAAAACAACTAAATTGGTTTTAACCAAACTACTCAATTTAATAAAATCCAAGCACCAATTATTATATTTTACTTTGTAATTATCTAAAAATTGATTAATATTTAATTAAAAATTTTTGGGCAATTTAGTTGTGTTTTTGGGCAAAATTTTAGCACCAATCAAAAAATTTAGTTTTAAAAAAATCTAAAAAACAATAATTTAAAATTAAAAAAATTTTGGGCATTGAAACAATTTAAAAAAAATCTTCAAAATCATCATCTTCATCAGCATACTCCATAGCACATTCAAATCTACGCACCGCCATAACACAATCCTTCTCATTCTTAAATTGCTCATTACAATCATTCAAAATTTCCTGAATCAAACCCGTTTCAGTTTCCTCAAAAATAGTTTTCTGTAACCGGTTCCTTACATCCAAAAAATTTTGACCAATTAACGAGCAACGTATATTGCACGCATGAGCTGGATTGTTGAAATTTAGGCGCCTACTATCAACCTCATCACATTGCGGTGATCCAATTTCTTTATTCCGAATCCTCATACACTTATCAAACCGGTTTGCACGTCTGCATTGATTGTCGAATTGTTTGGAAATATTGTAGCAAGTCCGAGCTAGTTGGTTTGCTTCTTTGGAAATGTTTTTGTAGATTGGAACTCCGTTGGGTCTAATTGTACCAATTGCTTGCAATATACAGCGGCTTAGACATTTTAGTTGTGGATGGTTTTTGTTAACCGGATTTCCAAACCGGTTTGTTGGGATGTTTAGTGTTTGGTAGCAAGTTGTTTTGGCGGTTTTGTAAGGTTCTGATTTGTAGTTGTTGTAAGCCTGAAGAAAAATTAGTTAATTGGTTAAAAGTGGTTAAATTGTAAAACCGGTTCGGTTAATATTAACCGAATTTGATTAAAATTTTGCAAAAAATTATAGTTTACTCAAAAAATAACATAACGGTTTTGGTTGAAATTTTTTTAAAATTTAGCCTAATATGTTGGTCAAATTTGGTTTAAATTTAAAACCAATTCGGTTAATATTAACCGAATTAGAGAATCAAAAGTAAAGTGGTTTTCAAGAATTTGTACAAGTTTTCAAGTTTAGGATTTATTTACACAAAAACCATTTAATGATTTTAGTTGAAATTTGTTCAAAATTTAGTTCAATGTGTTGGTCAAATTTGGTAAAAATTTAAAAGCAATTCGGTTAATATTAACCGAATTAGAGAAACAAAAGTGAAATGGTTTTCAACATTTTGAACAGATTTTGAAATTTTGGTTTAGTTTATTTAAAATAGGCTAAACGGTTTTAGTTAAAATTTGTTAAAAATTTAGCTCAATATGTTGGTCAAATTTGGTTAAAATTTGAAACCAATTCGGTTACTATTAACCAAAATAATTGAACCAAAATGAATTAAATTTTGAAAATCTTAACTAAATACAATTTAAACTTTAAATTAATTAGTAAGTATTTCACCAATTTAGTAGTTACTAAGTAGAAATGTTTACTAACATCTTGGCTAAATTTGGTTAAAATTTGAAACCGATTTGGTTACTATTAACCGAAATAATTGAACCAAAATGAATTAAATTCTGAAATTTTTAACTAAATATCAATTTAAACTTTAGATTAGTTAGTAAGTATAGAACCAATTTAGTAGTTACTAAGTACAAATGTTAACTAACATCTTGGCTAAAACTGGTTAAAAGTTGAAACCAATTCGGTTACTATTAACCGAAATAATTAAACCAAAATGAATTAAATTCTGACATTTTTAACTAAATATTAATTTAAACTTTAGATTAGTTAGTAAGTATTTAACCAATTTAATAGTTACTA
Source organism: Tachinus rufipes (assembly GCA_963932245.1). NCBI lineage: Eukaryota > Metazoa > Arthropoda > Insecta > Coleoptera > Staphylinidae > Tachinus > Tachinus rufipes. The sequence continues at coordinate 1,301,990 of OZ010748.1, read as the reverse complement.
AATACAAATATTACCTAACATCTTGGCTAAAATTGGTTACAATTTGAAACCAATTCGGTTACTATTAACCGAAATAATTGAACCAAAATGAATTAAAATCTGAAAAATTTAACTAAACATCAAATTAAACTTTAGATTAGTTAGTAAGTATCAAACCAATTTAGTAGTTACTAAGTACAAATGTTTAATAACATCTTGGCTAAAACTGGTAAAAATTTGAAACCGATTCGGTTATCAGTATCTAAATTAATCAACCTTAACCGAATCAGTTTCTAAATTTTTGCAAAAACATTGTTATTTGGCTTCAATTTCTTTAACCAAATTCAACCAGATTTAGGTAAAATTGCACAAAAACTTGCCCTTACGTGTTAGTTAAATGTACCAAAAATTTGAAACCAATTCGGTTATTACTAACCAAATTAATCAACTTTAACCGAATCAATTTCTAAATTTTTGCAAAAACATTGTTATTTGGCTTTAATTTCTTTAATCAAACTTAACCAGATTTAGGTAAAATTTTACAAAAACTTGCCCTTGCATGTTTGTTAATTGTACCAAAAATTTGAAACCGATTCGGTTATTAGTAACCAAATTAATCAACATTAACCGAAATAGTTTTTAAATTTTTGCAAAAATATTGTTATTTGGCTTTAATTTCTTTAACCAAATTCAACTGGATTTAGGTAAAATTTTACAAAAACTTGTCCTAACATGTTGGTTAAATGTACCAAAAATTTGAAACCGATTTGGTTATTAGTAACCAAATTAATCAACCTTAACCAAATCAATTTCTAAATTTTTGCAAAAACATTGTTATTTGGCTTCAATTTCTTTAACCAAACCTAACCAGATTTTGGTAAAATTTTACGAAAACTTGCCCTTACATGTTGGTTAAATGTTCCAAAAATTTGAAACTAGTTCGGTTATTAGTAACCAAATTAATCAACTTTAACCGAATCAGTTTCTAAATTTTTGCAAAAATATTGTTATTTGGCTTCAATTTCTTAAACCAAATTCAACCGGATTTAAGTAAAATTTTACAAAAACTTGCTCTTACATGTTGGTTAAATGTACCAAAAAATTGAAACTAATTCGGTTATTAATAACCAAGTTATTCAACCTTAACCAAATCAATTTCTAAATTTGTGCAAAAATATTGTTATTTGGCTTCAATTTCTTTAACCAAATTTAATCATAATTTAGTAAAACTTTACAAAAACTTGCCCTTACATGTTGGTAAATTGTATCAAAAATTTGAAACCGATTTGGTTATTAGTAACCAAATTAATCGACTTTAACCCGATCAGTTTCTAACTTTTTGCAAAATTTTTGTTATTTGGCTTCAATTTTTTTAACCAAATTGAAACGGATTTAGGTATAATTTTACAAAAACTTGTCCTTACATGTTAGTTAAATGTACCAAAAATTTGAAACCAATTTGGTTATTAGAAACCATATTAATTAACTTTAACCGAACAAGTTTCTAATTTTTTTGCAAAAACTTTGTTATTTGGCTTCATTTGCTTTAACCAAATTTAACCGGATTTAGGTAAAATTTTACAAAAACTTGCCCTTACATGTTAGTTTAATGTACCAAAAATTTGAAACCGATTTGTTTATTAATAACCGAATTAATCAATTTTAAGCAAATTATTTTCTAAAATTTTGCAAAAATATTTTTTTCTAGCTTCCATTCTTTTAACCAAGCTTAACAGATTTGGTTAAATTAAACTGAAAAATTTAGCCTTACATGTTGGCTAAATGTAACAAAAATTTGAAACCGATTCTGTTATTAGTAACCAAAATAATTAACATTAACCGAATCAATTTCTAAATGTTTGAAAAAACATTGTAAATTGGCTTCAATTTTTTCAACCAAATTTAACCGGATTAAAGTAAAATTATACAAAAACTTGCCCTTACATGTTAGTTAAATGTACCAAAAATTTGAAACCAATTTGGTTATTACTAACCAAATTAATCAACCTTAACCGAATTAGTTTCTAAATTTTTGCAAAAATATTGAAAATTAGTTTCAATTTCTTTAACCAAATTTAACCGGATTTAGGTAAAATTTTACAAAAACTTGCCCTAACGTGTTGGTTAAATGTACTAAAAATTTGAAACCAGTTCGGTTATTACTAACCAAATTAATCAACTTTAACCGGATCAATTTTTAAATTTTTGCAAAAATATTGTTATTTGGCTTCAATTTCTTTAACCAAATTGAAGCGGATTTAGGTAAAACTTTACGAAAACTTGCCTTTACGTGTTGGTTAAATGTACCAAAAATATGAAACTAATTTGGCTATTAGTAACCACATTAATCAACTTTAACCGAATTAGTTTCTAAATTTTTGCCAAAATATTGGTATTTTGCTTTAATTTTTTAACCAAATTTAACCGGATTTTGGAAATTTTTTACAAAAACTTGCCCATACATGTTGGTTAATTGTACTAAATATTTTAAGCCAATTCGGTTATCTGTAACCAAATTAATCAACTTTAACCAAATCAGTTTCTAAATTTTTGAAAAAATATTGCTATTTGGCTTCAATTTCTTTAACCAAACTTAACCAGATTTTACTAAAATTTTACAAAAACTTGGCCTTACATGTTCGTTAAATGTACCAAAAATTTGAAACCAATTCAGTTATTAGTAACCAAATTAATCAAACTTAACCGAATCAATTTCTAAATTTTTGCAAAAACATTGTTAATTGGCTTTAACTCTTAACCAAATTTTACCAGATTTAGGTAAAATTTTACAAAAACTTGCCCTAACGTGTTGGTTAAATATACCAAAAATTTGGAACCAATTCTGTTATTACTAACCAAATTAATCAATCTTAACCGAATCAGTTTCTAAATTTTTGCAAAAACATTGTTAATTGGCTTCAACTCTTTTAACCAAATTTTACCAGATTTAGGTAAAATTTTACAAAAACTTGCCCTAACGTGTTGGTTAAATATACCAAAAATTTGAAACCAATTTGGTTATTACTAACTAAGTTAATCAACCTTAACCGAATCAATTTCTAAATTTTTGCAAAAACATTGTTAATTGGCTTCAATTTCTTTAACCAAACTTAACCAGATTTTAGTTAAATTTTATTAAAACTTGCCCTTATATGTTGGTTTAATGTACCAAAAATTTGAAACCAATTCGGTTAATAGTAACCAAATTAATCAACTTTAACCGAATCAATTTCTAAATTTTTGCAAAAATATTTTTATTTGGATTCAATTTCTTTAACCAAGTTTAACCGGATTTAAATTAAATTTTCCAAAAACTTGCTCTGACATGTTGGTTAAATGCACTAAAAATTTGAAACCAATTCGGTTATTAGTAACCGAGTTGTTCAACCTTAACCGAATCAGTTTCTAAGTTTTTCCAAAAGAATTGTTATTTAGCTTCAATTCCTTGAACCAAATTTAACCGGATTTAGGTAAAATTATACAAAAACTTGCCTTCACCTGTTGGTTAAATGTACCAAAAATTTGAAATCGAGTCGGTTATTAGTAACCAAATTAATCAATCTTAACCGAATCAGTTTTTAAATTTTTGCAAAAACATTGTTATTTGGCTTCAATTTCTTTAACCAAATTTAACCGGATTCAAGTAAAATTTTACAAAAGCTTGCCCTTACATGTTGGTTTAATGTACCAAAAATTTAAAACCGATTCTGTTATTAATAACCGAATGAATCAAATTTAACTAAACCAATTTCTAAATTTTTGTATAAAATGGTTAAATTAATTTTAATTTCCTCAAACATGGTTAACCGGATTTGGTTAAATTTTGGTTAAAACCTGCTTTTATATGTTGGTTTAATGTAGTAAAAATTTGAAACCGATTCGGTTATTAGTAACCGAATTAATCAAATTTAACCGAAAATTTTTGCAATTTTGTTTTAATTTTTCAACCTAATTTTAACTAATGAACCAAAATAACGCACAATTTAACCAAATATGAACTATATTTACCAAACAAACTGTAAAAATCAAAGCAAACGTAATAAAACTTATTTTGTTCATTTCTAGGACATTACTGAACCCAATTTTTGTCAACAAATTTAAATCAAATTAATGTAACCTTGGTACAAATTAGTTGTTTTGAAGTTTTAAACGAAAATTATTAACGGAATTAATGAGTAGCAACAATTAATTTAATAGAATTTGCTAAACATTCCTGTTGTGAGGATGAAAATTAGTTTTTTCCTAATTTTCTGCTTTCTACAAGCATTGGTGGTATGATTTTTTAAATTTATATTTTTTTTTTGTCTTTACCTTTTTTAGAATTAACTAAAGAATGTTGACAGGAAAAATCAAAAAAATTCGGTAAAATTTATGAAAAATTTTGTTACTCATTTAAGATTTCTAGCTTCAAATTAAAGTCCTTAAATTTAAATTTGCTTTTATCCATAAAATGAGCATCTGAAAAATTTGTTGAGCAAAAAAAATTTTAATTTTAATCAAAATTTGTTTTTTTTAGGCTTATATTGATCATAATTCGGAAATTTACAAACAATCCCAAACTAATTGTTTGGATTCAATGAATAAATCTGGAAATATCAATTTAAAATGTTTGAAACGCTGCGTTTTGCTACAAATTGGAACCATTTTAGAATCATCTGAACCAAACTATTCAAAAATAAACAAAAAATTTTATATTATTGCAAAATTATGCAATATGATAGCCAAACAATTCGCAAATAATGAATGCAGAAGAAGTAACCGCTTTGATAAATGCTTACGCAACAATGCCATCAATGATGAAACAATTGAAGCAAACTGTACAGTTGATAACACTAAACTGGATCTAAAAATTAAAGCCAATTTCTGCAACATACGTTGCTACATGTTGCAGAATAGATATACCGATATTGGTGGCAAATTAACAAAAGATTTGTTTGAGGATAACACTGATGAGGCTTTCAATAGCAAGCTACTATTGCATTGCAACGCGTTACATGAAAAAGAAGAAATTTGCAAGAAAACAGTGCAGAGATACAACTGCGCTCTAGAATTTACCGGTTAATATTGTTTAAAAGTGTACATAGGCTCTTCTTTTTGGTTTATAAAAAAACAATTGAAGTCTTATATAGTGCAAATTGAATTTTAAGCTTTACTAAAACATACTATGCAAAAAAAATTATTTCCAAAGCTTTAGTTTAAGTTTTGGAAAAACCAATTCAATTGTTTTGATGCCCAAAATTTTTAAACCTAATTAAAATGATTCCTTAGATTTTTTAGAAGCTTAATATAATAATTGGTCATTAAATTATTGTTTTTTAATTGTTCCTAAGCTCTTCTTTTTGGTTTTTATTGAAACAATTGAAGTCTTATATAGTGCAAAATGTATTTTAAGACTTACTCAATTTTTTTGTAAAATTTATTTACAAAGCTTTAGTTTAAGTTTTGGGCAAACCAATTCAATTGTTTTGATGCCCAAAATTTTTAAATTTAATTAAAATAATTCCTTAGATCATTTAGAAACTAAATATAATAATTGGTTATCAAATTATTGTGTTTTAGTTGTTTATAAGCTCTTCTTTTTAGTTTTTGTAGAAACAATTGAAGTCCTAAATAGTGCAAACTGAATTTTAAGCTTGACTAAAATATATTATGCAAAATTGATTCCCAAAACTTTGGTTCAAGTTTTGGGCAAACCAATTCAATTGTTTTAATGCCCAAAAATTTTAAACCCAATTAAAACAATTCTTTAGTTCTTTTAGAAACCAAAAATAGTAATTGGTCTTAAAATTATTAATTTCTAAAAATAATTCAAGCCAAAATACTTCAATCATTATTATTAGGTTAAGGTTACAATCAACAGGTTCCTATTGCAATTAAAAATCCTCCTAAAAAGCAAGAAGATAATGTCGAATGAAATCTAACAAATTCCAACATTTTATTCCATCTTCCTAGATTCTCAATCCTTAGATTCTGTTCCAATTTTTTTGGTATTCCTTCAAATTCCTTCCAATTGATTTCAATTAAACCATTTTCTTTAGCTGTATGTAAGAGGATTATACTTCCACCTAATATTATTGCGATAATCTTGCCTAACTTCATGCAGGTCCATCCGGTGGTCCAACCCAACGCTACACCAAAAGCTATTTGCTTTTTGGGTGAAGAACCTACCGATATTGTTCTGTCCATGTAGATGTGACTGATAATTTTGAAGGTTGATGTTTGACAGACGTTTGACGTCACAGCCTACTTGATTAAATTTACATTTTACATTTTAATCGTCTTGAGTTGATTGACTAATTAAAAGATTGCAAATTTCATGCAAATTATAATTAGTAATACTTAAAAAAATAATTAAATAAACGTCCTTGAAAGCAATTCAATCATCGTCTGACGTACGTGATTGCCTCCGGATTATTCTCCCGCCTCCTTAGTTGGCGCTGGAAATTGATATTCGATACAGTTAGAGAAAAGCCTTGGTCTGAAAGGGCTATACCCTAGAGAGCCGCATAGACTAATTTAATATTTCTTGTTATTGTCCTTTAATAAAAGATGAACTTCACTATTTTAATTAAAAATTTGATTTATATTTCTTTCTTAATTAGATAGGGAAGTTAATTAGTTCTTATTGAAATTTAATATTAACGTACTTTGCAGACTATTAGGGATGATAATAAAGGACTTTCTTTACTTATCCTTACATTATTCAGGAAGCGTAACTCAATTAAGTCGGATAATGTGGAAAAATTAGCTTCGCGTCGAACGGCGTAATTGCAGCTGTAATGTTGTTTTAAGGCTCTGTGGGTGGTTGTTTAGATATAAGGAAAGTTGTAAATTCAGTATTATATACTCTAATATTAAGAAAGGTATGTCTCTCTTATTTCTTTCAAAACGCGTAAAAAACAGAAATTTTTTGACTTTTAGTGCAAATTTTGAAAATTTCGATTTTTTTCAAGATTCTCTAATTTCTTCCAAAACGCGTAAAAAACGGAAATTTTTCGACTTTTGGTGCAAAAATTGAAAATTTCGATTTTTTTCAAAATTTTCTAATTTCTTCCAAAACGCGTAAAAAACGGAAATTTTTTGACTTTTAGTGCAAATTTTGAAAATTTCGATTTTTTTCAAGATTCTCTAATTTCTTCCAAAACGCGTAAAAAACGGAAATTTTTCGACTTTTGGTGCAAAAATTGAAAATTTCGATTTTTTTCAAGATTCTCTAATTTCTTCCAAAACGCGTAAAAAACGGAAATTTTTCGACTTTTGGTGCAAAAATTGAAAATTTCGATTTTTTTCAAGATTCTCTAATTTCTTCCAAAACGCGTAAAAAACGGAAATTTTTCGACTTTTGATGCAAAAATTGAAAATTTCGATTTTTTTCAACATTTTCTAATTTCTTTCAAAACGCGTAAAAACGGAAATTTTTCGAATTTGTGGTGCAAAAATTTAAAATTTCGATTTTTTTCAACATTTTCTAATTTTTTTCAAAACGCTTAAAAACGGAATTTTTTCGACTTTTGGTGCAAAAATTGAAAATTTCGATTTTTTTCAAGATTTTCTAATTTCTTCCAAAACGCGTAAAAAACGGAAATTTTTCGACTTTTGGTGCAAAAATTTAAAATTTCGATTTTTTTCAAGATTCTCTAATTTCTTCCAAAGCGCGTAAAAAACGGAAATTTTTCGAATTTGTGGTGCAAAAATTTAAAATTTCGATTTTTTTCTAGATTTTCTAATTTCTTCCAAAACGCGAACAAAACGGAAATTTTTCGACTTTTGGTGCAAAAATTGAAAATTTCGATTTTTTTCAAGATTCTCTAATTTCTTCCAAAACGCGTAAAAAACGGAAATTTTTCGACTTTTGGTGCAAAAATTGAAAATTTCGATTTTTTTCAACATTCTCTTATTTCTTTCAAAACGCGTAAAAAACGGAAATTTTTCGACTTTTGGTGCAAAAATTGAAAATTTCGATTTTTTTCAACATTTTATAATTTTTTTCAAAACGCGTAAAAAACGGAAATTTTTCGACTTTTGATGCAAAAATTGAAAATTTCGATTTTTTTCAACATTTTCTAATTTCTTTCAAAACGCGTAAAAACGGAATTTTTTCGACTTTTGGTGCAAAAATTGAAAATTTCGATTTTTTTCAACATTTTCTAATTTTTTTCAAAACGCTTAAAAACGGAATTTTTTCGACTTTTGGTGCAAAAATTGAAAATTTCGATTTTTTTCAAGATTCTCTAATTTCTTCCAAAACGCGTAAAAAACGGAAATTTTTCGACTTTTGGTGCAAAAATTGAAAATTTCAATTTTTTTCTAAATTTTCTAATTTTTTTCAAAACGCGTAAAAAACGGAAATTTTTCGACTTTTGGTGCAAAAATTGAAAATTTCGATTTTTTTTCAAGATTTCCTAATTTCTTCCAAAACGCGTAAAAAACGGAATATTTTCGACTTTTGGTGCAAAAATTGAAAATTTCGATTTTTTTCAAAATTCTCTAATTTCTTCCAAAACGCGTAAAAAACGGAAATTTTTCGAATTTGTGGTGCAAACGGAATTTTTTCGCCTTTTGGTGCAAAAATTGAAAATTTCGATTTTTTTTCAAGATTTCCTAATTTCTTCCAAAACGCGTAAAAAACGGAATATTTTCGACTTTTGGTGCAAAAATTGAAAATTTCGATTTCTTTCAAAATTCTCTAATTTCTTCCAAAACGCGTAAAAAACGGAAATTTTTCGACTTTTGTCTCAAAATTGAAAATTTCGATTTTTTTCAAGATTCTCTAATTTCTTCCAAAGCGCGTAAAAAACGGAAATTTTTCGACTTTTGACTCAAAAATTGAAAATTTCGATTTTTTCAACATTTTCTAATTTTTTTCAAAACGCGTAAAAACGGAATTTTTTTGACTTTTGGTGCAAAAATTGAAAATTTCGATTTTTTTCAAGATTCTCTAATTTCTTCCAAAACGCGTAAAAAACGGAAATTTTTCGACTTTTGGTGCAAAAATTGAAAATTTCGATTTTTTTCTAAATTTTCTAATTTTTTTCAAAACGCGTAAAAAACGGAAATTTTTCGACTTTTGGTGCAAAAATTGAAAATTTCGATTTTTTTTCAAGATTTCCTAATTTCTTCCAAAACGCGTAAAAAACGGAAATTTTTCGAATTTGTGGTGCAAACGGAATTTTTTCGACTTTTGGTGCAAAAATTGAAAATTTCGATTTTTTTTCAAGATTTCCTAATTTCTTCCAAAACGCGTAAAAAACGGAATATTTTCGACTTTTGGTGCAAAAATTGAAAATTTCGATTTTTTTCAAAATTCTCTAATTTCTTCCAAAACGCGTAAAAAACGGAAATTTTTCGACTTTTGGTGCAAAAATTGAAAATTTCGATTTTTTTCAAGATTCTCTAATTTCTTCCAAAGCGCGTAAAAAACGGAAATTTTTCGAATTTGTGGTGCAAAAATTTAAAATTTCGATTTTTTTCAAGATTTTCTAATTTCTTCCAAAACGCGTAAAAAACGGAAATTTTTCGACTTTTGGTGCAAAAATTGAAAATTTCGATTTTTTTCAAGATTTTCTATTTTTTTTCAAAACACTAAAAAACGGAAATTTTTCGACTTTTGACTCAAAAATTGAAAATTTCGATTTTTTTCAAGATTCTCTAATTTCTTCCAAAACGCGTAAAAAACGGAAATTTTTCGACTTTTGGTGCAAAAATTGAAAATTTCGATTTTTTTCAAGATTCTCTAATTTCTTCCAAAACGCGTAAAAAACGGAAATTTTTCGAATTTGAGGTGCAAAAATTGAAAATTTCGATTTTTTTCAGCATTTTCTAATTTCTTTCAAAACGCGTAAAAATTCTCTAATTTCTTTCAAAACGCGTAAAAAACAGAAATTTTTCGACTTTTGGTGCAAAAATTGAAAATTTCGATTTTTTTCAACAATTTCTAATTTCTTTCAAAACGCGTAAAAAACGAAAATTTTTCGACTTTTGGTGCAAAAATTGAAAATTTCGATTTTTTTCAACATTTTCTAATTTCTTTCAAAACGCGTAAAAACGAAAATTTTTCGAGTTTTGGAGCAAAAATTGAAAATTTCGATTTTTTTCAACATTTTCTAATTTCTTCCAAAACGCGTAAAAAACGGAAATTTTTCAACTTTTGGTGCAAAAATTGAAAAATTCAATTTTTTTCAAGACTCTTATTTCTTTCAAAACGCGTAAAAAACGGAAATTTTTCGACTTTTGGTGCAAAAATTGAAAATTTCGATTTTTTTCAAGATTCTCTAATTTCTTCCAAAACGCGTAAAAAACGAAAATTTTTCGACTTTTGGTGCAAAATTTGAAAATTTCGATTTTTTTCAAGATTCTCTAATTTCTTCCAAAACGCGTAAAAAACGGAAATTTTTCGACTTTTGGTGCAAAAATTGAAAATTTCAATTTTTTTCAAAATTCTCTAATTTCTTCCAAAACGCGTAAAAAACGGAAATTTTTCGACTTTTGGTGCAAAAATTGAAAATTTCGATTTTTTTCATAATTTTCTAATTTCTTTCAAAACGCGTAAAAAGCGGAATTTTTTCGACTTTTGGTGCAAAAATTGAAAATTTCGATTTTTTTCAACATTTTCTAATTTCTTCCAAAACGCGTAAAAAACGGAAAATTTTCGACTTTTGGTGCAAAAATTGAAAATTTCGATTTTTTTCAAGATTCTCTAATTTCTTCCAAAACGCGTAAAAAACGGAAATTTTTCGACTTTTGGTGCAAAAATTGAAAATTTCGATTTTTTTCAACATTTTCTAATTTCTTTCAAAACGCGTAAAAAACGAAAATTTTTCGACTTTTGGTGCAAAAATTGAAAATTTCGATTTTTTTCAACATTTTTAAATTTCTTTCAAAACGCGTAAAAAACGGAAATTTTTCGACTTTTGGTGCAAAAATTGAAAATTTCGATTTTTTTCAACATTTTTTAATTTCTTTCAAAACGCGTAAAAAACGAAAACTTTTCGACTTTTGGTGCAAAAATTGAAAGTTTCATTTTTTCTCAACATTTTCTAATTTTTTTCAAAACGCGTAAAAAACTGAGTTTTTTCGACTTTTGGTGCAAAAATTGAAAATTTTGATTTGTTTCAACATTTTCTAATTTCTTTCAAAACGCGTAAAAAACGAAAATCTTTCGACTTTTGGTGCAAAAATTGAAAATTTCGATTTTTTTCAACATTTTCTAATTTCTTTCAAAACGCGTAAAAACGAAAATTTTTCGAGTTTTGGAGCAAAAATTGAAAATTTCGATTTTTTTCAACATTTTCTAATTTCTTCCAAAACGCGTAAAAAACGGAAATTTTTCAACTTTTGGTGCAAAAATTGAAAAATTCAATTTTTTTCAAGACTCTTATTTCTTTCAAAACGCGTAAAAAACGGAAATTTTTCGACTTTTGGTGCAAAAATTGAAAATTTCGATTTTTTTCAAGATTCTCTAATTTCTTCCAAAACGCGTAAAAAACGGAAATTTTTCGACTTTTGGTGCAAAAATTGAAAATTTCGATTTTTTTCAAAATTCTCTAATTTCTTCCAAAACGCGTAAAAAACGGAAATTTTTCGACTTTTGGTGCAAAAATTGAAAATTTCGATTTTTTTCATAATTTTCTAATTTCTTTCAAAACGCGTAAAAAGCGGAATTTTTTCGACTTTTGGTGCAAAAATTGAAAATTTCGATTTTTTTCAACATTTTCTAATTTCTTCCAAAACGCGTAAAAAACGGAAAATTTTCGACTTTTGGTGCAAAAATTGAAAATTTCGATTTTTTTCAAGATTCTCTAATTTCTTCCAAAACGCGTAAAAAACGGAAATTTTTCGACTTTTGGTGCAAAAATTGAAAATTTCGATTTTTTTCAACATTTTCTAATTTCTTTCAAAACGCGTAAAAAACGAAAATTTTTCGACTTTCTGTGCAAAAATTGAAAATTTCGATTTTTTTCAACATTTTTAAATTTCTTTCAAAACGCGTAAAAAACGGAAATTTTTCGACTTTTGGTGCAAAAATTGAAAATTTCGTTTTTTTTCAACATTTTTTAATTTCTTTCAAAACGCGTAAAAAACGAAAACTTTTCGACTTTTGGTGCAAAAATTGAAAGTTTTATTTTTTCTCAACATTTTCTAATTTTTTTCAAAACGCGTAAAAAACTGAGTTTTTTCGACTTTTGGTGCAAAAATTGAAAATTTTGATTTTTTTCAACATTTTCTAATTTCTTTCAAAACGCGTAAAAAACGAAAATCTTTCGACTTTTGGTGCAAAAATTGAAAATTTCGATTTTTTTCAACATTTTCTAATTTCTTCCAAAACGCGTAAAAACGGAAATTTTTCGACTTTTGGTGCAAAAATTGAAAATTTCGATTTTTTTCAACATTTTTTAATTTCTTTCAAAACGCGTAAAAAACGGAATTTTTTCGACTTTTGGTGCAAAAATTGAAAATTTCGATTTTTTTCAACATTTTCTAATTTCTTTCAAAACGCGTAAAAACGGAAATTTTTCGAGTTTTGGAGCAAAAATTGAAAATTTCGATTTTTTTCAACATTTTCTAATTTCTTCCAAAACGCGTAAAAACGGAAATTTTTCGACTTTTGGTGCAAAAATTGAAAATTTCGATTTTTTTCAACATTTTTTAATTTCTTTCAAAACGCGTAAACAACGGAAATTTTTCGACTTTTGGTGCAAAAATTGAAAATTTCGATTTTTTTCAACATTTTTTAATTTCTTTCAAAACGCGTAAAAAACGAATACTTTTCGACTTTTGGTGCAAATATTGAAAGTTTCATTTTTTCTCAACATTTTCTAATTTTTTTCAAAACGCGTAAAAAACTGAGTTTTTTCGACTTTTGGTGCAAAAATTAAAAAAATTTGATTTTTTTTCTACATTTTTTAATTTCTTTCAAAACGCGTAAAAAACGGAAATTTTTCGACTTTTGGTGCAAAAATTGAAAATTTCGATTTTTTTCAACATTTTCTAATTTCTTTCAAAACGCGTAAAAAACGAAAACTTTTCGACTTTTGGTGCAAAAATTGAAAGTTTCATTTTTTCTCAACATTTTCTAATTTTTTTCAAAACGCGTAAAAAACTGAGTTTTTTCGACTTTTGGTGCAAAAATTGAAAATTTTGATTTTTTTCAACATTTTCTAATTTCTTTCAAAACGCGTAAAAAACGAAAATCTTTCGACTTTTGGTGCAAAAATTGAAAATTTCGATTTTTTTCAACATTTTCTAATTTCTTCCAAAACGCGTAAAAACGGAAATTTTTCGACTTTTGGTGCAAAAATTGAAAATTTCGATTTTTTTCAACATTTTCTAATTTCTTCCAAAACGCGTAAAAACGGAAATTTTTCGACTTTTGGTGCAAAAATTGAAAATTTCGATTTTTTTCAACATTTTTTAATTTCTTTCAAAACGCGTAAACAACGGAAATTTTTCGACTTTTGGTGCAAAAATTGAAAATTTCGATTTTTTTCAACATTTTTTAATTTCTTTCAAAACGCGTAAAAAACGAATACTTTTCGACTTTTGGTGCAAAAATTGAAAGTTTCATTTTTTCTCAACATTTTCTAATTTTTTTCAAAACGCGTAAAAAACTGAGTTTTTTCGACTTTTGGTGCAAAAATTAAAAAATTTTGATTTTTTTTCTACATTTTTTAATTTCTTTCAAAACGCGTAAAAAACGGAAATTTTTCGACTTTTAGTGCAAAAATTGAAAATTTCGATTTTTTTCAACATTTTTTCGACTTTTGGTGCAAAAATTGAAAATTTCGATTTTTTTCAACATTTTCTAATTTCTTCCAAAACGCGTAAAAACGGAAATTTTTCGACTTTTGGTGCAAAAATTGAAAATTTCGATTTTTTTCAACTTTTTCTAATTTCTTCCAAAACGCGTAAAAAACGGAAAATTTTCGACTTTGGTGCAAAAATTGAAAATTTCGATTTTTTTCAAGATTCTCTAATTTCTTCCAAAACGCGTAAAAAACGGAAATTTTTCGACTTTTGGTGCAAACATTGAAAATTTCGATTTTTTTCAAAATTCTCTAATTTCCAAAACGCGTAAAAAACGGAAATTTTTCGACTTTTGGTGCAAAAATTGAAAATTTCGATTTTTTCAAAATTCTCTAATTCTTCCAAAACGCGTAAAAAACGGAAATTTTTCGACTTTTGGTGCAAAAATTGAAAATTTCGATTTTTTTCAACATTTTCTAATTTCTTTCAAAACGCGTAAAAAACGAAAATTTTTCGACTTTTGGTGCAAAAATTGAAAATTTCGATTTTTTTCAACATTTTCTAATTTCTTTCAAAACGCGTAAAAACGAAAATTTTCGAGTTTTGGAGCAAAAATTGAAAATTTCGATTTTTTTCAACATTTTCTAATTTCTTCCAAAACGCGTAAAAAACGGAAATTTTTCAACTTTTGGTGCAAAAATTGAAAAATTCAATTTTTTTCAAGACTCTTATTTCTTTCAAAACGCGTAAAAAACGGAAATTTTTCGACTTTTGGTGCAAAAATTGAAAATTTCGATTTTTTTCAAGATTCTCTAATTTCTTCCAAAACGCGTAAAAAACGAAAATTTTTCGACTTTTGGTGCAAAAATTGAAAATTTCGATTTTTTCAAGATTCTCTAATTTCTTCCAAAACGCGTAAAAAACGGAAATTTTTCGACTTTTGGTGCAAAAATTGAAAATTTCGATTTTTTTCAACATTTTCTAATTTCTTCCAAAACGCGTAAAAAACGGAAAATTTTCGACTTTTGGTGCAAAAATTGAAAATTTCGATTTTTTTCAACATTTTCTAATTTCTTTCAAAACGCGTAAAAAACGAAAATTTTTCGACTTTTGGTGCAAAAATTGAAAATTTCGATTTTTTTCAACATTTTTTAATTTCTTTCAAAACGCGTAAAAAACGGAAATTTTTCGACTTTTGGTGCAAAAATTGAAAATTTCGATTTTTTTCAACATTTTTTAATTTCTTTCAAAACGCGTAAAAAACGGAAATTTTTCGACTTTTGGTGCAAAAATTGAAAATTTCGATTTTTTTCAACATTTTTTAATTTCTTTCAAAACGCGTAAAAAACGAAAACTTTTCGACTTTTGGTGCAAAAATTGAAAGTTTCATTTTTTCTCAACATTTTCTAATTTTTTTCAAAACGCGTAAAAAACTGAGTTTTTTCGACTTTTGGTGCAAAAATTGAAAATTTTGATTTTTTTCAACATTTTCTAATTTCTTTCAAACGCGTAAAAAACGAAAATCTTTCGACTTTTGGTGCAAAAATGGAAAATTTCGATTTTTTTCAACATTTTCTAATTTCTTCCAAAACGCGTAAAAACGGAAATTTTTCGACTTTTGGTGCAAAAATTGAAAATTTCGATTTTTTTCAACATTTTTTAATTTTCTTTCAAAACGCGTAAAAAAACGGAATTTTTTCGACTTTTGGTGCAAAAATTGAAAATTTCGATTTTTTTCAACATTTTCTAATTTCTTTCAAAAACGCGTAAAAACGGAAATTTTTCGAGTTTTGGAGCAAAAATTGAAAATTTTCGATTTTTTTCAACATTTTCTAATTTCTTCCAAAACGCGTAAAAACGGAAATTTTTCGACTTTTGGTGCAAAAATTGAAAATTTCGATTTTTTTCAACATTTTTTAATTTCTTTCAAAACGCGTAAACAACGGAAATTTTTCGACTTTTGGTGCAAAAATTGAAAATTTCGATTTTTTTCAACATTTTTTAATTTCTTTCAAAACGCGTAAAAAACGAATACTTTTCGACTTTTGGTGCAAAAATTGAAAGTTTCATTTTTTCTCAACATTTTCTAATTTTTTTCAAAACGCGTAAAAAACTGAGTTTTTTCGACTTTTGGTGCAAAAAATTGAAAATTTTGATTTTTTTTCTACATTTTTTAATTTCTTTCAAAACGCGTAAAAACGGAAATTTTTCGACTTTTTAGTGCAAAAATTGAAAATTTCGATTTTTTTCAACATTTTTTCGACTTTTGGTGCAAAAATTGAAAATTTCGATTTTTTTCAACATTTTCTAATTTCTTCCAAAACCGCGTAAAAACGGAAATTTTTCGACTTTTGGTGCAAAAATTGAAAATTTCGATTTTTTTCAACTTTTTCTAATTTCTTCCAAAACGCGTAAAAAACGGAAAATTTTCGACTTTGGTGCAAAAATTGAAAATTTCGATTTTTTTCAACATTTTCTAATTTCTTCCAAAATGCGTAAAAAACGAAAATTTTTCGACTTTTGGTGCAAAAATTGAAAATTTCGATTTTTTTCAAGATTCTCTAATTTCTTTCAAACGCGTAAAAAACGAAAA
The DNA here is from genome assembly GCA_963932245.1 of Tachinus rufipes. Lineage (NCBI taxonomy): Eukaryota > Metazoa > Arthropoda > Insecta > Coleoptera > Staphylinidae > Tachinus > Tachinus rufipes. Next base: position 1,285,675 of record OZ010748.1, on the reverse strand, counting down.
TTTTTCGACTTTTGGTGCAAAAATTGAAAATTTCGATTTTTTTCAACATTTTCTAATTTCTTTCAAAACGCGTAAAAACGGAAATTTTTCGAGTTTTGGAGCAAAAAATTGAAAATTTCGATTTTTTTCAACATTTTCTAATTTCTTCCAAAACGCGTAAAAAACGGAAATTTTTCAACTTTTGGTGCAAAAATTGAAAAATTCAATTTTTTTCAAGACTCTCATTTCTTTCAAAACGCGTAAAAAACGGAAATTTTCGACTTTTGGTGCAAAAATTGAAAATTTCGATTTTTTTCAAGATTCTCTAATTTCTTCCAAAACGCGTAAAAAACGAAAATTTTTCGACTTTTGGTGCAAAAATTGAAAATTTCGATTTTTTTCAAGATTCTCTAATTTCTTCCAAAACGCGTAAAAAACGGATATTTTTCGACTTTTAGTGCAAAAATTGAAAATTTCGATTTTTTTCAACATTTTCTAATTTCTTCCAAAACGCGTAAAAAACGGAAATTTTTCGACTTTTGGTGCAAAAATTGAAAATTTCGATTTTTTCAACATTTTCATTAGAAAAAGAAATTATTCTTTCAAAACGCGTAAAAAACGGAAATTTTTCGACTTTTAGTGCAAAAATTGAAAATTTCGATTTTTTTCAACATTTTCTAATTTCTTCCAAAACGCGTAAAAAACGGAAATTTTTCGACTTTTAGTGCAAAAATTGAAAATTTCGATTTTTTTCAACATTTTTTCGACTTTTGGTGCAAAAATTGAAAATTTCGATTTTTTTCAACATTTTCTAATTTCTTCCAAAACGCGTAAAAACGGAAATTTTTCGACTTTTGGTGCAAAAATTGAAAATTTCGATTTTTTTCAACTTTTTCTAATTTCTTCCAAAACGCGTAAAAAACGGAAAATTTTCGACTTTGGTGCAAAAATTGAAAATTTCGATTTTTTTCAACATTTTCTAATTTCTTCCAAAATGCGTAAAAAACGAAAATTTTTCGACTTTTGGTGCAAAAATTGAAAATTTCGATTTTTTTCAACATTTTCTAATTTCTTTCAAAACGCGTAAAAACGGAAATTTTTCGACTTTTGGAGCAAAAATTGAAAATTTCGATTTTTTTCAACATTTTCTAATTTCTTCCAAAACGCGTAAAAAACGGAAATTTTTCAACTTTTGGTGCAAAAATTGAAAAATTCAATTTTTTTCAAGACTCTCATTTCTTTCAAAACGCGTAAAAAAACGGAAATTTTTCGACTTTTGGTGCAAAAATTGAAAAATTTCGATTTTTTTCAAGATTCTCTAATTTCTTCCAAAACGCGTAAAAAACGAAAATTTTTCGACTTTTGGTGCAAAAATTGAAAATTTCGATTTTTTTCAAGATTCTCTAATTTCTTCCAAAACGCGTAAAAAACGGATATTTTTCGACTTTTAGTGCAAAAATTGAAAATTTCGATTTTTTTCAACATTTTCTAATTTCTTCCAAAACGCGTAAAAAACGGAAATTTTTCGACTTTTGGTGCAAAAATTGAAAATTTCGATTTTTTTCAACATTTTCATTAGAAAAAGAAATTATTCTTTCAAAACGCGTAAAAAACGAAAATTTTTCGACTTTTGGTGCAAAAATTGAAAATTTCGATTTTTTTCAAGATTCTCTAGTTTCTTCCAAAACGCGTAAAAAACGGAAATTTTTCGACTTTTGTGCAAAAATTGAAAATTTTCGATTTTTTTTCAACATTTTCTAATTTCTTCCAAAACGCGTAAAAAACGGAAAATTTTCGACTTTTGTGCAAAAATTGAAAATTTCGATTTTTTTCAAGATTCTCTAATTTCTTCCAAAATGCGTAAAAAACGGAAATTTTTCGACTTTTGGTGCAAAAATTGAAAATTTCGATTTTTTTCAACATTTTCTAATTTCTTCCAAAACGCGTAAAAAACGGAAAATTTTCGACTTTTGTGCAAAAATTGAAAATTTCGATTTTTTTCAAGATTCTCTAATTTCTTCCAAAATGCGTAAAAAACGGAAAATTTTCGACTTTTGTGCAAAAATTGAAAATTTCGATTTTTTTCAAGATTCTCTAATTTCTTCCAAAATGCGTAAAAAACGGAAATTTTTCGACTTTTGGTGCAAAAATTGAAAATTTCGATTTTTTTCAACATTTTTTCGACTTTTGGTGCAAAAATTGAAAATTTCGATTTTTTTCAACATTTTCTAATTTCTTCCAAAACGCGTAAAAACGGAAATTTTTCGACTTTTGGTGCAAAAATTGAAAATTTCGATTTTTTTCAACATTTTCCTAATTTCTTCCAAAACGCGTAAAAAACGGAAATTTTTCGACTTTGGTGCAAAAATTGAAAATTTCGATTTTTTTCAACATTTTCATTAGAAAAAGAAATTATTCTTTCAAAACGCGTAAAAAACGAAAATTTTTCGACTTTTGGTGCAAAAATTGAAAATTTCGATTTTTTTCAAGATTCTCTAGTTTCTTCCAAAACGCGTAAAAAACGGAAATTTTTCGACTTTTAGTGCAAAAATTGAAAATTTCGATTTTTTTCAACATTTTCTAATTTCTTCCAAAACGCGTAAAAAACGGAAAATTTTCGACTTTTGTGCAAAAATTGAAAATTTCGATTTTTTTCAAGATTCTCTAATTTCTTCCAAAATGCGTAAAAAAACGGAAATTTTTCGACTTTTGGTGCAAAAATTGAAAATTTCGATTTTTTTCAACATTTTCTAATTTCTTCCAAAATGCGTAAAAAACGGAAAATTTTCGACTTTTGTGCAAAAATTGAAAATTTCGATTTTTTCAAGATTCTCTAATTTCTTCCAAAATGCGTAAAAAACGGAAATTTTTCGACTTTTGGTGCAAAAATTGAAAATTTCGATTTTTTTCAACATTTTTTTCGACTTTTGGTGCAAAAATTGAAAATTTCGATTTTTTTCAACATTTTCTAATTTCTTCCAAAACGCGTAAAAACGGAAATTTTTCGACTTTTGGTGCAAAAATTGAAAATTTTGATTTTTTTCAACTTTTTCTAATTTCTTCCAAAACGCGTAAAAAACGGAAAATTTTCGACTTTGGTGCAAAAATTGAAAATTTCGATTTTTTTCAACATTTTCTAATTTCTTTCAAAACGCGTAAAAAACGAAAATTTTTCGACTTTTGGTGCAAAAATTGAAAATTTCGATTTTTTTCAAGATTCTCTAATTTCTTCCAAAACGCGTAAAAACGGATATTTTTCGACTTTTAGTGCAAAAATTGAAAATTTCGATTTTTTTCAACATTTTCTAATTTCTTCCAAAACGCGTAAAAAACGGAAATTTTTCGACTTTTGGTGCTAAAATTGAAAATTTCGATTTTTTTCAAGATTCTCTAGTTTCTTCCAAAACGCGTAAAAAACGGAAATTTTTCGACTTTTAGTGCAAAAATTGAAAATTTCGATTTTTTTCAACATTTTCTAATTTCTTCCAAAACGCGTAAAAACGGAAAATTTTCGACTTTTGTGCAAAAATTGAAAATTTCGATTTTTTTCAAGATTCTCTAATTTCTTCCAAAATGCGTAAAAAACGGAAATTTTTCGACTTTTGGTGCTAAAATTGAAAATTTCGATTTTTTTCAACATTTTCTAATTTCTTTCAAACGCGTAAAAACGAAATTTTTTCGACTTTTGGTGCAAAAATTGAAAATTTCGATTTTTTTCAAGATTCTCTAATTTCTTCCAAAACGCGTAAAAAACGGAAATTTTTCGACTTTTGGTGCAAAAATTGAAAATTTCGATTTTTTTCAAGAATCTCTAATTTCTTCCAAAATGCGTAAAAAACGGAAATTTTTCGACTTTTGGTGCAAAAATTGAAAGTTTCATTTTTCTCAACATTTTCTAATTTTTTTCAAAACGCGTAAAAAACTGAGTTTTTTCGACTTTTGGTGCAAAAATTGAAAATTTTAATTTTGTTCAACATTTTCTAATTTCTTTCAAAACGCGTAAAAAACGGAAATTTTTCGACTTTTGGTGCAAAATTTGAAAATTTCGATTTTTTTCAAGATTCTCTAATTTCTTCCAAAACGCGTAAAAACGGAAATTTTTTGACTTTTGGTGCAAAAATTGAAAATTTCGATTTTTTCAACATTTTCTAATTTCTTCCAAAACGCGTAAAAAACGGAAATTTTTCGACTTTTGGTGCAAAAATTGAAAATTTCGATTTTTTTCAACATTTTCTAATTTCTTCCAAAACGCGTAAAAAACGGAAAATTTTCGACTTTTGGTGCAAAAATTGAAAATTTCGATTCTTTTCAACATTTTCTAATTTCTTTCAAAACGCGTAAAAAACGAAAATTTTTCGACTTTTGGTGCAAAAATTGAAAATTTCGATTTTATTCAACATTTTAATTTCTTTCAAAACGCGTAAAAACAGAAATTTTTCGACTTTTGGTGCAAAAATTGAAAATTTCGATTTTTTTCAACATTTTCTAATTTCTTTCAAAACGCGTAAAAAACGGAAATTTTTCGACTTTTGGTGCAAAAATTGAAAAATTTCGATTTTTTTCAAGATTCTCTAATTTCTTCCAAACGCGTAAAAACGGAAATTTTTTTGACTTTTGGTGCAAAAATTGAAAATTTCGATTTTTTTCAACATTTTCTAATTTCTTCCAAAACGCGTAAAAAACGGAAATTTTTCGACTTTTGGTGCAAAAATTGAAAATTTCGATTTTTTTCAACATTTTCTAATTTCTTCCAAAACGCGTAAAAAACGAAAAATTTTCGACTTTTGGTGCAAAAATTGAAAATTTCGATTCTTTTCAACATTTTCTAATTTCTTTCAAAACGCGTAAAAAACGAAAATTTTTCGACTTTTGGTGCAAAAATTGAAAATTTCGATTTTATTCAACATTTTAATTTCTTTCAAAACGCGTAAAAACAGAAATTTTTCGACTTTTGGTGCAAAAATTGAAAATTTCGATTTTTTTCAACATTTTCTAATTTCTTTCAAAACGCGTAAAAACTGAATTTTTCGACTTTTGGTGCTAAAATTGAAAATTTCGATTTTTTTCAACATTTTCTAATTTCTTCCAAAACGCGTAAAAAACTGAATTTTTTCGACTTTTGGTGCTAAAATTGAAAATTTCGATTTTTTTCAACATTTTCTAATTTCTTTCAAATCGCGTAAAAACGGAAATTTTCGACTTTTGGTGCAAAAATTGAAAATTTCGATTTTTTTATTTTTTCAT